>CAIGQW010000298.1:3856672-3868853 GCA_903798125.1 Danio choprae | reverse complement strand
CATCCATCCATCCATCCATCCATCCATCCATCCATCCATCCATCCATCCATCCATCCATCCATCCATCCATCCATCCATCCATCCATCCATCCATCCATCCAATATAATGTATAAAAGTAAATAAATACGTATAAATAATTAAGTATTGTCTGTCTGTCTATTAATAATAATAATAATAATAATAATAAAAATAAAATACATTTTATTTTATTTTTCAGTTTCTAGACGTTATGTTTTAGTATTAAATATATTTCTAATGCAAATATGTTATGCCAAACTATGCAGGCCTTTTTATTCAAACATTATTGAATTAGATTAATACATCTGACTAAAATGCTTCCTATTTGCTTAATACTACAAATGTGAAGCTTCCCATTGCATATAAATGATCATGTTTTGGGCCTCCTTTTAACAAATGTTGTGTCGTTTGCTGACCCAATCATGCTTGACACTTCCGTAAACACTTGAAGCTGGTTTAAGAAGGACATGTACACATGTTGACCTCCTCTAGTACTGTATCTGCGCTTTCTAATTGTTTGGTTGCTGCAGTGAACCCAAACAACCCTCTTGAGGAGGTTCAGAAAGACCTGATGCAGAGCTGTGGAAAAAGTGGCCGCTTTAATTAGAGCTCAGAAACTGCTGATTACAGGGAAGACAATTTGCCCTTTCTAATCTCTTATTTCTTTTTTTGTGTGTCCTCATCTTCATGTTGCTTCATCCTCACACATGTTGGATGTTCAGCGTCAGGTGGTAGCAATTAGGCGTGATATGACTTTCACCATTTCTTTACTATATTTTTTTGAGAGTCATTCATAAAATGTATATAGATTCTCTCTCATTAATGTGTGTGTGCTTTATTTGATGTGTGTATTCATACAACAATTATGATTTATTCATCTATTTCTCAGTCAGTATGGATAATATATGCCACTGGTGAAAAGTTTGAGATCTCTTTTTTTTTTCTGGTGAGAGATAATAAGATTTCTTAAGTGTTTTAAAAGAAGTATTCTGATAATCTGCCATTTGTTTTATCAAAAAACATTGTAATAATTGTACTTTTTAAATTACAATTTAAAATAACTGTATTCTTATAGAATGTAGTTTAACATTGTGTTTACTCCAGTGATTTAAAGTGGACATTTCAGCATTATTACTCCTAGTGTCAAATGATTTTCAAGAAATATAGTAGTATTAATATAATGGAATAAAATTAATATATACATAATGTAATATGGGGCAGCATGGTGGTGCAGTGGGTAGCACAATCGCCTCACAGCAAGAAGGTCGCTGGTTCAAGCCCCGGCTGGGTCAGTTGGCGTTTCTGTGTGGAGTTTGCATGTTCCCCCTGTGTTTGTGTGGGTTTTCTCCGGTTGCTCCGGTTTCTCCAAAAAAGTCCAAAGACATGCGGTACAGGTGAATTGGGTAAGCTAAATTGTCCGTACTGTGTGAGTGTGAATGGGTGTGTATGGATGTTTCCCAGTGATGGGTTGCAGCTGGAAGGGCATCCGCTGCGTAAAACATATGCTGGATAAGTTGGCGGTTCATTCCGCTGTGGTGACCCCAGATTAATAAAGGGACTAAGCCGAAAAGAAAATGAATGAATGAATAATGTAATATGTATTATTTGTAATATGTATAATATTACTGATCCAGAACATTGAACTTTCAGTAAAGTATATATTGATACGTTTTTACAAAACAATTATTTTAAATTTAATTTAAAATATTTAATAAATGTTCATTAACAAAAAATCTATTTAGTTGATTCAAATATATTGTGTCAGCATCGATATCGCAATGTGGTAATCTGCAATAGTCAATTTGGGATTATGATTAACCAGAAAACAGTTCAGAACAAAGTTTAACCCTAAAAAGTGAAAGATTTTTTTTTACATTTTTATATTGTATTCATTTATGCTTGTAATATGTTTATTATATTTTATGCATATTCGCTCCCCTACAAAATCATTACAATCAATATAAAAATTATGATTTTTTTTCAAATAGATTTATAAGTCATCTTAAAAATATATTGCAATAAATCGCAATATTATTGCAAAAAAAAATTTAATTTTTTTTTCCAATATCGTGCAGCATGTAGGTTAATTAAAACCTACAAAAATTTCATTAAACTAAATGTAATATTTAAATGAATTCTTGATTTTTTTTTTTCTTTTCTCCCAACACATTCAATGGGGTGTACTCATTTTTGCACCTTGATCTTAATTATATTTATTCATTTATTATTTATTTATTGTCTTTGGTATAGACTAATCTAGTGTGTGTGTGTGTGTGTATGTATATATATATGTATATATATATGTGTGTGTATATATATATATATATATATGAGTGTGTGGTGAGGGCTGGGTGGTGTCGCATGCAGCTAGCATGTGGTTCAGGGTCGGCAGCCTCAGATGTGGATGTTGGTGGCCAATTGAACAGCCTTATGGGTAAACCCATAGATCTTTATGCCCTTCGAAGGAGCTTTATATGTTTTTGAAACCCATTCACATCTGCTCCTCAGGCCATGATTCATTGAGCAGTGTTTACTAATGTAAAACTTCACATTTGGTAGGCTGAAGACTAATGTTTACTAATGCTAATGCTAATGTTTATAGTCATTCTAAATGACTCTCTCCTATGGGGATTACGTGGTCGTGCGCTAATACTTGACCCAACTGGGTGCACTGTTTATAATAAATGTCTGGTGTTTACTGAGAAGTTTTCTGAGTGCTCTGCAAAAAGCTTTGGTTGTACATCAAGGTTTGTTGGGTTGTTTTTATATTTTTGTGAAGTGGCCAAAGATTGTTGGGTTATTGGTTATGGGAAGTGTGTCTGTTATGCTTATTTTAGGGTTATGACGCACAAATGATTGCTCTGTAAATGATTAAGGAAATGTGATTGAGTCCTTTTTTTACATTGTAAATAAATGACTAAATGTCCATTATTACCCTTGAGTTCATCATTAATGTTAAAATGGTTCTTGTTAATTACAGTATGTCTTATTGTGAACTATTCATAGGGCATTTTCTGACATTGATCAAAATTAAGCAAATTCTGTTTTTGACATTGCCCTGTGGGCTTTTAGGCTTTTACCAACAATGATATACCCAAAAATGAAAAAAATAAAATAAAATTTCCGATGCGTTATAAAAAGTGTTTTCAAAATAACCTGCATTTACACATATCTGCGAGAGGGCAAAAATGTATGTCAGGCCAATATTTGGTGCTGTTACCTTGTTTTTAAAGTACCTGTAAAAAAGTGACATGTCGTTGCTGGCTCAGCACGGAGTGTAAGATGCGTCTCTGCTTTTGGTTGTGATGTGAAGTAAGTCCACACTTTGCTGATGAAGTGTCTGGAAACTTTGAACAAGAACTCTACCACATACTCAAAGACTTTAATTTGTCTGTATTTAAGTTACACTTTGACTATATGACTGTATCTGCCTGGCTACTGGTTACAGAATGCCCACTTCACCAATGCCCACTGAATCATTACCCAAGTGATAAAATATGTCCTTTTTCTTAAATAATTTTTTTCTCCAATGATATTTTCCTCATATACATTACCCGGTTTCATTCAGTTTTCATTTCATTTCATTCAACATTGATTACAGTCTCCCATTTAACTTACCTTAACTTTTTCTGGCTTGTGTTCTAGGCCCAGATTTTGTTGGACTGCGGAGAGGACAACATCTGCGTCCCTGACCTGAAACTCTCTGTGCACGGGTAAGATGATTAGCAAGGAATGCAAACAAAGAAATAAAAAGCCCTGGGGTTTTGTCCACGTGTTGCGCAATTTGCAATAAAATCACAAATTAAGCATAACTATTTTAAGCACATAAAATTAAGTAATAGCCGTTTCAGCTTCTGTTCAGATTAGATATTTAGATGAATAAATGTGATGAGTCACAGCTTTGGGACTGAGTGTATCCAGGTGAGATTAGAGACATGCATGTACAAAAAAACAGCAATGCAACAGGTGCTGCAATTGGCTGACTTGGTTTATGGGACAAAAAAAAACTATAAATAAAATGAATAAGTTTGTAGCAGAAAAGAGATTTCCAAGCCCAGAATTTTCCAGTTACAACAGCAGTTCCCTGCAGTTGATTTGTGAAATCTGTGGGCTATTTTCTTTTTCTTCTATACACAGATTTGTTTGCGTCTGTTGTTATTCTTCGACTGCAACAATGCGCCTTCCCTAAAACCTCACAGATTTGTTGCATTTGTTTTAGGTCCCATATTTTTTAAACTGTGACATTCAACAAGCGCACAAAATAGTTCGTCTTGGAAATTCACCGGAGGGGTTATTGTTTAGAAGAAAATGTGAAACTTCATCTAGACAAATGTACTAATTCACTTAGAAATCCCTTATTGGGGTGTTCGTTTCATGATATTAATTCTGATTAGTCACTGAATGCACATTTTGACCTCATTGTGACATGACCCCGGTCTCATATATGTCATCCTGAGGGGTTTGTTATGAAAATGCAGCTTCCACGTAGGTTGGAGTCGCCACCAGCCGAGTGCCAGCGTTTGAGTTGGCTTCCCCAGCGTGGCTTTATGAGGCCAGGCGGTAATTGGAAGCGTCTGTGTGGCCCTCGCATGGAATTTCTCATTGTGTCTGAGATGGGGGGAGAAGAGAGAAAGGGGGGAGGAAACATGCAGGAATTGAAAAAAAAGGGAACGTTGGTGAATGTTTCATAGTCTTTGTCGTTGCATGTTGAACTTTATAGCTACAATGGAAATTAGGGGTTTTTAATAGGAAATGTGTGTATAATGCTGGAGGAAGGTCTTCCTGTTGGTAAGATCTGGGTGACATTTCACTGCTAGATCAGCAAAATTGGACTATTGTTCAAAAGATTTATAAGATTTAAAAATAAATTTATACTTTTATTCAACAAGTAAGCATGCATTAATAAAAGATGACAGTAAAAGCAAACATAAGGTATATATGTGACCATGGACCACAAAGTAATACGTTTTTATAGAGATTTAGACTGAATAAATAGGTTTTTCACTGGTGTATGGTTTGTTAGGATAGGAAAAAATGTACTGACCACAAACTTAGAGTAGTTGGACAAATATCAGCGCTGTTTACACCTGGTAGTAAACAATGTTTTTGTTGATCCTAACACAAGTGGACCGCACTAAATACAAATAAAAAAGGTCTAAAACCAGTAAAATAAAGAGCCACAAAATTGTCTAATTCCTTAACAATCAGAGATGGGATTCAAACTAGGCTGTCTGAAAAAAAAAGTAACAATTCAATTCAATTCAAGTTTATTGATATAGCGCTTTTTACAATGTAGATTGTGTCAAAGCAGCTTAACATGTTCTAGTAAAGTCCAGATTTCAGAGTTTAGTTCAGTTCAGTTCAGTGGGGTTTAAATTTCACTGCTGAAAGTTCAAGCACTGAAGAGCAAATCCACCGAAGCGCAGCTCCACAAGTCCCGATCCGAGCAGGCCAGTGGCGACAGGGGCGAGGAAAAAACTTCACCAATTGACGAAGTGAAGGAAAAAAAAAACCTCAAGAGAAACCAGGCTATGTTAGGCACGATCATTTTTTGACACAACATCAACACAAATTGATTTTTTTGGGGAGTAATGAAAGCCGCAAGTTTATTTTGCAATGTTATGCTGAAAGATCAGAAAAAGTCCACACATAAACCTTCCCCATAGACTCTTAACTTAAAAGACATCTGGAAATTGGTCAAAAGTTGAGAAGAGATTTGCATTAAAACATCAAGTGTAAAAAGGAAATCTTATCTTAACCCTGCAACTGGCATTGTAATTGCCTGGTTGAATTTGTAGCCATACGTTATCATTAAAACAGAAATAATAAAATTAGAATACAAAAACTCTAAATTTCATTCATTTATTTTCCTTCGGCTTAGTCCCTTTATTCATCAGGGGTCGCCACAGCAGAATAAACCGCCATCTTATCCAGCATATGTTTTACACATGGAAGGAAGAAAAATAAATAAATAAATTAATAGGTTAATACAAAAGGATTTAAGTATTACACGTATTTCCTCACACAACTTTTGTTTCGTTAAACCTAAATTGCAGTTTGTGCCTAATAAACTGTCCCAGAAGGTAAACTAGCCACCAATATAAGAGTTTCATGTTATTTCAATGTTTTGGTTTCCACAGGGACAGGAAGGAAGTGTACATGGGCGACGACAACTCTCTTACCCTGACTTTCAATGCGAAGAACGACGGAGGCGGCGCTTACGAGGCCGAGCTGTATGTGGTCCTGCCACCAGAGGCCGACTACAGCGGAATAGCCCGAAATAATGAGGTGAGAGATGGAGACCCTCCCTCCAGGTGCTGCCTATTACACAGACGTGTGCCAGACCCCCGCCATTAACTCCTACATGTGTTCAGCATTTCAGCTGAGAAAGACCTTTGTTCTGTTGCTTTGATTCTCTGGAGAAGATGTGCTTTTTATTAATGGAGACATGTGATGAGGAATCCTGAAGAGAAGCAAACAGTTTTTGAAATGACTAGAAATTATGTTGTGAAAAACAACAACAACGAATTATAGTTGTTCTTTTATTATAGACTTTAAATCAGTCAAATAACATTGAAATACTAATTGAAATAATAATCAAATCGGGCAACACAGTGGCTCAGGGGTTAGCACTGTCACCTCACAGCAAGAAGGTCACTGGTTTGAATCCCGGCTGGGCCAGTTGGCGTTTCTGTGTGGAGTTTGCATGTTCTCCCCGTGTTTTTGTATGAATGAATAATAATCAAATCAAATATTTGGTAGCTCTTTATAATAACTGCACACTATTAATCATATGTATTTTTTTATATAATATAATATAATATAATATAATATAATATAATATAATATAAAGCCTGTCATTGCCATGCATTAAAAAATAATGTTTGTTTTATGTTGTAATGTAATATAAAAAATATGCAGTTATATTTTTATTCCATAACATAATTTAATGTCACAATTAATTACATTTTTCTCTCAATTCAAAATCTGCATCTCACAATTTGGGCTTTCTCACAATTCTGGAATTTTTCGGACAATTTTATTAATTAATCATATTTTTTGTTGTTGTTGTGAATCTCTCATTTGTTTTCTTTTTCTGTTAAGAGGATAATTGATCATTTAATTGTCATTTATAAGAGATTTACAAAGCTTAAATAGTGCTCGCTTTAGATGAGCTCACAAGACAGTAAGGATTTGTGTTTTTTTAGTACTATATTCCTTAAAAAATGAGATGTGTAAATGTTCGTTTGAGTAGTTTATTAATCATTTACTTACTCATTTTGGATTATTTTTAAAACCTCCAGTTACTTCTTAAAATAGCTGGTTTGTAAACAATGCAATGCTTAATTTTGTAATGAAAAAAGAATCATTAACAAAGTATGAAAATTCAATCATTAAGCACATTATACAGCAGGGAAAATAAGTGTTCAACTCGTCACCATTTTTCTCAGAAAACGTATTTCTAAAGGTGCCGTTGACTTGAAGTTTGTGTGCGGAATTTTGTGTGCCGATGTTGATAGCAATCAAACAATTCCATATATGCAAAGAAAACAAATCTTTGTGAAGTTGTGTAATTAAATTAAATGGCGCAGGGAAAAAGTATTGAACACATAAAGAAAGGGAGGTGTAGAAAGGCAGTGAAAGCCCAGACAGCAGCTGAAATCTCTCAGTAGTTCTTCAGCAACCCTCTGCCCTTCTTCATTATATATTAATATTCACTGCTTCAGTCCAACATCTATATTAGCAGGATAATGGAAATGAAACCAGGGTGGACATTTCAGCAAGAAAATGATCCAAAACACAGCCAAGGAAACTCTCAAATGCTTTCAGAGAAAGAAAATCAAGCTGTAGAATGGCCCAGACAATCACCTGACTTGAATCCAATATAAAACACAAAATAAAGATCAAATTTGATAGATGAGACCCACAGAACCATCAAGATTTTACACTCTGTTGAAGTCTGTGAAAAAAATCACACCTGAGCAATGCATGTGTCTTCATTCTCCATATGAGAGGCATCTTTAAGCTGCCATCATTAAAAAAGCCTTTTATATAAAGTATTAAATACGTTTCAGTAGTTCAGTACTTTCTCCTTGTCATTTCATTATTACACATAACTCATTTTTCAGATTTTTTTGTTTTGTTTTCTTTTTATGTTTGTATTGTTTGGGTTTTTACCAAATTCTGGTTCAATTCCATGCCAACAGCTTTAGAAATATTATTCCCAGGAAAAAACATGATGTGTTCAATACTTATTTTCCCTTAAGTATAATATAAGTAATACATATTTTATGTGCTTATAAGGCAAATATAGAGCTGTATTTATAAACTGCTTACTAATATCTATTAATGTAGAGTTAATGCTTAACAAATTATGGACTAACTATTTGCTAATGATAATCAATGATTCATAGTGTGCAGTTATCAATTATTTGAAGAATTATTAAATATTTTGCCCCTTTTTCACTGCGACAATGTAGAAGTTATTTGATTAAATAAACATTTGACCATAATACACGGTGTTCTTACAGATAGCTTTACAGATAAATTGGTCTCACAATAACATCTTAGTCTACTAAAAAAAAGAGTGAACCACTGTTAAATGAACTGTTGTGCTTATTTTGAACTTTAAACCACATGTAATGATAATTTATTGCAAAAAGGTATCATTCAGCAGTGCTACCAGCACTGGATTAAGCAGGTCAAGACCCGAGTCAGTTGCTGTGAGTTATCTCTGTGTGTTTTTCCCAAGATTTACACTTCTTTTTCTCTCATTTGTCTGGTTTATCTGGACAGAGCCTGACCCAGCTGACCTGCAGTTACGAGACGGAAAATCAGACCCGTTACCTCAGCTGTGACCTGGGGAACCCCATGAAATCGGGCACCAGCGTAAGCAGCTTTTTTTTTACTCTGCTTTCTGTTTGCGTTTACTTGCATGAGTGGCTTGAGCTTTCACATTGAGATGACTGATCAGCACATTGTATCAAGGGTATTTTCATCTGACTGCTTTCCCAGTGTGTCTGCAAATTATTTATATTATTTTTCAAATTATTTTCTTCTATTATAATACTTTTTGGTGGTATTTGGCAGGGTTGCGTGATATTGGAAAAATAGCTCTATTTGGAAAGATGTCATTCATTCGACTGAGATGATCAAGTCTCTTTCGATGCAGTGGATCTGCATAAATTATAATACATTACAAGCAAAAATAAATAAAATAAACAGTGCTTTTTAGTTTTCTGTGGAGTCTAGCAGCATTTAAGTACAGAAATTGAACAATCAAATGTAAAATAACATGGTCATTATTGTATAAATAATTACAAATATAGTATTTAGTAATATATATAATCCTGCGATGTGACTATTGCAGATACACACATTGTGATATTGATGGTCAAACGATATATTGTTTAACCCTAGTATTTGGTGCATCAATGTGTGGATCTCAAATGAACGACAAGATTTTGATATCAAATTCATTCACAGTTTTTAACATGTTTTTTTGATGTCATATTCATTTCAAGGTGCGAGCAAATATTGATGCTCTCTCCAGCAGTGTTATAGTTACGCTGAAATACATTTTATCTTGACTAGATTTTTTTTGTTCACAATATCTCTTCAAAAGTCACACACCAAGGAAGGCGTTGAGCCGAAACGTTTGTGGTTATAATTCCCGAAGTATGTGAAATAAAAATATTACACAATTACTTAATGAATTACACAGTGGATGCCCTTCCAGCTGCAACCCAGTACTGTGAAACATCCATACACACTCATCCACACTCATTCACTATGGCCAATTTAGTTTATTCAATTCACCTATATTGCATGTCTTTGGACTGTGGGGCACCTGGAGGAAACCCACACCAGCAAGGGGAGAACATACAAACTCCACACAGAAACGCCAACTGACCCAGCCGGGGCTCGAATCAGCTACCTTCTTGCTGTGAGGCGACAGTGCTAACCACTCAGTCCGCTGAATATCTTATACTTTATCAAATTTTTGTCTCTTAATTCATTTCTGCTATGTCCTAACTGGTAAGATTTGTATAAAAAAAGAGACCTGACTATTTTAGGCCAGTGTTTTGGAACTGATTTAATTCCTTAACAACAAATAATTATTTGAACGTATACTTTGGGTCTTGTACAGCTGTCACTCTCACTTTTAAAATGGCTGCTACGCCCCTGAATATCTCTATAAAACATTTAATTATCCAGTTATCCATTTACAAATGACCGAAAGAGTCATTGAATTGCTGACTGCTGAAAACGATAATTTTTTTACCAAACAAAATCCAGACCTTTCTATGTGTCTTGTTAGTCATATACACTTTATTACTCATCAAACGTTTGTTAGTCAGCTCAAAGTGCTGTCTGGGGGTCTCGTTAGATCATGTTTGGACATTCAGGAAGTTCCCACCAGCAATGCAGGAAGTGACTGTCATTTTGCCATAACAGACTGGAGTTCCCCATTACAACATGGCACTCTGTGAAGTTGGAGTGATTTGTGGCTTTTTTAATGTGTCTGTAGAGATGGACTATATTTGGTTGAGTGTTCAAACTGCTCAATATGTGTTTCCATACACCACTGTTTATTTTTTTAGTCACTTCAGGGCAGGTTATCTAGGTGTTTTATTCAGCTGTTTTACTATGAATGTAGTTTTAGCCCATTATTTTTTTGGACCACCAAAGAGGTTCCTCGTAACGGCCTCTATCTGTAATCTTATCTTGTGTAATGAGAAATTTAGAAATCACACACATACACATACACACACACATTCATTAACACCCACACACAAACTTTCACACAAAACAGCTGCTGGTATGGGGTCTTAGTTTTTTTTGAGCATGTGGTGTGAACATAAAACCACAAATATAAAATGAGTGCTGGATCCCCCATGCAGTATGTGGTTGGTAGGAAATTTCAGCACTTTGGAACTCAGGCTTGTAACTAGTGTGACTCAGGGTTTCTGTGGGTTTCACCAAGTCAGGGTTCGTGAAATGTTTTAAAATGTTCATTTTTGTAACATAAACTGAAACATAAAGCCAGGGAGGGATGCAGAGTAGCTCCTCCCTCTTTGTAAAAACACAGCCAATCATGTTTTGTTTTTATCACAGCTCGGCTTGAAGCTCAAGCGCATAAATAGCAATAACGTCTTGAAGGGGGCGGGGCTTGTCAGACAATGAGAGAGCTTTTGATTGGTCAGAAGATTTTATGAGAAACTGAAGTATCATGTGATGTCACAAAAAATCATTGATTCAAGGTGAAAGTGGCAAATATCAAAGACTCAGATACTGATACTAACATCTAAACAACTTTCCTTTGAGACCATTCTGAATTCAATTTAAGGGTTATAGATCACAATGTTGGTCTCATTTGTAGTCATAGTACAGATAATTAATTTGGACTAGCAAAGGAACATCACAGAATCTAAAAGAATAAAAATAAATAAAAGAATCTGAAGCACGTTTGCCTCCTTTAATTGATAATTAGAGGTAGATTATAACGACAGTTAAAATTAAGATACTTTTAAAATCATTTAAAACTTAGAACAAAAGACTTTTTAAGGCCTAAAGTATAGATTTTTACCATTTTTGTAGACGTTTGAAGACCCTGCAGAAACCCTGCTTTTGACAGTGCAGCTCAACATGATCTCACTCAGATGAATAGGAGAGGATGCGTTTACATGTTTCCACTTGTGTTTTTTGGATGGAATACAGGAAAGAAATGTTCCACCATCCTCTACATTCATTCTGTTGCTATGGCAGAGCATTATGGGGTTTCCTCTATTTTGTTTGCTGTGGAGAACTCGCTGATGTAATTCGTGAACACATGAAATTGTGGCATTGAAAATGGTGTTGGAACGTTTATGATAAATCCATTAATATGTCTTATTTTCAGATCTTTTCTGAAATGTTTATCACTTAGGGTTAGTATGATTTAATAAGACAATTATTATTTTATTTTTTTCAGCTTTGGGCCGGTCTGCGGTTCACAGTACCACGTCTCAAGGACTCACACAAATTTGTGCAGTTTGACCTACAGATTCGTAGGTAAGAAACTATTCATATGTGTGGTAATGGAACATAAGTCATATTTAAACCAGGCAATATAATATAATATAATATAATATAATATAATATAATATAATATAATATAA
>CAIGQW010000298.1:3833397-3853414 GCA_903798125.1 Danio choprae | reverse complement strand
TCTCTCTCTCTCTCTCTCTCTCTCTCTCTCTCTCTCTCTCTCTCTCTATCTCTCTCTCTCTCTCTCTCTCTCTCTCTCTCTCTCTCTAAAAAAAGACTAATATGATGGGGGAAGTATATATAAAATAAAATACACAACTGTACCTTCACTAAGATGGTTTGTAATAATGTTTCTGACTAGTTTTGTCTCTCTCTCTCTTTACCGTTACTGTAAACTTTATTGTTCCCTTTTTGGTGATTTTGTTCTGCAGCATAATAGATTTACCATTCACCACACACACATTAGACAGACGGTAGTAGCAGCAACCTGTATATTATGCTCATATCTATTTGCATCTATTTGTCTGCCCTTTAATAGTTAAGAAATAGTTTACTCTGATCTGTATCTTAAATAATATTGATAATTAAAATAATAGATAACTTAAATATACATTTGACCACTCCTGTAATGGTCCATACCATTGTGAGTGCATGTTTGCGCCAAAAATTAAAACCGGCAAATCTAGAGCACCAACAGACAGAGTAAGTGTTCATAAAACATGTTTCTTGTAAAATAGGCATTTGTACTGTAGGTGTCCGTAAAACTAGATGTATAGTTAATATTTTATTATATACTTGCTTGCACATGGAAGTTAAACAGTAAAATAAAAAACATGTGCAGCCTTTCACGGTCATCCCTTAATATGTTTATTTAATATCACAAATGTCATTGAGAACCACTCAATATCCCTCAAAACACGGAAAACATAATAACAAGTTTGATTAATAAATTAGATGTAATAAGATGTAATAAGATTAGATGTATAAATTTGGTTCACTGAGGCATATTACTGAACATAATCAAAAAACTTGTTCCCCCCCGATTGTCAATGTATAATTCACACCGTAATCTAATCTAATCTAATCTAATCTAATCTACTAATAGAACTAATATGTCTTTAGTGTTTTCTTTGAAATGCTTTTGTAATAGGTTAATAGTTTTGTAGTTGTGGAATTAATTGGATTTTTTGTTTTGTAAAACTTTACTAAACTCTAATTCTCTCTCTCTTTCTCTCCCAGCTGGTGAACAATGGGCCGAGTCGCATCAGTCACACTTTACTGCAGCTCAAATGCCCCATGAGGCTTCAGAGTAACCGGTTCATTTACCCACTGGAGGTCACCACGGAGGGCCCGGTTAACTGCACCACCCACAACATCATCAACCCACTCAACCTGAAGGTAAGAGATGTGCAGGGTTAACCACAGGACAGAGATTTCTATCAGGGTTGGACCTGACGGAGTCATTAAGACTGGGGTGCTTTTTGTCATTATGTGCACGACTTTGATCTGTCAGGCTTTAAAGCAGTGTTTATGGGTAAACTTTACGAAGTCTATCAAGAATGTGCATGAGTTGCATTGCCCTCAAAATTACTTCGAAAAAAGATTTAGTTTCAAATAAAATATAAAATTAAATGAGGCCTACTTTTTGGTGTAATTAAGCTTAGTTGTTTTTAATTGAAATGTAATAATTATATGCATGTTTTGGACAGGGAATTACTAAGTAAACGTAGAGAAAGGAAGGGTCAGAATTATTTATATATTATTATTTTTTTATTTAATGAATTATGCATTTATTTAATGAATTAATTGTATGTTACATGATATTATATTGGCCATCATTTTATATTAACATTATACTTTATGTAAAAAAGATATATGGCACTATTGGTCATATTGGCATTGATATATTAGAAATCTCTAACATAGTTATAAATGAAAATGTTAGTGCACATTAAGATAATAATATGTTGAAAAATATGCTTAATTTTAATATAAATATAGTTAAAATAACCTTAATGGAACTGAAACATGCTTGATTTTCATCATGGAAAATATAGAAAATACAGAAAGCAATTGGCATATTCTTGAAAAAAATGATATACAAAGTTTTGTTGTGAAACTCTATGCGCACATAGGCTGATTGGTCACCTATCTGCTCCTGTGTCATTAACTAAATGGCACAGGAGATTGGTTGCTGTCGCCTCAACGGCCAATGAGCATCCTCCTCAACATTTTAAATGCTCAGTGTTTTTCTATGCTGTAATATTGCAGCATGTTTTTCAGAGACCCTCCTCCACCCCAGCTCCACTTGTGTTAAGATCTGCTACAGGAGTTACATATATATTATGTTTGCACCAGCAGTGTGTTATATTCTCAGACTTCATGCAGTAGCAAGTATGAATATTTGCTCTGCCATAATAATCAAAGCAGCAGCAGCAGCAGTGTAGCAGATCTATTCCTCCAAGACCAAACATTTCAAAATTGTCATATATTTATTACCATGTAAATCTCTCTGAGAGTTGTCATGACACAAATATATATATGAAGCAAAACAGATAACCGCTTTTTACAATTTTTCATAAATCAATTTTTTTATGCAAGTGAACATTTATATGATTCTTAAAGGGATGCGAGTTCAAATTTATGCTTTAAGCATAACACATTAGAGATGCGAGACTCGCATGCGGTGTGATGAGAGAAATTGTGTCTGTCAGAAGCTCTTAAAACGGACGAAGCTTATTGATGACAGTCTCAATTTTAATTTAAGTTACATCCGCTGTCAGTAACGCCCAGTTTCTCTCTCATACACACAAATGCATATGCCAAACACATGCACACACCACACATCTGTCCATATTTCCTAATATGTCGTTTCTTGAGCCCACCCTGTCCCTCATACAGCTCCACCCAAAGGCACCACCCAGGCTTTGATCCTCCTGCCGAACTCTCATCCCAATCTGAACTCCCATCATGCTTCATGTCCCACTGCTGTCTGTATAAACACAGCCATCAGCTCAATCACAGCTCCCACTGAAAGATTTCGCTCTACCTCTACCCTGGATAAAAAAATAAATATAAAAGATTTGCGGGATATATTTCTATTCTCTCAAATTTATAATGGTTTCTTTTTAATTCAAGTTGCTTTGTAAAAACGCTTTTCATTATATTTATAATTTCAAAGCGGCTTCACAAAAAGAAAGCATAATTCTACTTTATAAATGAATAGTGATATGGTTATCAGAGGTCACTGTGTCAAAATTAATGTCTGTATTGCAGAATGGTACGGTTTTGGGATGATACAACCATGCAGGAAATTGTGGGATTCAAGCAAGATGAATATTATTGAAGAGATGATTATATTCTCTGATCAGGATTATAAAAGTTACACTTTATAAGTTGATCTCAGCTCAGGCTCATTGGAAATCTGTCTTAACCTACATTTTAAAAAAACCTAGGGTATAATACATAGCTCCGGGTATGTTTCGATGCATGTTTCAGATGACAAATCCACTAGAGGGCGCTGTCTACATTTTTGCAAATCTGAAATATGAATTAATTATTTGGGGTACATTTTACATATACGTCCTTGATGTCTATGAGAAGGTGGGGCTTGTCATACAGATCTGCTAGAGAACCACTGAGCTAAATCTTTCCCTAAAACTCAACCAATAGTGTTTTCAAAAACAAATGTAAGAGAAAAGTGACCACATAGTTTTACCTTGCTTTTACATTGCTTTTATTTGTCCTTCATCTGACTCAAACCCAAGTGCTCTGCATCACAAGTACAGCACCGTACAAAATGAGCTACCGAGCAAAGAAAAGTTGTCTATATGGAGATAGATAGCTGAGACAAACGTATTTAATTACAAATCATACACACCTTTAAGTTGTTTTGTGGTATTTATTTGTGTTTTGCAAAGAACTGCATGGAAATAATTCTTTATTCAATGATAAAGGAAAATATCATTAGTGTGAAAAGTAACAAAAGTTGTTGGTGTCACACTGCCTTGTCAAGTTCATTTTACCTTGAAACTGCAGTCAAATGTATGAAGAAGTACGTTTTTGCGGTTTAACGAAAAAAAATGTAGGCTGAAGCATGTATTTCCCATGAGCCTAGAGTTGGTTTCATATGAGGTCATCATATAATAGGTTTTTAGTTCATCTGAATTGTTCAGAATATGATCTCAATTATCTCGGCAGATATGCCGAGATAATTGAGAAAATGCTAATGCTAATAGGGAAAAAATGAGCCTAGCTGCTTTCATACTTCCCTACTATCTAGTATGTAAAACACAGTATGTAAGCTGAGTAGATTGTCTGAATTCATAGGATTCCAAAAACAGTAGATGAGAAGTACCCTAATGACCTACTGCTTCTAGTAGGAGTCTGAAGTGTGCATCAAATGGACACTTTACTATCCCATAAGGCAGGCCACAGGAGAGAATTTATGAATGGGAGTGATCTAGGGATGCAACTGATGCGGGTACGTCATGTGGTAGTGACAAATGGTGGATGTAATTCTATTACTCGTATTTATACTATATACTGTAGAACACTGGTTGCCAAAGTGGGGGTCAGGACCCCCCAGGGGGTTGCGGGACAATGAGCGGAGTTCACTTGGTGGTTTCCAAAGATCAAATTTATTTTATTAAGCTATAAGAATTACCATATTTTATCCATAACCTACAGAAGAAAAAAATAATGAAAGATTTTATGGCACCAGGTTAAACTTTCTGACTCCTTTACGGCACACACATACATTAAAAATGAATACAGGCCACAGCTGAACATGGAGGATGGTCTCCAAGTGGCATTCTCTAAAATTAAATAATGAATAGACTTGAGCCTATTGGTATATGTGTGCCATTGTGTGCAAGGTTTATACATAACCACCTCAGAGGATATTGGGGGTAGCAAATCACTGGCATTGTTATTTTGGGGGTCGCGGGCTGAAAAGTTCAGTAACCCCTGATATAGAATGTACTTTTCTAATGGTCCTGAAGTAAAATCAAATTCAAATGTAGTACCCACTCAAGTAGTATGTGATTTCGGAATCAGCTATAGACGTTTTAGAAGCTTGGCTAAACTCCTCGATACATCTTGAGGACGTCCTGACCAAATCTGGCAGATTGGTAACGCAAAACTGCTGTTGCATCTGGGACTGTGCAGAAATCTTCCCTGAATTAGTTGTTTGTTCAGTTTCTAATGCCATTTAGGGCGTGCGTCTTGGTTTGGAGGAGTGCATGACTCTGCACAATGGAGAAGTTGAGTCAAATCTGACATCGGTTGCAAAATGCCTCTTACGTTCAGGACGTAACGTGCCCCTCCCAGCACAATGTTAGTGTTGAGTCAGAGGGCGTTAGAACAGACCGAACCATGATGTCAGTCCACAGTGTCCAGAAGTGTGGTGAATTTCCACTTAATGTTCCCTTCTCTGTATCTCTCTGTCTTCAGCTCCAGCAGTCTTCAACAGAGCAGCCTCCTGTACGAGATTCAACGCACGAACACCACATCGAGAAGAGGGACACGCACAAGGGAGAGCTCTCGCAACTGACCAATCTGGTGAGATTTCTGGAGTTATGAATAAAAAGTGCCCAAGCACTGCAAAACATGAATAATAAAAAGCATTAGCTCTGTTAAGAAATGTACAGGATAGGACAGTCCTGTTTTACAGCTTTATTTTTAGTCTCCAATCATCCAACACGAACAAATACTAGAGTAAATTAAAAAAACAACAACCCTTGAGTTAACCTGTTGTGGTAATTCTATAGTTTCTGTAGTTATACAACAACTATAGTGAGATAAAAACTAATGATCCAATACTGTGAATTATGTGAATTATACTACAATACACCACAGTTTACTGTAGTAAAAACGAAAATATTTATTACAGTATATCAGTTCATGATAGTTAATGCTACAGAGTGTGCGTGTAATGATTTTGCACATTCTTGGGCACGTTTAATGCTTCCAGATGTACATGCTTGCTGCATCTATGAAGTGTCCATGTCTTGAGGTCGCTCTGTCTCATGCAAATTTTCTATGCACGATTTGATGGGACGGCAGTCATGGGACTGATTGTTCTACTTGGCCAATGACCATAGACAAGACAAAATAAAGTAGTGACTGCATGTTGAAGGAAAGCACAGATAATGAACTCAAGTAAAGGCACAGATTTTTAAAACTACTAAGTACAATCTCTGAGGAAAAACTACTCGATTATAAAAAAAATTTGTATTTGTAATTCGTTACTTTACACCACTTGCAAATAAAGGCTAAATATGCTATATATAACTATATAATGCATTGCATTTACTTCAGGGAAGTCATTCAATATCCAAATCCCTACAAAATGGCATAAACTGTTTTGCTGGACATAAGCCCTGAAATTAGGATGCATTTTCGATGATCCAATCAAAAGTAGTCATCTGAGACTCATTAAAGCTTGTTTGTAGAGCGCGAGACTCCGATTGGTAAGCTTTTATACTTGACATGCTCACCAATGTACTATTCACTGATATGACAGACATTTTCTTTATGGACTGATTAGATTGTGGGTCAGTTTGGAGGACACAATGTTTAGCTTTTTATTTATTACACTTCACCAATACAAAGGAATCAAAGAATCATGTGGTGACCAGTAAACCTTGATTATTATTATATCCATTATATATGGATATAGGGATATAGGACAAGCTTTAAACCCATAACATGATGCCTTACTCTACTTGAAACTAGGCTCATTTTACAAGTCTCCTAAAG
The DNA here is from genome assembly GCA_903798125.1 of Danio choprae. Taxonomy (NCBI): domain Eukaryota; kingdom Metazoa; phylum Chordata; class Actinopteri; order Cypriniformes; family Danionidae; genus Danio; species Danio choprae. The sequence goes on along the minus strand of CAIGQW010000298.1, from coordinate 3,846,833 downwards.
TTAGTTGAGTTTTACCATTTGTAAAATCCATTCAGCCAATCTCTCGGTCTGGCCGGAGCACTTTTAGCTTAGCTTAGCATAAGTCGTTAAATCGGATTAGGCTATTAGCATCTTGTTCAAAAATGATTAAAGAGTTTTGATAAGGTTGACTCTTCTCTGGTTACATTGTGTACAAATCGGACAGAAAATAAAATGTTGCTTATTTCTAGGTCGATATGGCTAGGAACTATACTCTCATTCTGGCTATACTCTCATAATGTTAACTAGTTACCTAGCTGGGGACTATTTTCAAGTGCTAGTCATATCAGTATAGAAAATGGCAACTTTTCATTTTCGATCGGTCTTAGTGAACAATGTAACTACAGAAAAATCAAGCTTTAAATAAGAAAATTATTTTATATATATGCTAATGGTCTAATCCAATTCAATGATTTATGCTAAGCTAAAAAAACATTTAAAGTGTAGCTTTTAAAATGCTGTCTAGATAGTTCACTTTCACAGTTTTTGGAAAACAGCCACTGAGCTGTGGTCAACAGGAAGGTCAACTAATTTACATTGCCAAAAACGCAAATGTTGTACAAACACATCCAAATGCATTCATTCTCATGACCCCACAAAAAAACCAACTTTCTCTCACCAGCGTAGATGCTCGGGTCAGGTCCTACAGGGTCAAAGATCTGCTCTGACTGATTGGCTGCCATTAAAAATGTTTTGCTTGGTCAGTTTAGGTATATGTATGTGCATTCGTGACCATGCGATCGAGCATTAATGACCTCATTACTCTGCAAAGTGAAGGTCTGCCTCAAATGTCCTCGCTCTACCCTCTAATTTGCCATTTTCTGTGCGTCATGAAGCACTTCGGCTCTCAGACAGCAGCTGATTGTGTCTCATCCTCGCTCTTTACCTGAGCAAATGAAAGAGGGCTTTGTCACCTCTTGCGCTCAGTTGGCCATGTTTATCATCTCCTGCTTGATGACGTGCTCCTTTAGGGCTGTTTTGTGCTCATTTTGGTATATTTCTGTTGACATTGAACAGTGAACAGTGCAGGTGTGTTTTTGAAGTTCAAGCTTGTGTTTCTAATCTGTCAGCTGAGATGAGGGGATGATAAATTAAAATCCAGGGTGTTTTATGCTCGATTGATGTTTGTGTAGCTGTGAATCGAGTCTTGGCAATATGCTTAAAGAAAACTGCACATATAATATAATGTAATGTATTTTTTTGTTCCTCATTGTTGCTGATAGTTTTTTTCCCTATATATTTACTATTTATATAAACTAAATATATTAAGTATTATTATTATTTTTTTTGCTTATGTAACATAACATAACATAATATAACATAACATAATATCATATGGGTGGCGCGGTGGCGCAGTGGGTAGCCTCACAGCAAGACAGTCGCTGGTTTGAGCCTCGCCTGGGTCAGTTGGCATTTCTGTGTGGAGTTTGCATGTTCTCCCCATGTTCGCGTATGTTTCCTCCGGGTGTCCAGTTTTCCCCACAAGTCCAAAGACATGCGATATAGGTAAATTTGGTAGGCTAAATTGTCCGTAGTGTATGTGTGTGAATGAGTGTGTGTGGATGTTTCCCAGTGATGGGTTGCAGCTGGAAGGACATCCGCTGGGTAAAACATATCCTGGATAAGTTGACGGTTCATTCCGCTGTGGCGACCCCTGATTATAAAAGGGACTAAACCGAAAAGAAAATGAATGAATGAACAATATAATATAATAATGATGATGCATATGAATAATATATAGTTTTCTTGCCTCACTGGCAAATAATCAATTTAATTTTAATTATCATTAATTATTTCAATTCAGTGTATTTTTTCCAATGAAATTTCATTTACATAAAGATTATAGAAAATTTATTTGCATCAACTTTTAATTATTTAAATAAAATAAATGCACTTTTGTATAATATAATATAATATAATATACTTTTAACATTAAAATAATATAATAAAAAGTTTAATATATTTTAGTACATTATTTGCATGCTATTAGTATTAGCAACTAATTATTAGCCACTTTATCATGGGGTAAACAAAACTCTTTGAAGGCCCCAGAAGTTGGGGAAGTCCATTTACCATAGTAATAATTTTCCCCCCTCCTACTGAAATGAATGTCATGTCACAGGGATCTGATGATTAATGTTGTAATGTACAGCCTGTAAAATCCAGGGAGCTGAATGTTTGCGTTGGTGGGTCGGAATTTGGCTTTAGGCGACTGTAGTCAGAATTTTACAGTCCTGTGACTCTACCAGTGAATTGCCACTAATTTAAAGCAGTCGATGTACAAGAAACTAACATTGGGCTCTTTGTCAATGCCGATGGCTCGTGACGATAATGTCGGTCTCATGGTCCCATCTTTCCATACGAATCCTCATATTGGTAATTATTGTTGGGTTTTTTAATTAGAGCTTATGTTGCAAATGACAGCCAGGCATGCTTTTATGGTGAATTTATTTATTTCGGTCCTGGAAATGTAATTTACATGATCTGAGTTTGTCTTTTTTATGTTGTTGCTCCGTTTCAGTGGCATTTGTTTATTTGAATAACAGCTCTCATGAAGGGTTTATAGTGCGTTCTGACAGGAACTACAAATGCTGTGTGATGAAATACACTGGGCTCCACACAATACTTTCATATTGTCCCAACACAAATTGATAACGTTAACTTGATTGTTTTTACAAATTTAAGTAGATTGAACGTAAAACAATTAAGTTGTCCTCCCAAAAACTGAAAGAAATATTTTGTTTCAGCTCATTTTAAATAACAAACAGGCAGCAATAATATATTTTTTGAGTGTACTTCAGGAAACGTCGTTATGTTCATTATATATTCAGTAATATGTTGAATATTTAGTAAAATGCTGGGGGGTTTTTTCGTTTTCTTTAACCTAAAATATTTTTAATTTTTTGACTGACCAAATAAATTCTGCAAAAACCAATTTTGATATTGATGTTGTATCTCCTTGTCTGTTGTTTTAGTCTTGCTCCAGTGTGGATTGCTGGACTCTGATGTGTAATGTTGGCCTGTTGGAGCGAGGGACGAGTGCCATACTTCATGTTCGCTCACGAATCTGGGCTGAAACGTTTATGGAGGTGAGCAGAAAACGTCACTCTTGAAATGATTACTAATAGTAGACTGAAAACAAAATGGTGGACGCTTTTACATAGTCAAATTTAATACTCTGAAATCTCAAAAAAGACCCCTCTCCAAGTCCACCTCATGATTGTACAGATTAAAGATTTATTGTATAGTGTGGTTATTTCCAGGTATATTTTGTAGGTAGTGAGGTAGATTTGCTGCTGTCTGTTTAACTCATGTTAAAGAGATTCAGATGGTGTGTAAACAGGAGCTCTTTTGAGAGACTCCTTACATGCAGCTCCAGCCAATGCAAAGTTTATATGCGAGTGCATTGAAAATACATTAGGAGAAATCCTGAGAGCTCAGCGCATTGGAATGTCACAGGGCTTTTGTGAGAAGCCAGACAGAAACTTTGGGCTCCAGTGAAGCAATACTGCCACCATCTGGATGCGACCAGGATTGTTACATTGAAAATTAAATTTAGTTGAGATTGAAATGAATGCTGAACAGTGTTGTTTGAGCAGAGTAACTGTTTTAATTGTATTCATTTTTTTCATTTTAATTGTGTTTAAGATCATTTATAATTGTATATTTAGTTTTCTATCCTTTTCTTTTAAATGCCAATGTTTTTGCCTTTAATACCTTTGCTGCAGATATGCCATGAATAAATTATATTATTTATAGCATATAATTGTGCTTTTCATGATTTATTTACAGAACACTTATAAAAACTTTATTCTGGAGTGCCACGCTAGTTACACAGTGGAAAAGATGCCATATGCCATTTTGCCCAAGGTGACTCCTAGCGGCTCTAAAAAGGTAAACGTAATTTTATTTGTGTTTTTGATCAAATTAATTCATGTTCATCATTGGACAGATTGTATTTAGTTTAGTAAAAATGCTCCGCCGATGTCTGTGTGAACTGCAGATGGTGACTCCTGTGGTGTGGAATAAGCCGGACAGTTCGTATGCTGTTCCTCTGTGGATCATCATTCTGGCGATTCTGGCTGGTCTTCTGCTGCTCGCGCTGCTCATCTACGTCCTCTACAAGGTCAGCATCTGCCAATATAATTTCTAGCTGGGGTCAAGAATTCAGCTAGTTGGACTTAGTTGTAGCTAAACATTTTCTTTTTAATCTGAAAGCCTTGTAACCACATGTACTTGTTATAAGTAAACTAAATCATATTGTTGTTTTTAGAAGTAGGTTGTTGCTAATTGTAAACCAATTCTTATCCATTGTTTTTTTAACTTGGCTATTAGGCAAGATAGTAAGGAATTGTAAACTAAATATTATACTTGAAATATTCCCGTGAAGTGCTTTGAAATGTGCATTTTCATTCAATGTTTAACGTATTCTCAATGGAAACATGAAGAGAGGGTGCTGAAGGATATAGAGTAGCTCCTCCCTTTAAAAAAAAACAGCCAATAGTGTTTTGTTTTATCACCGCACTGCCAATGATCGTGGTTGAGCACAAGCGCATCAAATGTGAAGCCTCTTTAAGGGGGCGGGGCATGTCAGATACTAGAGAGCATTTGATTGGTCTAGATTTGATGGGGAAACTGAAGTATGAGGTGACGTAAATAAAACTGTTGATCCATTCAGACGTAAGTGACAATATCTCATAAACATGCATTTCGTCACTATTTCGGTGCGCACAAGCTTACAGATATCCTAAACCTATTTATATTGACACTAACATCTAAAAACTTTATTTTAATTTCATGAAGCCTTTAAATAGAGAAAATCCCAAATCTAATCTCAACCTAAAGTTTATTCTCCCTAATCAGAAAGACTTGCAGCTAACTGTAAGCAATTTCATATTCAATACAGTCAACATGTAGTAGGGATATCAAAATGGTAGCCTATCCCATATAGCTGAACTAGCATGTTGCTAATTGATAATCTACTACTTTTCTATTGTTTCTATTATTATTTTTTGTAGTGAACTACATATTATCCATTACGAAAATGACCTAGTATGTTATTCAACATTCTGTTGGCTAAAAGTAATTTTGCAACTATTAGAGTATAAATAAACTAAGTAAGGGTACGATAAGCAGACAGATGTTGATGGTCATCAAAATAAAGTGTTAGCAGATATTAAGCAGTGTGCTAATCATCCACTAGTTATTATGTAGTTACAAAGTTAACTACATTTACAAACACTTATACAAAATGCTAGTAGGCTGTGGGGTTTCTGTGTTCCACTGTGTTGAGTTTCTTTGCTGATGTTTTGGGTTTATGCTGGAAATGTGTGCGATGCTACTGTAGAAGTAGCTCAAACTCACTTATTCAAGGAAGAAAGAGGTAGGAACTAGTGAATGTTTAACAACTCTGCGTCATCACAATGTGTTGTTAGATTTTTTTGAGAGGTGTCCGTCAGGGTACAACGAAGGTTATGTGAAAGCTACGCAGGACCTACCGCCTGCACTTGACAGGCAATTAGCCTTTAAATGTACTGAAAAAGTTTACCGTAACCAATCTTAAATGCATTTTTCTTCTTCTCTCCTTGATTTCTGTAGCTCGGCTTCTTCAAGCGAACTCCATATGGCACTGCAATGGAAAAAGCCCAACTCAAACCTCAGGCTGCATCCGAGGCCTAAACGAAGAAATGGTCCTTAACCAGAGGCCGTCCAAAGAGAAGCTGACTTGCTGTTGAAAAGACAAAGACTAGACTGCAGTAGAGTAGACGACGGAGGAAAGATCACTGGATCTTCACTGTACTGCACTAGATGACGAGACCCTGAGGACTTAAAGCCAAATGAATGTTGACTTTGTTTATTTTAACTCGTTTTTTTCCCCTTGATGTGGGTTTCCACTTTTAACCACCACTTACAGCCTGCCACTCATAAACAGTTTGGGTTGATCTGAACCAAAGCTCAGGATCACTGGCAAATTGCTTAAGCAGAAAAAAACGGATTTAGCCCAAGATGGACTCAATCTGCACTAACTTTATTATGTTTGATTTTTTTTTTTTTAACAATTTCATGCCTTGGTTTTAGCCCACAGCTGCTCAAGGTTAAACAATCCGCATTGTAGCATTTTATATTTTTAGCGTGCTATCTCACTAAAACACACACTCACAGAACATCTATGCAGTATTTCACAACCAACCAAAGTAATGATACAGGTTTTGCTGATTTATTGTGTCTTGCAAGCGAGAATGAGGTAGTCGGATACCTCACCAGGGACCCTCATCTCCATTTTCCTGCTGTCTTTTTTGTTTATGAAGACATTTTAAATGTTTATTTGTCACGTGACTTCTAATGGAAAGAGTTTTCACTTCGAATGAGATGTTTTCAGCTCAGTCGCCTCATAGCAAGCCAAGTTTCACTCTCAGGTGATGCCACGTAAAGGATCGTAAAGGCGCTTTTTCCATGGAAAACATTGTCAGGATCCTTTGCGGAAGGCGACCGTTCTTCCCTACTGAATGTTAGCAGTTTTCAGCATTGCCTTAAAAGTCATCTGGGACAAAACTGGATCTGAGCCTGTAAAAAACCTCACCGATGCCTTGAAGCAGAGCTGTGCTTTGCCATAACGCTAACAGACCCTCGGGCCAAAAGAGCGAAAACAAGGTCATCCCTCCAAACTTCTGTGGGCAAATGGAGACCCACTGTAGACTTGCATGGAGATTTACACAAAAAACTCCTCCAAGGCAGCAGGCCTCATCCAGGGACTGAATGTTGAAATACACCTGTATACTTCTTGTCTTTTGTATGCGTGTTTGTGTTCTGCTTGTATGTGTATGGATGTGATTTTTTTGGAGTGCCACAGTCAGTAGAAATGCCTCCATACATCATGGTGCTGAAGTGGTTGAGTGGGACAGGAAATGAAATGAAAACTGTTTCAGCAAGCTGCCTAGAAAGGGACAGCAGCTGAAACTGTAAGATGCGTAGGAAATCTGTATGGAAGTGCAATATTGTATTTTTAAAAAAGAAAACAATTCAATTCAACTTTTGTTTTATGTGCATAGTAATACTTTTATTTTAGTGACGTTCTCAGAAATAAGGATTATTTGAAGACAACACCCAGTTTGAGGGTTGAAATTAGCCCAGATGTGAGTTAATTAAATAAATAAATAATTTAATGCTGTAGGCTAAAACATACAGAAACATGGCTTCATTTATCAAAAACATTCATTATTTTTAATGGTTAAGTGTGATCATGCCATAAAATAGCCATTTTAGAGATTTGTTTGTCTGCCATACTATAGAAATGCAGGTTTTACCAAACAAATGCAGTTGTTTGAATTGGTACACTACCAAAGAAGCTGACACACACAGACTCGACTTGAATCCTTAGTATTGTTTTTAATGTATTTTGTACATTTTTACAAAAAAAATATTTATTCCTCCAAAGTTAGATTTTAGTCTTGAGATTTTTTTTTTGTTGTATTTTAAGCAGGAGGAAACACTGGGTATGTCTTCTTTTTTGTTTATTTTCTTTAGCTTTTTTTGTTAACCTGCCCCAAATCTTGGTTTGTGGTTTTTTTTTTGCCTCGAGTTGTAAATATGTTTGGTGAGGAGATTATTTTAATTTTTTCAGCTGATACTGATTTGACGAATTTCATCGCCCCATATTGGGGAGAATCAGAGGGATGTTCAAGTAATTATTATTTGTATTTACAGTTTGCATTTTAAAATAAATCTTTCTTTTTTTTTTACAGCTTCTGGTTGAATTATTTTTTGTTGGGATATACAAAATATTTGCAAATAATGATATTGATTATATTTAATACTGGTTTTGATGTTGACAATGCACAAAATATGTTCACTAACAAAGGAAACTGCGTCACAATTGTTCAATAATTTATTTATAAAAAATAAACACTTCATTAGAAAAATGCATAGGATATATACTTTCATATATATTGTCTATAAAACCCTTTCTGTATATTTAAATTGTTTAACTTAGTGGTATTTGGCTTTTATATACGGCAGCTAATAATAATGTGTATTATCAGTTGTTCTCGTGCTTGCTAACAATGAAATTCAAAAGTTAATATTCATAAGAGAACAGAACTAGAATACTGCTGAATAAAAAGTGCAGAGAGACCATGACTGTATTGAAAATCAATGCATTTATGTACATTAATTTTCAATAATTAAAGGATCCATACTCTGTTATGCCACTTACACTTACACATAGCTACCGAATGTTTAATGTTAATGTCAAACATTTTATATGGTTTTGCCGCCTAAACAACAACTTCATTCATCAATTGCTAGTTGGAAAGGCAGCGGCGAATAGATAAAGAACTGTAATCAACATCGTCATGATATAAATCCTTTATAAATAACAGTTAATGCCAGCAGTACTGAAGTGAATTGTTTGCTCACGGTGTAGGCTAGTGTGTCAGAAAAGACCCAAACATCAGAACACTTCTGATAAGGCAATAAAAAATAAAAGAAAACTGTCTATTGTCAGCATTTTTCATCCAGCGCTCAACTTTTTGCCGTTCATGCAGCACTGGTGGACAATTGTGAGAATTTACACCAATTAACCACACATAGGGTGGTCATGGCTTCCATCGGTTCAGTTTTTTTTTTCTCCAATATGGAGCAGGAACGGGCTGAAGATAGCGGTTTTGCGGGACCTCAGCGCTCTAAGGCTCTGGAGAGCTGAGTTAGTTTCTTCTGATTGTCGATCACTTTCAGGTTCTGGATGTACTGTCGGATATTGGTGGCACTGCGGAGGTTCAGAGACTGGTCTGAATCTACAAAACGAGAAAGTGAGAATTAGAAAAACAGCCTAGTTTCAGCTCTGTTTTTGTAATATAACTTACCACATCTTTTTTTTTAGGGATTGTCATACTAGTTAAATGGGCTTAATTTAAACCAGAAGTGTCAAACTCAGTTCCTGGAGGGCTACAGCTCTGCACAGTTTAGCTTTAACCCTAATTGCTGTAACACTCCTGATCAAACTAATTGAGTCATTCAGGCTTATTTGAAACCTGCATGAAGTGTGTTGAAGTAGGGTTGGAACTTGGAACTAAACTGTACAGGGCAGCTGTCCATAGCAGCTGAGTTTGACTCCCCTGAACTAAACCCAAGGCAGCACCCAAAATTACACCTCAAAAGGATAATTCACCCAAAGATTTAATTTGATTATTATTTATTCACCTTTTACTTGTTCCAGTTTGTTTCACTTTCTTATTCTTTTGAACACAAAGGAAGAGATTTTGAAGAAAGCTAAACCTGTAACCATGCAGTGACTTCCACTGTAGCCTATTTGTTATCTTATTTTGCGTAAAACAGAAACTCACAAAACTTCAAAACCACGCGAGGGTGAGTAAATGGTGAATTCATTTTTATTTTTGGGTGAACTATCCCTTTAAGTAGGTACTTATTGGTGAATTAGTTACTTAGCCATGTGTGTAATTTCAATGTAACCCAGATACACTCGCCATATTGTCATTGTAGTATTTTTGACGTTTAAAATGGACGATTTCGGAGACTGTCTAATGTTATTCGGGGTTAAAAAGCGTATTTTGTTCGCAATTTCGGAAGCAGTCTAATGTTATTCGGGGTTAAAATGTGTTTCATATTACTAGTCAACATTTGATTGTTTGCGGATTTTGATTAGACAAACGCCAGCTGTACATAGTCGTTATGCCCAAACTGCTGTCAGGGTTTCCTCCCCTGAATGGACTTTTCGAGCAGTAAGGTAAGAGTGAAACAATGAAACGTTACTTCATCACTTCAAAGCACGCGTTACCTGTCACTTGACATTTTTCCTTCAAACGCTGTTTGCTGTAATGTTTATATCGATTACATTTGAAAAAAGCCGAGTTGAAATGTACAACATCTAAATTAAGTGCCGTTCTCTAGTTATATAAATAATCTCACCACCAGATGCCGCCTCACCCAACAAGAACTTTTCATGTCCTGCCAATTTAGCCAAAATCATAGATTAACCCTTATTTTCAAAAGCACCCCTGCTGAAAAAACAGCTTAAACCTGCCTAAACTGTAGGTTACACATGGGTGTCGAATACTGGAATATAATAGCATGCATGCAGCTCTAAATGTTAGCACTAGATAGCTGCCTATCACAAGCTATTTAACAAGTAAAATGTGTGAAAACGTAAACAAACAATTGTTATAGACCAATCTACTACTGTAATTGTCATAAAATGTAATAATGTTGACTTCTTGAGGCGGAATATCCTTAACCATTTTACTTTAACAATGAGTTTGCTGCAAGTGAGATGACGTGGAGGAGAGCTAAAACAAAACCCAGTCCTCTATCCAATAGTCTGATTCAATAATATTCTGATTCTGAAAACATGTCACAATACTGATGCAAAGTCTTTAGAACTTCTTGTTGATGCAAACTTTAAGTAGGAGCGAGGTGGGAAAAAGGATGAGTTATTGGGATGTAGCATGCAGTGTTAAAAAGTGGTTTAAGTCTGACGTCAAGTTTCCAGATCCAAGCGATCTACCTACTTTGGTGGAAAAACCAAAAATGGTGTTAACGCTCACTGTGTGCTGTAAAATAATGCTACTGGATCAATACTGGCATCTCATATGGCCATTCATCTTTTTTGAATCACTGAAATATTGCAGGACACTGTGAGACCGTAGTAAACTTCAATGTGTGTGAATAAGGATTGGTCATCTATTGTGAGTATAGAGCCTTGGACCTGGAAACCGCATTCCTTACATCAGGACTGAGGAGAAAGAAATGACGTACATGTTGATATTCGGATAGCTTGAGCATCCAAGAACATTCTCTCCGTCAAGCCTTTCTGCGGAGATGAAGGCACTGCAAAAGCACAGAATAACTCTGAATTTAGATACGAATGAGTGACATAAAAGATGAAAGTCACCATGAAATGAAATTTGACGTCTTATTATTTTTTGTTTTTATGAATTGACATCATTTCTAATAAATCACTAATCCATGCATGCATGCACTTAAGTATTTCTTCCCTCCTTCACCAATATCTGTCTCTTCTCAGATGACACGTTTACAGGAGCAAGCGCATGACACACCATCACTCAATTGAAATCAAAATGACAGCAAACCACAACCAGTCCATCAATTCAAGTCAGTCTCTATTTTCTTCTTTTCTAATTGGCTGCATTTACACTCCCACAAAAAAAAAGTTTTTTTTTTACTTAAATCAGTTTTTTACACATACATGTAATATTGCAGGACAAAAAAAAATAAATAAATCAAATACGGTCAAGAGATCAGATCTTAGGGGCCATGAAATACATTTTTACATATAAATGTATTCTATTTTATAAACTTTGTAAAGTTTTTGTGCCAGAAGTGTACAGTATTTGTAAAAAAATATTATTAATACTATTATGGATTATACTATATATCAAATATACCATTTGATAACTTCTGTAAGATTTGCAGTGTAAACACAGCCATTAAAGGCTATCTCAGCTTTCATTGTAAGGCAACTTTAAATGCAACAGTGTTAAAGGGATAGTTCACCCAATAGTGAAAATTCTGCCATTTACTTACGCTTCACTTGTTGAAAACCTATTTAAGTTTCTTTCTTTAGTTAAACACAAAATAAGATATTTTTAAAAAGGCTAGTTGCTGTGTCACATTGACTTCCCTAGTCATTTTTGTCTGATGGGTTCCAGCAACCAGCATTCTTCAAAATATCTTCTTTTGTGTTCGACAGAAGAAAGAAACTCCAAGAGGTTTAAAATCACATGAGGGAGAGTAAATGATGAGGCACTTTTAACATTTTGAATGAACTATCCATTTAAACACTGTGGCGTCCTGTGAACCACACCACCAGAGGGAGCCGTACCGTAAGGTTGGCTTCGACAATCCCGAACCGTCTTCACTGTTCTGGCAATCATGCGCTAAAAATAAGGTAAAAAAAGACAAACATTAATTGTTTTTGTCCAAGTTATAGAGTTTAAAGGTTAATTAAGTGCAGTACTCTGACCACAAACTCACCATTTTCTCACAGTTGACCAGTTTATCAGTGTAGTTCTTGTTTCCCTCATGAATAAATGTCATATCTGTGTAGGTAAGTGACGCATTTAGCTGATTAAACTGTAATCCATTATATAGACTTCCATTATATCACTAGTAAACTGTACCTTTTAGAAGCAGGGGCATGAAGGGAATGTATGGAGGGCTGAGTTTGGCAATAGTCAGCCTGTAGGCCCTGTGGTTACGTGACGGATCCTAAAAACAGAGATTATAAATATATATATATAGATATATATATATATATATATATATATATATATATATATATATATATAACATTCACATATTGAAAAATCCTTGAAAAGTGTGTGCAAATATTTACCATCAGTCTTTCATATGCACAGTAGATCCTCTTGGTTTTATTGGGAAGTCTCTGTTCAATGAGATAAAAAAAATTAAAAATTAAGTCAAATGAATTAGCATTGTGCTTTTTCAATAACAGCTGTTTTAAAAAAGAAAATTATGATGTAATGTTTATAGTATTACTTATTGCATTTAGCACATTAAAATTGGGCAATGTCCTAATTTGTAAGTCGCTTTAGATAAAAGTGTCTGCTAAATGTATAAATGTCAATGGAGAAATATAGTTTGGAATTTATGACATATGCAATCAAGTATGAGATTTGGTATAAAGTATATATTGCAAGTACAGTGTACCGTATGCATGTGGATAGTCTTATCCTGAGACAAAATACATTGTTTTTATGCTACTGTACACAGAAATAAAGCCATCGAATAATTTATATAGTCTAAGAAAACCCATTTGACCTTACCTCCCATGTTTTATTGAGCCTCTGCACTGCACTGTTACTGAGGCCAAACATCACTGCGAAAAAAGAGTTGAGGTTCTTCTGCTCTTTCAAACTGAAACATATCAGAATAGACGCCCATGAGCTCATACTGTCTAATACAAACAAGTCAGATGTGTTTGTTTCATTGTAAATAATTGGTAGTATTTGTTATATATAATACATGAGACATCATAACTCATGATTAAGACATATGAACAGAGGTTAAAAATTTTTTTTGGCTTCCTCTAGTGGTCATGAATGATATGAGCTATAAAATCATTTACCAACAGTTACTTTAATATTACTGAAATATCAAAGATTTAATGACAGTTTTAAATATTTATTTTCTTTTATAACCTTTTTTCTTAGTTTTATTTTCTTTTATATGTATTTTAGTTATAGTACAATATTGTTGGGTTTGTCTTTTTAAAATGTATATGTGTATTTATGGGTTATGTTACATTTTTAGTTTTAGATATGTGTACATTTAATTAAAATGAGAAATGTCTTTGGTAAATAGCTGAAGAATTTTTTTTCTATCTATCTATCTATCTATCTATCTATCTATCTATCTATCTA
>CAIGQW010000298.1:3806100-3833297 GCA_903798125.1 Danio choprae | reverse complement strand
AAATGTATTTAGTTTTTTTTTAAACCTTGAAAACTATAGGCTTATATATTAAAATGTATTGAGTGTTTTTTTTTTTTTAACAAAAAAAGGCCGGCCCTTTTTAAAATTAAAAAAAAAAGGGTCAAAACCAAAATAACAATCATGAAAGTCCTTATTTGGGGGGGGGGGATTAAAATGGAGGGGGGAAATTAATCTAGAAAATAAAATGGATTGACATGTCAGTACTCGGTAGTAAGAGTGAAAAAAGGAACCACTTTTTCCACCAACATTTGCAAGGCAAAAAGTTTTGAAGATATCAGAAATCTTTCTTTTGGCATTATAGTCATTGCTATATATATGGGTATCTCCTTGTGTAAATTATATTGCTTTCACCCTCCCACAACCTGCCCTCCACAAATAAACATACACAAAAAAACAACAACAACCAACCATATAATATATGATGCAAACATTTTTTTCAGCGTGTATTCCTAACATTTATTGTGGTATTCTCCATTATCCAGTGTGCATGTACTTGTGCATGTACAAAGTTTGTTTAAAGATTATGTGAATTAGTGGGTTGGGTAAATATACGGTGAGCCAAGTTGTGAAGGTGAATTCATGCAATCATGTGACGTAAAAGAAATCTCGTGCAATAATAGCATTAATGATTAAACCACTGTCAGATTTTTAATAACCTCTACTACTGTATATGGCCACTAACAGTGTTGTTAATTGATGTAATACTCACACAACAGCCATCTTGATGAACTTCTTCAGCAGTATGGCTCTCTTGATCAGGTCTTCGCAGAGACACAGTTCAGTCACAACCCAGTACTGAACCTCATTGAAGCGACGAACAAATCGCTCGAGGTTCGCTGTGGTGGATCCAGGGAACTTTTCCCGTCCGAAAACATAGTAGACAAGCTCCACCTGTAGTACAACAAATACAAGTTTAAAAAAAAAATACTTTTATACTGAAAAGATTTAAAACAATTGACTGAAAGTAACGGAGAAGTTTTACTAACCAAAAATCTCATTAAAATGATTAAAGTTGTTCTTTTTGTACAAAAGAAAAACAAAATTCAACAAAAAAATATTTTGCATTATATTACACACAATATTAATGTTCACAGTGTATTTTCTATATAAATGTAGGTGTTGTAAGCATTAAAACCCCAACTTTAGTATAATATTTTAATATTTTGTGTATTTTGTATAACTGTTAAAACTAATCTAAATAAATAAAAAATATAATTGTAAAAAAATATTTGAATACATACTGGTATACTTCTACAAGATAAGAGCTTTATTTATCTTCTCTTTATGTGTTTCGGGTGAACTTTGGAGGTATCTGATTGTTCTGAATGTAGGACAAGTAGTCCAAATGACACACGTGTCCACTTTACTTCCTACATCTGATAGGCATGCATTTGTGAGCTGGCGGCATGGCAGACGTCACATATTTCAAGTGTTTACTCAGCAGGTGTGAGCCAGGCGTGCGATTCAGACAGCTCGGCTGTAAATTATTTCACTGACTCACTCTCTCTGTCATGTTTGATTCTTGAACAGATACACCGCACACATGACTGATCACATCCGTGTGACGTTTGTGTGCCTGAGCATGTGACACCATTTCTATTTAAATGCCAGGCTGATATATACAACGTCACACTGCTTTAATTGTGATCGTTAATACTGATTATTAGATTTTGGTATTAAAATGTCTTCATTAAAGTGGCTCAGTGATTAGCACCCCTGATAAATAAGGGACTAAGCTGAAGGAAAATTAATGATGAATGGTTATGTCTGTTGCTTTTCCGCATATTATCTTTCATGCAGTCTGTAATGTGCATGTAAATGATCTGCAAAGTTAAAATTATCAGAGTGCATGATAAATAGAGTTATTGTCTCCAGGAAAAAGAAAATAAACAATCTGAACTGCCTCAAATAAACAATTCCAGTCTTTCTAAACAAACCTATGTGGGTTTGTGACATATATGCATAGTATATTTTTCATTTGCTGCCCATAAACATTGTAGTTGTAGTTGAGGTGTTTGGTTTGTCTTGTAATCATGTCAAAGAAAAAATGCTGTTTTTTGTCATGTAATAATAAATCCACTTTGCATGCACTTCTAAAGGATGAGAACGTGGGCTTGATTTGATACAGTAAAATCGATGCCGTTGTCACTGTTCATATTACTGTTTTCAAGTGTTGAGGAAGACTTATCAGCTGAGTTTGGCCCATTGCACTGCAAAAATCCTTTTCTTACTTCGAGTTTTTGTGTTATTTCTAGTCCAAATGTCTAAAAATTCTTAAATCAAGAAACAAGCGAAATATATTGTCTTGTTTTTAGAAATAATGTCAAACATGTAAGCAAAATAATCTTATTTCAAAGAGAAACCAAGATAATTTTACTTGCCCCATTGGCAGATTATTTAACTAGTTTTAAGGAAAACCTCACTTAATTTTGACTTATTATTTACGAAAACAAGACAATATTTTTTGCTTGTCTAGAAAATTCTTCTTGATTTAAGAATTTTAAGATATAAGGACTAGAAACAAGACAACTCAAAGTAAGAAAAGTATTTTATATTTTTATAAAATACTTTAAAATAGTATAATATTTTTTATTTTATTTTTTGCAGTGTAATGTGCCATTGGCGGTCGACCAATCACAACATAATCGGTCATCTGACAAATCACAGCAGAGTACGGTCTCAAAAAGAAGGAGTTTAGAGAGACCAAATCATTGAACAAAACCATTTCAGCCACTGTGCTGTGATGTACATTATGAGAAGATGAAACTGTTTTTTGACCTTGCATGGGTGTAAACCAATTGTAGGAGGCTTTAAAAACAACATTAGGACCCTTTAAAATATCTCAATGGAGAAAAACCATCTGTGCCATCTAAACAAAAGTGCCATCTGAAATTTTCTTTTAAAATTAGCTTTTTTTTTTGTCTCCCATGTTTATTTTCAGTTATTTTACATTAAAGACAATGGAAATAACCTATTCGTTGCCACAAAAGTGAAATTCTCCTGAATTTCTGAGAAAAAATGTTCACTATTTCAGATGGCACTTAGAGGTTTTCGCATCTGAACTCTTCACTTGTTGCTTCTTAAATGGAAACCGTCATTACAGCTCTAATGATGTATGTGTGTGTTGGTTTGTCAGTTACCTCATGCATGGCCATGAAGAGTTCCCAGTCGTAGCTGGTGTGTTGACTGGCCATGTCCTTGGAGCAAATCTGCTCCAGAGTGTCCATGGTGCTCTTCTCTGGCCCCAGCTGCTCTTTCACGGGTGTCTGTCAGATGTAAACCACACACACAGACCCATTGGGTTTTATGATGACCCTCTATTAACAAAATTACGGACCCTTTTCACAAGACTGTTATGACGCGTCATTCATAATCTTAAATCCTTAAAAGTTTTTAATATTTAGATAAAAAAAAAAAAACATATGAACATTTATATGCATTAATGAATGCATTTTATTATCTTTGCGTCAAATGACAAAAAACAAATTACCGCTTATGCGAGGTGGCATTATATCATGGCATTTTTCTTTTATTATTTCAGCAAATAGTATTGTAAAAAATATATTTGTTGTAATTTCCAATTCACTGCGCTCTTACGATTACCCAACTATGATGCCTTGCGCTACTGAGAAACCTGGAAATGTGAAAAGGGTCTATTGTACTACTATACAGACTATAATCTAGTATAATCTTCTAGCCCTGACATTAAGATAATATTCATTCATTCATTCATTTTCATTTCGGCTTAGTCCCTTTATTAATCTGGGGTCGCCACAGCGGAATGAACCGCCAACTTATCCAACAAATGTTTTACACAGCGGATGCCCTTTCAGCTGCAACCCATCTCTGGGAAACATCCATACACACCCATTCATACACTACGGACAATTTAGCTTACCCAATTCACCTGTACCGCATGTCTTTGGACTTGTGGGGGAAACCGGAGCACCCGGAGGAAACCCACGCCAACACAGGGAGAACATGCAAACTCCACACAGAAACGCCAACTGGCGAGGCTCGAACCAGCGACCTTCTCGCTGTGAGGCGAACGTGCTACCCACTGCGCCACTGTGAGGCCACATTAAGATAATAGTATAACATAATGATATAAATCACTTTAGCTGTTTTTTGAAGTTTAAAGTATCAGTCCACATTAATTCAAATTGTATAAAAATGTTACAACAAAAATGTTCCTTTTGTATTCCATAGGATAAAAAAAAGTATTGTTATTATTATTTTGTTTTTACTTTGGGTGAAATAATTCTATTCTATTATATAAGTCATAAGACTTATATCCAATATAGTCATCTATTATTTTCACCTGAGCCAAAAGTTTAATTATCTCTTGATAGTCTCAAGTCTCTTACCTAACCAATTTATTACTAATGCAGTTTGTTTATGCATAGAACAACATATTTGTCAGAGTTAAGCATATTACAGCTCATTTCTAGAGTGCTTTTACTATTAAACAGCAGTAATTCTGTTGGCATCTCTCACCAGTTGTTCCACTTGGCTGGAAGAGCAGAGGAAAAGCATCTCGTTCACTCCTAAAGAGGCAGACACTGCTGTCGTCTCCAACTTCAGCTGTACTCTGTCTGTAATATACAAAGCAAATTAAACTTTGATTACATGAAACATCTGATTAGGTCGACACTAAACAGATAGTTCCCCGAAAAACACAAAATTTGTATTTGCTCAGCCTCAATTGGTTATATATCTTTGAGTTTATTTCTCCTGTTGGATACACAAGAAGATATTTTGAAGAATGCTGAACACCTGTAACCATTTAGTAGGGAAACCAATACTGTGGAAGTTAATGGTTACAGGTTTCCAACATTTTTCAAAGTATCTTCATTTGTGCTTAACAGAAAAAGGAAACTCATAAAGGTTTGGAACAAGTAAAGGGTGGCAAATGATGACAGTATTTTTTTCTACTCTGAACCCAAATCATATGAATCTCATAGTCTATATTTTGAAGAAAGCAGAAAACCTGTAACCATTTACTTTCGTAGTACGGAAAACAAATACTGTGGAAGTCAGTGGTTACAGATTTCCAACATTTTTCAAAATATCTTCTTTTGTGTTTAACAGAAGAAAGAAACTCATACAGGTTTGGAACAAGTAAAGGGTGGGGAAAAGTGACAGAATTTTCAACTCTGAAGACAAATCATATGAATCTCATAGTTCATATTTTGAAGAAAGCTGAAAATCTGTTACCATTTACTTCCATAGTAGGAAAAACAAATACTGTGGAAGTCAATGGTAACAGGTTTCCAACATTTTTCAAAATATGTGTTTAACAGAAGGAGGAAACTCATAATGGTTTGAAACAAGTAAAAATGATGACAGAATTTTCAACTCTAAACCCAAATCATATGAATCTCATAGTTTATATTTTGAAAAAAGTGGAAAACCTGTAACCATTTATTTCCACAGTATTTGTTTTCCCTCCTATGTAAGTCAATGGTTACAGGTTTCCAACATTTTTCAAAATATCCTTTTTTGTGTTTATCAAAACTCATAAAGGTTTGGAACAAGGGTGGGCAAATGATGACAGACTTTTCATCTCTGAACCCAAATCATACGAATTTCCTAGTTTACCTCCTGAGGAATTCATCTTGACCAGCACATAGTTTCTGTCAGGATCCACTAATGTAGTCAAGATGTCGTTCACCGATGCATCAACTGGCAGCATCACAGTGACAGCCTTGTGATCCGGTTTAAAGATCTCATACAAGACTGAAAACAAACAATTGAACTCTATTAAATGAAGGTAAATTCCACCTAGTCTATTTTGATTAATCACAACAATTTCACAGGGTTATCCTTGTTTTACCTGGACTTTGTTTAATGTCTTTGTGTTATGCATTGGTATAAAAGTCTTACAGAAGTAAAAACACACAAACCTTTATCTTGGGCTTTAATCGACCTCAGTTTCCCCACCGGCTCTTCATAAGCTGAAAACCAATCAAACTTTTGGTTCAGCTGAAACAAATAGACGAGCATATTAGAGCTTGCAGGGCTTTAAAAAGGCAGTTTTCAACATGTGGAGACAGACCGAGTTTAAAATAAATAGACAGTATTGATGAATTCGGGTATGATGGATTTTCTCAGTCTAATTCCAAGAATGTGAGGAATCTGAGAAAAAAGATCTGGTGTGCGTGAAGGATGGGCAATATGGCATTTTAAAACCATTTGTTAGGATGATTTTTTTTTTTGTCAAAAAAAGCTGAAAAGGTTGTACCAGTGTGTTTTATGTTTACTGCACTGCAGTATTATAATTACTTACATTTATATAGCACTTTTCTGGACACTCAGAGTGCTTTACACATTGGGGCACGATGGCAGCCATATTGCACCAGACCACACACCAGATGATTGGTGGAGAGGAGACAGAGTGATGAAGCCAATTGGATGGTTAGGTGATGGACATAGGCCAGTGGGCAAATTTGGCCAGGATGCCAGGGTTAAACCCCTACTCTTTATCGAGACTAGGGACTTCAGTTTAACGTCTCATCCAAAAGACGGCGCTCACTGAGCAGTATAGAGTCCCCGTCACTGTACTGGGGCCCACACAGACCGCAGGTTGGGCACCCCCTGCTGGTCTCACTAACACCACTTCCAGCAGCAACCTAGCTTTCCCATGTGGTCTCCCATCCAGGTACTGACCGGGCACAGCACTGCTTAGTTTCAGTAGGCGACAACGTGAGAGTTGCAGAGAGCTAGCTGCTGGCATTATATAATATTATATAATATATTGGTGATTCATTCCGCTGTGGCGACCCCTGATGAATAAAGGGATTAAGCCAAATGAAAATAAATAAATGAATGAATAAATAAAAGATAAGTAATAATCTTTAATAAGTAATAAGACAATATCAAGGAATTGTGTGAAACCCAGAATTTTTTACAGTGCACGTGGTCCACAACAGAAACTCAAAGTGAAATATGTAAATAGTCATTATTTCACATCATATGGGCTTTCTTTAAAATTGTATTTCATTCAAAACCAAATCCATGCGTGATATTGTGCATATATGTGCTTATAGTTTAAACATCTGTTCTGAATCATACTGCAAATATACATAATGTCTCTGGGTTTCATGTGACTGTGGATAATTCTGACCTACTTTTAGTTTTCATTTCAGTGTTTTTGTAATGTACGTATATTATGGGATTTTTTGTTTTGTTCTCTGTATTTGTCTAAAGATCTCCGGCCACAGAGATGTTGACTTTTCCACCGAAGAGTCTGTTTATCATTCAGCGTTGTAAAGTAGGATTTATTGGCGGCTTTCTTATCGCTGCCAGTTTCCTATTAGACTAAGAAACCATTGCTTCTTACCTTTGTCAGAGTGTGACATCCATTCTCCATTCTGTAAAGTGTGCAATAAATAGGGTTTAAATGTGGGATTATGTAATGAGATTTTATGACATGTTTAGCAAACTCAAGAATAAAGCTGTGGACTTTTTAATTGCAGGTCAGATAAAGATTAATTGTGCTTTTTACGTTATTACTTTATGACATCATATGTGATTATATCATTTTTGGCTCTAAATGATCCTTCAAATTGTGTATTATAGTATGTACGCATTGAACACTTTGAAGAATCACTTGCAGTATGTTCATCTGTCACAGATTCGATTATAATACAAATATATTGACAAAATATATTAATGCAGGTGTTTGTATGTGTCTATTACTTACATTTTTGTCTTCCTCCTGTCTCTCAGCTGTTCTCTAAGCATGCTAGAAAGTCTCGAGTCAGCCATCACTCCTTCCCTGAATTTCTATGACAGAAAATATGATATTTAAAAAAAAATTTCCCAATACATTTACCCTTTAAGACCACAGGATTGGCAGCAGCACTGACTGGGCAATTAGCTTATGTGAAAAAATATGAAAAGAACAATGAAGTATGCTGCCACTTCAGTTAACTTTCAGTTTAATCGATTGAGATCTGATTGGATTGAAAAGTTATGATAATAGTTTTTTTAAATTTATTCTTACTATTTTTTTTGACAGTTAACATTATTATTATTATTATTATTATTATTATTATTATTACTTATCTGGTGTATGTTAATACTGATTAATAAACTTACTTTACATAATTTTTCTTGTGAAAAAATACTCTTTTGTATTAAACATGGCAGAATTAGTATATTTTTTATGTACTATATATATATTTTTACTATATTACTATATTATATTACTATATTACTATATTTTATTACTATATTATTAATGGTACTATATGTTATAATTTTATTATTGGTTAAGATCATTTTTTATGATGATGATGATGATGATGATGATAATATTAATTAAATAATATATCACTAACATTTATTGTCTTTTTTTCATCCTAATATGGATTGATTCATGAACAGTAAGACCAGACACATGTTTTAATATTTATTTATGATTGTTAGCTAATTTAAAATGCTAATTAAGTTTTGTTTTTTTGTTTTTTTACTTATTGGTATTACTTTTTGCTTTAAATAATAAAACTTGTGAACCATGATAAAAAGTAGTACTACAGAATTTAACCCATTTTTACCTCCAGGAATTCAGAGGCCACAGGATCGTCCCTGAGCAGCAGAGCGAACAGAGCCACCCAGTGACACACCAGCTTCACCACCTTCTGCTTGGTGTTGAGAGCGTACGCTGCCTTCTCCAGGTCTGAGCCTTCAGATGGCTCCGCTTGGTAAGTGCAAGAGCAGGTTAAGGAACATCAAAACACTCACAAACAGCTTTGAGCTTGTAAAGTAAAACTCCTAACACAGCCAAAACACACACACACACAGGGTACATTTACATGAACATCAGTAATCTAATTATTTACCTCAATCTGAATAATACAACATTGTTTATATGAGTTTTCCATTTTATGTTTAAACTTTATTTGTTATAGTACATGGATTGATTAATGGCCTGTGATCCCATTCAGGGTTCAAATTACAAGGGGGGGTCAGACCCACCTAATTAATGCTTGATCCCCCCTGAAGGACATCAAAACAAGATGTATGGGGGGGTCTGCCCTTTAATAGTTAATAAATAGTTTGCTCTGATCTGTATCTTAAATAGTATTAATAATTAAAATAATAGATAACACTTTGCAATGGTCCATACCATTGTGAATGCATGTTTGCACCAAAAAATATTAATTCAGCGGTTTGAAACCGGCAAATCTAGAGAGACAGATTAAGTGTTCACAAAACATGTTTCTTGTTAAATGGGTATTTGTACTGTAGGTGTCTGAAAAACTAGATGCATAGTTAAAATTTTATTTATACACTTGCTTGCACATGGAAAGTAAACAGTAAAATAAAAAAAATATGTGCAGTCTTTCATGGTCATCCCATAATACGCTTATTTAATATCACAAATGTCATTGAGATCCACTCAAAATCCACTCAAATTGATTCATAAATTAGATGTAATTGAATTAAATATATAAATTTGATTCACTGAGGCATATTACTGAACATAATCAAAAAACTTTTGTCAGCGATTGTCAATGTATAATTCGCACCCTGATCCCATCCAACATGCATCAACGTGCGTTTTTTGTCTTCATGATGGAACCGTATTCAGTATTCATCAAATGCAGTTAATTGTTTGTCATGCTATACTCAATATTCAATATACAGTATTCTTGCTCAAAGCCATAATGCTCTTTTGTTTGACATCAAACTGTTGAAATGCAGAGAAATTCCTACACGACATGAATAGTGTTATTTATGTGTGCACGTGTGTACTGCAATTTAATAATAAAATAATCCACATTTATTTATCTTAATTCAATTTGTGTTTACTTAGTTGGATTAATCAAAAATCGATGTTTACATGATTAATTCTTAAAGGAATAGTTCACCAGTAACCATTGACTTCCATAGTTTTAGTTTTTTCTACTATTCAAAACTCAAACTGGTTTGGAACAAGTCAAGGGTGAGTAAATGATGACAGAACAGTCTTTTTGGTGAACTATTCCTGTAATCATCTTAATAGAGAATGTTGTTGTTGTCCATGTAAATGTACTGATATAGAAATATCAATATGAAGCAGAATATAAGTGACTAATATAGTGTCAGGATATTGATGCTGGAGGGCAGCACACAGTTGACTGCAGGGCATGAAGACGGGATGCGTTAGGAGGAAGTCAGTCACACAGGGATCTAAAGAAGCACAAAAAACAAGCTCTTAAACTTCATCAACAGGGACTTGTTTTTTTTCACTGAGCTGTGTGGGGAAGCCCAGAACAACCTCAATCATCTGACTGCTGCTTTTGAATGGATGTGTAAACAAGACCAAATGAGCTGGAATGTTTTGGTCACTCCCTCAGTCTGACTGTAAAGCATAACTGATCTTTTTCGAAAATAATACAAGTCACAAACCATGCATCTGCCTTACCAATGAAGTCAGTGCCGTTGGTTTCCAGTTTTATGGCCTCCAGAATATGCTCCAGGATCTTCTCCGGCGTACCTGACATAACCGTGTACCTGGATAATTCATACCCATAATTAGACGTCCTCCATTTCTGTTGTTCATAATTGAATTAGTGCACTTGAAATCAAATAATAGTGATGACTAATAAGGATTGAGCTTGCATTTCATTGTACAACAGCACTCATATGTTGGTGAAGTACTTGAATGAATCAGTGGTTGCACTTTCACTGTGGACATTTTTAAATGCGAACAGCTTTACCTATGCTTGGTATTCATGATTCAGGGATCGTTTCACTTGCTGATGTTATATAAATGGTTCATGAAGATGCTGGATGATTTGATTTACACACAGGAATGCTAAAATGGGCCCAGTGTTGTGAGGAGGAGACATTCCGTATACAAGCAAATGCAATCTTTTTATTAAAGGAATGCTGCTTGCTGCCTTCAATACATGATACATAACCTTCCCAGTGTTTATACATTAAATGTGAGGTTGTAAACTACAGTAAACTGCGTTGTGAATGTGGATTGTTGAGCTGGACTAAGACAAGCATTTGTAGTTTGTAGATCCTTATTGAAAGTTTGCCTAAATATAGATAGATAGAGTTGTATTATATGGAAAAAGACCTGGGTCTGGTGGAATGTTTTCATTGCTCATTTTAGATGAATAAGTGTGATTGATTATTATTCTCTTAGCAGTAAAAATATACTGCTCAATGCATTTCACTCTGTGAGAAATAAGATAATATAAAATGTATATTATAAAAAAATTAAAGCCTTTTTTTTATTTAGGGATGCACCGAAATCAAAAATTATGGATGATGGATGCACTTGGCCAAAAACCAAAACCGAAGCTTTATAATAATTATTTAATAAATAGTTTTGGAATAAACTTAAATTATACGGATTAGACAGTAAATTAATCCAAGGTTGTCTTTTACCAGTGTTGTGATGACAACACAGTAGCGATATTGCAAGCATCAGGAACAAATATACTACATAAATGTCTCAGCATATGTATATATGGGTACATGAACAGAATATTAACAGAGGTAATATTGAGTTATTTTGAACTTTGACCAGTGCACGTGCAAGCTAGTCAAAAGGGTGCTTGGCTGAAATTAATGTGTTTCATAGCACAACACTTTCTGTGTCTGGTGTGAAAAACACTTTAGACCATACAGTGGCAATGGTTAGATGGAGAGTAGAACCTCTGTACTGAACACTGATGGGCAGTGTGGTGAAATAGATTTTTTTCGTCTCATATTTTTGGACGTCTTTCTCTTCTTACTATTACTATCTTACTAACACAGCTCTTAATATTCTGTCAGGTGATGTCAGTGTTAATGACATATTTTAGCTCAAATCATTGATACTATAAACTAGAGTATAAAAACTGACAAAATGATTTACTTGTTGCAGCTTGGGGATTCCTGTGCCGAGCTCTTCTCAAGAACCAGAACGACTTTACCATGCTCCTCCAGACGGACAGTGTTTGCCTCAACGTCCTGCAGTTAAATCCAGCTTATAGTTCACCATGGACACACATTCAAATTCATGCTGAGCTATGCAAACACAATCCTACCTTAAGAATGCGTATAAAATCAAGCTTGTCCACCCGCAGAAAGTGGCAATTGTCCTCTCTTAGGATGATGGTGGCGGCTCGAGGAGCATCATTCACCAATGCCAACTGCCCAAAATCATCTCCTTCGTGAAGCGTGGTCACCAAGCCCTGCAACAAACATACACAAGATCATCTTTACTTAAGATGAAGCACACAATATGAATTACAATCCAACAATGGAAGTATTTGCATTTAAACTCAGTGAAAACATAGGCTTAATAGTGTTTCAGATAGACAAAAAAAAAGATTGCTTATTTTTACCATCTATGGATGACAAAAAATTGTATATGTATCAAAAATAATACATCAGTGTGTTGAGATTTTGCAATAATTTTCATGACTCTAAATTTTGATAAAAAAACATGCTCACTGATATTCTTAACACCTTTTAGAGTCATTTATCGTGCACAAATACAAGACCATCTTATCTTTATACAAAGCACGCATTGAATTACCTTCCAACAGTGCAGTATATATATTTAAACTTAATGACTTGTAAATGTTACTCAGCTGAAGTTAAATGGCTTTACCTTGCCGTGTGTGATGACATTAACAGAGCCTCTCCAGATGATGTACCAGGAAGTCCCTTTGTCCCCCTGACTGAACACTGACATAAATACGAACAGATTACACATTGTATACTTATGATAAACACAAACTTGTGCCTAGGGGCATGGTACATGAACCATTGGGGCTTGGCACCAATAGCCAGAATTGCAAAAAAAGCTTAATTGCATTATCTATTTTCAGACATGTGAATGGATTTAAGTTCTTTCATTTAATTGTCTCTTAGTTTACTGATATTAAAATGTCAAGAACCAGGCAGTTACACAATAACATGGTTTAATCATCTCATTCAAATGCTGTGGTGTCTGAATAGGAATTTGGTACTCATTTTTTTTTTTTCTCTGGCTAACCACAAATTCAATATTAGCACTGTTCCTTCTTTACGCCCACCGCTAAATGCAATGTCATCATTGCTTTCACACTCACAGACTGTTCCCGCCTTGGCATGGCTTTCAAATACCAGCACTGCTGCCAGCTCTTTCCGGACCTACAGAAAAAAATCGAACAAATGAGGGACAAATTAAAATTGGTGGCACAATCAAACATGACGTGCTTCAGTGAGTGTCGACTCACAGATGTAGACAAGTGAGCCACAGCTTTAACGTGCAGAAGTTCTTCATAAATCACTTCCAGATCCTCTGAGGTTCTCTGGCTTGGGCTATGACATGGACAAACCGATTAATACACACAGATATCGTACATTCATAAATAGAGATTAACCGTCATATGCTGTTCGATTTTGTTTATATGTCCCCTATGGAGCATCCCTAATTGGATTCAATGCAATTAGCCAAAAATCACACTGTGGAAAAACAACGGAGCATCAGAATACAATATATTTGTCAAAAACTACGTGAATCCTATGTTAATTCATTATATTTTGATGAAAACTTTTTTTCACCTAATTTGTATTTGACAATTTGAAAACTGCATTTTGATTTTCTTTGCACTTTACATTTCTGCTCACCCCATTATGGACCCTTTTCACAAGACTATTATGATGTGTTTAACAGTTTAAAGTTTTTTTTATATATTTAGATTTTTAAAAAAATGTATATGTACATTTATGAAGCATTACATTTCAAAAAGAAATTGAATTGACATTTATGCAAGGTGTTTCTAATGCAGTGTCTATGGGCAAGACAGTAAATTTATTAGTCTGAAACAATTATTGACCTTTTTCTGAAAGTCTTGATAACATTATCATTGAGTTTTTCTTTCATTAATTGAGCAGATAGGATTGTAAAAAAAAATGTATTTGTTGAACTCTCCCATTTACTGCTCTCTAATTTGACTTCCAATGCTGAGAAAACCAGAAATGTGAAAAAGGTCCATTCTTACAGTTGTTTTTCAATAGTTTTCTATGACAGCAAAACTTAAACTGTACGCACATTTCAAAACAATTCAACATATTTAGGTTTGATAGTATTTCAGATAAATTGAGAAAATTTGTACCATATGGTGCTGACACAAATATTTTTCTGAAATAAAATAAGTTGGGCAAAATGTGGTGAAAAATTTTAGAACAAAATATACGAAAGAAAAATAATATTTTGTGCCAGTATACCGATGCCTTAAAACATTTATTATATGCATATCAAACAGACCGATGAACATCACAAATGTTATTGTATAATTCAAAACACTTTGCATGGATGTTCTAAATGAGAAAAATACAGTATATCAAAAACAACAACAACAACAACAGGCTAAGTCATTCATCGTGCACTTTGATCTCCAAAACAAACAGCTACTTTATAAACTACATTAAATTTATGAAAAAGCAAAAAATCTTAAGTGTTAATACTAAACTATAAACTATGTTGCTGTTTTTTTAGACAGTTTAGTAACAGTTTACAATGTCTTACCATTTACGCAGTATCATCGTCAAAAGAGCATCTGGGCCCATCTGGATTAGTAGCGATAAACTCTCTTGTAGTTCGTCGTCTTTGGAGTCTTTTTCGTTAGTTGTGTGATTGAGGTCAAACTCTGCTTCCATAAAGCGGTAAAACTGTGTGTCTTTGTCATGGAAGTTTAACTCCTGTTTCACTGCATATTTTGACAGAGCATTGGTTGTCAATTAGTGAGACGTAACACTAATCAATGTACGATTGTATTACTGTAAATACTATTGCATATGAGTGATATAATCACTTAATAACATCAATGTACCCTAGTGTTTTTTTAATGAAGAAATGCATATTTAATCTTGTAAAGGATGTTGATACTTACCATGACCCAAAATGCCCTCATCCACCAAAACCTGCCACATTCCGACTGCCTGACTCCGGGACTGGAAACAATCATTGAGTTTCATTAACCAATCCACAAGCTCCTTTCCGCTGCAGCACTGTCTGTGGGACAAACCAGAGAAGCATTTTGCTGTCAAAAATCTGCAGACTGACTGAAGATTTACGCATTAATTTGCATGTTTTTGTGGTTGAATCCATGCTTGCTGATTTCTTTCTTTCTCAATGAAATGCTGAGTGACTTTTGGGAATGGCCAGATCCATTTCTGTCATAAATATAACATACTTGGTCCAAACAACATAATGTCCTAGGTGAAAGATGTACCTGTAGGTCTTAAGATGGTGTTTTCGGTCTCTTATCAGGCCTGGGTTACGCTCCATCAGAGTGCTGTAAACCACCCGTGCAGCCTTCAGGATCCGATCTGACAAAAACTGACAAGGACAAACAGATAAAAGGTAAGAAACATTTGTGTTGTCAATATTTTGTAGTTCTGTTTGCTCACAATAAGTCGTATCTTTAATGATAAAATGCCTTCAAATAAATAAAAACTGGCGTAATTGACATTAAGGGCGGCACAGTGGCTCAGTGGTTAGCACTGTCCCCCCAAAGCAAGAAGGTCGCTAGTTCGAGTCCCTGGTTGGCATTTGTTGGCATTTCTGTGTGGAGTTTGCATGTGCTCCCCGTGTGGGCATGGGTTTTGCTCCGGTTTCCCCCACAGTCCAAAGACATACGGTGTAAATTAAGGGGATACGGGGTAATTGGATGAACTAAATTGGCCGTAGTATATGAGTGTGTGTGTGAATGCAGGTGAGTGTATGGGTGTTTTCCCAGTAATGGGTTGTGGCTGAAAGGGCATCCGCTGTGTAAAAACATATGCTGGAATAGTTGGCAGTTCATTCCGCTGTGGTTACCTCTGATAAATCAGAAACGAAGCCAAAGGAAAATGAATGAATGAATAATTGACATTAATGATGTCAATAAATAAATAAATAAAGGTTCTTTATTGGCATAACCTTTAACATCCATAGAAACGTTTACAAAACGTTCTTTATGGTGGAATTTTTTTTTAGCTTATTAAAATGTTCTTCACGCTATGCTGGAATATTAAACTAAAGGGAAACAAAAAAAAGGTCTTTCTATGGTTCTTCCAGGCATGTTAACTTTCATGAGTGTTTCTGGATATTTACATTTTTCAAAAACGGTTTTGATTACCAAAGACACTGTGAAATTAACTTTGGTTAATGACTTTCTGAATTACTTTATATATAATAAACATTATGGGCAGCACAGTGGCGCAGTGGGAAGCACAATCGCTTCACAGCAAGAAGGTGGCAGGTTCGAGCCCCGGCTGGGTCAGTTGGCATTTCTGTGTGGAGTTTGCATGTTCTCCCCGTGTTCGCATGGGTTTCCTCCGGGTGCTCTGGTTTCCCCCACAGTCCAAAGACATGCGGTATAGGTGAATTGAATAAACTAAATTGGCCATAGTGTATGTGTGTGAATGTAAGAGTGTATGGGTGTTTCCTGGTGTTGGGTTGTGGCTGAAAGGGCATCCGCTGCCTAGAACATATGCTGGATAAGTTGGCAGTTTATTCCGCTGTGGCGACCCCTGATTAATAAAGGGACTAAGACGAAAAGAAAATTAATAAATGAATGAATAATAAACATATAAACCAATAATATCCAATCCTGATGGATTCATCCGAACCTAATTATTTCTCACACAGAAATGCTACACATTATGCAAATGAAATGCATTGCAATTTTGTGGAGGATGTTTGCACATTTCCAAAGGAACACTAAACAAATGTATTTATGGGTTTACGTTCATATACAAAATTTCCTTGTCAGTCGCAGAAACCCAGTGAGTTGGTGTTTTATTGAACAGGTGAATGAGACATTTTTTCCAACACCTCCTCCGCCGAGTTGAAGTTACCAAACTGAAGATCGCTACCGTTCACACTCCTCCCCCGTATGGAAGCCGTTTCTCTGCTCATCTGTTTTCCTTCTATCAGCTTGCTCTGTTTTCATCTATCCTCCCGTTCAGGACTTCTGTTTTCATTCCTTTTCCCACCCTTCAGCTCTGCTAGACCCCCTGCAGAAAGCATGTCCCGCTCTAGCTCCCAAACAGACTGAGAAAACTGGAGTGTAAGAACCTGACCGCATTGATTGAGGCTACAGTTTATTGAACTCCTGAAGCATGCTACCGTTGTTGCTATGCAGCCTTCGTGTTTTTTTCTTTCTGCGTGTCTGCCAAGATCAACTCAATGATCACATGGTGATAAAACTGGTTCGGTGCATTGACACACTGTAAAGAAAAACAATCGCCTGTTGAAGTGGAGGCAAACATGGGGATTTGGCCAAGTAAGAATGGCATGTATTGGATTGGAAGCAAGATTTTCCAGTTAAAAAGTCAGCTTAGTCTGGCATAAATTTCCAAGCTGGTTTTGGTGTCAGTTTGCACCAATGTGCTTGTTGGTTAAGTATATATTTTTAAGGACACCAGCATCCAAAAAACAATAAATACACTGTAAATACGTCTTTCTTTTTCTTTTTTCTTTTTAGCAACACTGTGTATGTGATTAAAGTGGTTTTTAGTAGAGAACACACACACACACACACACACACACAGACCAAAATATATTTAATTTTACTTTTATGCTTTACAACATCAAAAGCTGCAAGTTCAAAGCCAAACGCCTCAAGCTGTTGCATAAGGCCGAAACTGCACAGCAACCAAAGTAAAACTGACAACTATTTGTGCATTTATCGATCTTACTTTCAAAAATTTGGGGAACTTAAATTCTTTTTTACAATTTAGCTTACCCAATTCACCTATACCGCATGTCTTTGGACTTGTGGGGGAAACCGGAGCACCCAGAGAAAACCCACGCCAACACGGGGAGAACATGCAAACTCCACACAGAAATGCCAACTGACCCAGCCGAAGCTTGAACCAGCGACCTTCTTTCTGTGAGGCGGTCGTGCTACCCACTGCGCCACCATGCAGCCCCGGGGCTAATAATATTGACCTTAAAAATAATTTTTTAAAAATATAAGAATTGCTTTTATCATTCCTGCCAAACTAAAAGAAATAAATCTTTCTCCTGAAGATAATATAATAGGAAATACTGGGAAATCACTGGCCTCACAGTGGCGCAGTGGGTAGCACGTTCGCCTCACAGCAAGAAGGTCGCTGATCGCTGGTTCGAGCCTCGGCTGGGTCAGTTGGCGTTTCTGTGTGGAGTTTGCATGTTCTCCATGTGTTGGCGTGGGTTTCCTCCGGGTGCTCCGGTTTCCCCCACAAGTCCAAAGACATGCGGTATAGGTGAATTGGGTAAGCTAAATTGTCCGTAGTGTATGAGTGTGAATGGGTGTGTATGGATGTTTCCCAGAGATGGGTTGCAGCTGGAAGGGCATCCGCTGCGTAAAACAAATGCTGGATAAGTTGGCGGTTCATTCCGCTGTGGCGACCCCAGACTAATAAAGGGACTAAGCCGAAATGAAAATGAATGAATGGGAAATCACTTTATCACATTAAATATTTGAAAAATAATACAAATTTCACAGGACGGCTAATAATTTTGCATTTAACTGTGTATGTTTTTGAATGTGTGTATTATAAAATGTGTGTATTCCAAAAACAAAACGCTTGAACCAATTGAATAAGTCCTTTATAACCAAAAGTATTAAAAATGTAACTACATAAAAATACATATCTTACTGACTCCAAATTCTTTAACTGTATTGCATTTTTAGAGTGCAGTAAGATAGTAGCATCTAGCATACATCTAGCTATACATTGTGTTACTGCATGATTTATGTATTGGATTTGTGTTCGAAAAAAAAATCACCATTTTACTACAACAGAAAGGTCAACATACAAGAGCCAAAAACAGTTGTATGAGCTCTTCAAAAAACAGCACCTTTTAAAATATCCAATTAATACCCAATCTTGCATGGTATTTTGGAATAGATGAATTGGGACACATGCTTCTGCTCCACCCAGTCATTCTCAGTCTCAAAAAATGTTTGAACCTCTATTTGTTTGTTCTGTTTCCTCCGCAGAACAGTTTGTCCCAAGATGAGCTCTTGAACTTGAATCATTTCTCACACTTTTATTTGTTGTGCTTGTTGCCGAGGGCGGTGACGTGTGCCCCTTCTTCGAGGCCCCTTGGCCTGCTCGGTCGGTCACGGTGATGTAATTGCCTTCTGACCCATGAAGGATGGACTGACCCGTTTTTTCAATCCAAAAGGAGGCCACATCTACAGTACTGTTCTCACAGGACCACTTCATTAAACGCTGCACAAGGCAAGTACTGTCCAGAAACATGTGCTTATTCTCCAGTCCAAATGGTCCAGGGGCTATTTCAGAGTTATAAATCTCTGAATGCTTGTTAATACAACTCATTTAGTAATTAGTATTCAAGTTTAGCTGGTAAATGTGGTCAACCTACATCCAGCGCATGTCCTGAGAGACCTCGGCGCTCTCCATCAAGATCATTTTACCCAGCGTGTGCCCAGACACTGAGTCTGCAGACCCTGGCCATGTAAATCTCTCTTCTGTCATCTCAGCTTCACGATTCTGTCCCTAGAGATGAGGGTACGGATGAGAACCCTAGCCGGTTGCCCATTCCCAGCATTCAGCAGTCTCCTGGGGAATAATTACTCCAGCGTGGGCTTGACAACTCTACTAAACACCTGGGAATAGATGTATCATAGGATACCTGTGATAACAAAAAACATGGCTATTCCCCAGCCATTCTCCAAAATGGAGAGGCATATCATCATTCACTTAGTAGTGTTGTTTGTAGGTGCCTTAAAGATAGTAAGTAATAGTCATGGAGACAATATAATTTGGTATGTTTTTAAAAGAAGGAGTGGTGTAAAATTCTTAAGTCATTTTGCGTAAAATGACAATTTACTCAGCCCTATGATTTCTTTTTTTCTGTTGAACACACACAAAAAAGATATTTTGAAGAATGTTGAAAAAAAAGTAGCCATTGACATCCATAGCATGAAAAATTCTTTGGAAGTCAGTGACTAGTCAATGTGTTCAAACATTCTTCAAAATATTTTTCTTCTTTTGTGTTCAAACATTTTTTTGACCAAATGAAGGGTGGTAACAGAATTTTGAAGTATTATTTTGAGGTATGTTAACAGACTGCTTATGCTTTAATTTGATGATGTGTTTTAAGAAAAAATTATGATTAATGAAAAGGTTATATTAAAAGTAAATTACAGTTTAATTTAAACTTTTTTCCTTCCAATTTACACACATGAAATATGTTAAAATCGTGAAGTTTGAGAATAATGTTTTTCCCCGTACATCAAGCACAGGAATTTCAACTTTCAGCTTTAAATATGTGCTTGAATAGTTCGCAAACATTACCCCCCACCCCCAACAAAAACGCTAAAATGCCCCAAACAAACAATTAAAACTCTAAAATAAACCCTTATACTCTTTCACCTTCTGTAAATAGTACTGTTCTTTTTTTTTTTATCATACCACGAGGCAGTTGAATGCTTGATTCTGATTGCTTGATGAACCAAGGCATGATTGATTGGTTGATGAGCCAAGGCATGGTTGATTGGTTGATGAGCCAAGGCATGCGAGGGAAACTCGTCTAAAAATAAATTCCAGGAAGGTACTGACCACAGAACAGTTCCACATAACTACGCCAAATGATTTGTTGTTTTAAAGGTCTTTTAAGGGGCGACACGGAGTGGGTAGCGCTGTCGCCTCACAGCAAGAAGGTCACTGGTTCAAGCCCTGGCTGGGTCAGTTGGCATTTCTGTGTTTGCATGTTCTCCCATTGTTTGCGTGGGTTTCATCCAGGTGCTCCAGTTTTCACCCACAGTCCAAAGACATGTGCTGTAGGTGAATTAAGTTAAATTGTTCGTAGTGTATGTGGTGGTCCTCCAGGTTGTGGGTTGAGCGTTGGGCTAACAACCCACCTCATAAAAACTAGATGTTACAAAACACCAATATGGTGTGGCTAAATATCAACTTCGATATAAGTGGCCCTGAGAGTAAGTAAGTAAGTAAGTCCTTTAAAGGTCCTCTACAACAGCAAAAGAACCAATAACCACAAAGACAACGAGTAAGCAAATAAATATTTGAATAATAATTTTCTTGTTTTTCCCACAAAAAAAAAATGTTTTATTATCTATGGAAAGTCAATCAGTTAATCTCTCTCTTTATCTTTCTAATAATTGGATAGGTCTGCTGTGAGTGGTTAAAACCTGTTACTAGCTTTAAAAGTATGTTTTGGGATTTATGCACAACCTGACAAATGTCTTAAAACTGAACGACAGAACAGGGTTTTCACATACAATGTTTGACAAACCTAAAGAACTCTCTTTTAACAATCTAAGCATATGGTCTAAAGTGCACAGAGCAGATGCACTTACTTTCATTGTCTAAACTCTCTTATAGGTGTGTTTTGTGTGTAACGTGCATTAAACCAATCAGAATTTCATCTCCCATTCCCTTTATGAGTGAGTTGCGGTCTATGGTGGATTCACTATTTACCTGACGATTTTTGTAAGCAGAAAAACTGAACGCTTCACTATTGTGGAAACGTATCTGCTCGTGCAGAAGTTAAATCGTGCGCAGGATGTGAAAATAAAACCTGAGCCAGACTGAAACTAGCAAAAAACACTTGTGTTATGCCTGGAATAATCTTAACTTCAGTGTTTAGGGAAATGTTTGGCTGTAAAGGTATAGTTCACCCTAAAATTACATCTGTCAATCTCTACCAAATAAGTCATTTTAATGATTTCTAGCTGATTGTACCTATTGACTTTCTATGAGGGCCAATGGGTACCATCAACCTTTTTTACCATGATATATCTTTTTGTGTTCAACGGAAGGAAGAAAAAAAGCTCTTAAAGGTTCAAAACCACATGAGGGAGAGTAAATGGTGAGCTAATTTTAATTCTTGGGTGAACTATACTTTTAAAAGTCATGCTTGCTTTTCTGTTTCTCCCCAGTGTGTCAATAGGATTTCAGAAGAGCTCCAGCAGGCCACAAAACATTGCTTACAGTATGTGATGACTCCACGTGATTAAGGGTTTGTCTGCATTGTTCAAGTCCAGGTCAGATTGCTATATAAACTGTCCCCAGTCTCCAAAAATAATGTACAAAGGCAGCATGAATGAAAGTACTGGCTTCACAATAGAGATGAACGTGAATATAAAGTTACACCACAAAGGCATACAGTGCGGTCTTTCCTACTGTAATGCACTCAAAACAGGGCTCAATTACAAGAGATGCTGAAAAAAAAATGTCCTTATTGTTCAGCCCTGTTTGTATGAATATGAATAGCTGCTGAAGTGAACAACAGAGCCTCACCCTACCCAATCCTCCAACACAATGCTTCAGCTATAAAGTTTTGTCAGGGATGTGGTTGAGCTTCCTTTGTACTCAAGTGTTCGTCATTCACATTGGTGGGGTTTTGAAGTAGCAGCAGCGCAGGCCCGTCCTCCTCTGTTGTGTGCGGAGGAAACGGGCTGTGTTTTCCATCTGTGGGCGACGCTAACAGCGGAGGCAGTCGTGATGGTGTGACCTTGGTGAGCCGAGGGAAAGGCTAGATTCTGTACAATGCATACATATCTCACAATAGAGGTGGGCAGGAATCATATCATAAACACTCGGGCCGCATTTTGGTGATGACCTTGTCAGGGATATTATCATATACATACTAAAACTACTGAAAACGGTTTTGCTAAAAACTAAAAAAAAATTAATATTAGATTCTATTTCAGTCAGTTGTCATGGCAGCAATTTTATTTGGCATTTATTATTCTAAGCACTAACATTAGTAATTGATAAGAAAACGAAATAAATGAAACTAATAAAAATAAATTACACTTTTTACAGCAAGCTTTTCTTTGTTAACATTGTTTTAGTAATAGAATTACTATTATATTATATTAATTATATTATATTATATTACATTATATTATATTAACTAATGGTATGAGCTAACAATATGGAATTATTGCACAGTATTTAAATTTTTTTATGTTAATGTACTGGTACAAAGATGTTTTTATTAATGTTAATATTATGTTATTAAATGGTGTACTGTATGGTATAAAATATATTGAACATTAAAGTGTAACAAACAAGAGAGAAAAAAAACAGCACAGAATTGAAAGTGAAAATGAATGAATGTGTCATTTGCATTTATTCCAAACCTGTTTGATTTTCTTTCTTTGGTTGAACACAAAAGAAGATATTTTGAAGAATGGTGGAAATCAGTAATGTTTAACTTCCATAGATTATTATAGATGTCAGTAGCTACCGGTTTCAACCATTTTTCAAAATATCTTTGTTTAATATCTTCTGTAACAACCTGATGGTGAGTTAATAATAATAATAATCCATTAATTTACATTTTTGATGAAAATGATCCCTTTTAGTGACAGAAATTAACATGAAAGCTGAAAATATAAAAATAACATTTAATTGATTTAATGATTTAAATTTGATTGAAATTAGAATAATAGAAAAAAGAAAAGAAAATGAACTTGAACTTGTACAGACTGTCCTTACTATCAAGGTTGTCGGAAAAGTGTCGCTATGTGGCTACTAAGGTGTTTTTTATCATGTTGCTAATAGCTGTTCTGGGTGGTTCATATGTCATTAGTGATGTGTAACAAATCTCTGTTACATTCTGGTCTTTTAGCAAGATGTTGTTACATCCTTTACATATAGTTCAGGTTCTTCATTTGATGTAGCTTTCC
Organism: Danio choprae; assembly: GCA_903798125.1. Classification (NCBI taxonomy): domain Eukaryota; kingdom Metazoa; phylum Chordata; class Actinopteri; order Cypriniformes; family Danionidae; genus Danio; species Danio choprae. The sequence continues at coordinate 3,809,634 of CAIGQW010000298.1, read as the reverse complement.
TCAAAAATATAGCAATGCCAAGGTTGTGGGTTTGATTCTCAGGGAAATCAAGAACTAATCAAATGTCTACCTTCAATGCAGAAGTCACTTTGGATAAAATCACTTTGGCTGAAGCCGAAATTATTAACCCTCCTGTGAATTTCTTTTTCAAAAACCCAAATGATGTTTAACAGAGCAAGGAATTTTTAAACAGAAATTGGGGAAAAATATACAGGGGGATTAATAATAATAATTCTGACTTCAACTGTAAATGTAAATTAAAGATTTTTTAAGGACAGGAGTTTATAAAACCCTTATTTAGATAGTCATACTTATTTCACTAAGTATGTATGATAATAATAGATTCTTGCCTTAAAAAACACCACCAAAAAGAGAAAAGATCAGAGGGCTCAGTTGAAAACAGCTCTCCATGTTCTCTTTCTGCTCACAGAAAACACACTTGAGGAGTCACTTGTGCCCACAAAAACACTCCAGGAGCTAAATGCATTCCACAGATGAAATGTCCTCCCAGAGCCCTGGTAAACCACACTCAAATCCTTGGCAATATTGCCTTTTCTCCCATCAGGCACTGACCAATACCTAAATATTCAAGGCCAGATGTCTGTTTAAAACTGTCTATTAAAAAAACAAACAGCACCTCAGCTGCATTCTTCTCAGGTTTTTCAACTTTCCCCTCTTTGTATTCAAAGCAGAATCACATTAGAAAAGAGCAGAATGTTGTGTGCAAAGAAAATAGGTCTTTATGATCATTAAGCATGCTTTTAAGTTATGTTTACGCTCGCAAGACATCATAAGATATGGGTTTGTGCAACAATATCTCAATAGATTAAAAGGTTAGTTTACCCAAAAATGAAAATTGGGCTATTAATTTCTCACCTTCATGTTATTCCAACCCCTAAGACCCCATCTTCAGAACAAATATTAAGATATTTTAGACGAAATCCAAGAGCTCTTTCATCCTCTACTGTATATACAGAAACATCCTGAGATGTTATAAGTCCAGAAAAGGAACCAAAAACATTGCCATGTGACTTCAGTGTTTCAACTGCAATCATACGAAGCTCCATGAACAATTTTGTGCGCCCAAAAAAACCCTGTAAATATGGCTGTCCCACTTACCTTCCTGTCATTCTACTGTCTATACCTTATTGGAGCACAAATGCTCTTCCGTTCACAGCTTTCATGCATGTTGAAATGAATGGGAGACAACAATTTACTGTATGTGTAATTTTGCAATGAAGGTAAGGTTTAATAGAGCGTTTCTGATAACAAGATGGCCAGTATATAAAAAAAACTCTTTAATTTTCTCTTGTTTATTTACACTATTGTTTCCAGAAGTCAGCAAATAGTTTTGCCTTCACGGTGATACAATGACAAGCATTCCTTTAAAGATGGCGTACGATGATTGGTCTGGATGCAAAATGTGGTCTAGCCTGTTTCTTGTCCACAACATTACAAGAATTTAGGAGCCAAAATGGTTTAATATGAGTCAGTCAATCACTATCGTAAATATTGAGTAGTCTAAATTCGTGTTTACTGCAAGTCAGCAATAGTTGTATCTCTTAAGAAATTATAGGGCAATATTTGTACTCAGGCTAAGCGATATTAGAAAAAACTGATAGTTTCACAAGATAGTTTGAATTGAACTATTTGATGGTTTTCTGGGGAGCCTAATAGTATTCAGGTACAGAAATTTAATAATTGCAATGCAAAAAAATGCTTTTCTTATTTTGCTTTGTCTCGTTTCTAGTCCAAATATCGACGATTTCTTAGATCAAGTAAAAATATTGTTTTGTTTTTAACTTTAGAAGAATTCGTAAAATGATCTGCCATTGGGGTAGAAAAAAAAGATTTTTGCTTTTGAAATGTAGTTGGACAAGAAACAAGACAATTTTATTTTTGCATAAATATATAAATTCCATGTAAATACAGTAATTAAATACAATTCTGTAGCTCCTGGTTAACTATAATTCAGACTCAGCATTGAATATCTTGTGATGTAATTATTGCAGATGTGCACATTGCAATATCGATGCTGAAACAATATATTGTGCAGCCCTAATTTGTACTTTCATTAAGCTAATATAAAGCTACTGACCTGTTTTTAAAAACATATTTTGAAGATGTACTGTACACTGGAGATAGGCAGAGCCAGTAAAACAACATATTTAGTGTGGCTTCCTCCCTCGGGGGCTCACATGATACTGAAGGGACATGTATTGCATGAGCGGAAAAAAGTGCCACTGTAGTACTAGAACTGTCTTGGACAGGGAAATAGCTGTGGCATGGCAGTAAAATATGCATGCAATAAGTCTACTGTACTTTGAAATTGAGTTTGAGAACATTTATGTTTGCATTATAATGTTCAGAACATTAGGATTCCATTTGGAATTCACTGAAACTGACACTAGCGCAATAACAGACCTGTGTTTTAATTATTATAATGGGAGTAATTATGGTTGTTTATGAAAAACAACAAAAGAAAAATGAGTTTAAAATGAATCTGTTTAATGTGTGTATTGTGGCCTCATCCTGTCTGGAGGAATGTGACACTTGGGTGAGGATTTTATATATAAAATTGTAGCTAATATATTAGAACATATATGAAGCCTATATTTGTAATTACAATGGTTGAAAAAAAAAATGTAAATGCCAATTTTTGTAATATTTAAAAATATACGTTGCATATATGAAATAAAGTTTTATGTAATTTGTATATATTGTCATATCAATATCAAAGCATTTCATATTGATAACCTTATGTTCTTTAAGCTTAATTTTATTCAGCCATTTTATGTGTAGTCTGCGTGTATAGGTGCTTTATATTGATTGCTAATCCACAAGAGATGGCTATTATTGCGTTTGGGATATGACTCCATAGAAGGTTATATTTCAGCACTTTTGAAATAGTCAGCAAATCCCAAGCACATAGAAAGTGTTCTTGCGCAAATATGTTACGTGCCTTTTTGGGAAATGCACATGGAGCTGCAACAAAAGTTCACAAACATGCACGTACAGAACACTATCGTTATTGGGAAACCCAACCCTGGTCTATATAGTCACCAGTCTCAAAAATACAATCAAGCAATCATGTAAGTGTGATTTTTAATAGCATCATCTGTCAACATAATACCAGTAAATTGCATTATAAAAAAACATCTGTAGTATGTAGTATGGAACACTGTAGCAGTTTTCCATTTTTTTGTGATTCATGTTTTTGTTTTTTTGTTTTTTTCCCCTCCAACAACTTTTAATGTTGAAAAGTGATTTAATATTTTAAAGTGAGATATCGTCTGGGTTGGTGTTGTGAATTATGATACAAAATTGCCAGTACTGCCAGTACTTTTTCTGTTATTTTACAGACTTATATATATAGAGAGAGACATACATATATACAGACTTATATATATATGTATATATGTATATATATATGTATGTGTATGTGTATATATATATGTATGTGTATGTGTATATATATGTATGTGTATATATATATATATATATATATATATATATATATATATATATATATAT
>CAIGQW010000298.1:3722933-3774025 GCA_903798125.1 Danio choprae | reverse complement strand
TCTATCTATCTATCTATCTATCTATCTATCTATCTATCTATCTATCTATCTATCTATCTATCTATCTATCTATCTATCTATCTATCTATCTATCTATCATTATAATCAGAATTATTAGCCCTCTTGTTAAATAGATTTTTAAAAAATATTTTCCCCCCTCATGTCTGTTTAATGGACAGAAGATTTTTTTCAACACATTTCTAAACATAATAGTTTTAATAACTAATTTATAATAACTGATTTCTTTTATCGTTGCCATGATGACAGTACATAATATTTTACTAGATATTTTCAAGATACTAGTATTCAGTTTAAAGTGACATTTAAAGGCTTAATTAGGCAACAATGGTTTGTTCTGTAGACAATTGAAAAAATATAGGTATTATGTTTTATATAGCTATTATATTTTTTACTAATATAAGGGGGCTAATAATATTGACCTTAAAATGTTTTTAAAAATAAAACAGCTTTTATTCTAGCCAAAATAAAACAATATATATACAAAATATTATAGTAAATATTGTGAAAAATTCCTTGCCCTGTTAAACATTATTTCGGAAATATTTGAAAAAAATAAATAAATAAATAAATATATATATTGTGATATTTATAATGTTACAAATGCTTATTTTTGGAGTGAATTGTGTTGTTTTAACTTTTTATTCCTAATATAACAATTTCCACACACAAAAAAACATTTTTTATGAATTTTTATTCAAAGAAATCCAGTAATTGTCAGCAAAACAGACTTGTTTTTGCATTCAACCTGTGGCGTAATTGTATCATATTCCATTGCTACAAAATGGAACATTTGAGCACTGCTTGTAACAACACTTACAAGCATATCAGGATGTGGGATTTTATTTAGGTTTCCTCTACTGAAACAGCCACAGACCTCCTAACTGAAACAGCCACAGACCTCCTAACTTTCATGAAAAAACCCAACAAACAAAAAATATATATACATTTCTTATGATCTTTTATGTAAGATGTCGCGTATCAATGTATCAATCACGAATGATTTTTCTATTGTTTTTCAGCTTTTGCGTTCCTGAGCCTGGTGGTTTCAGTGGGTAAGATTATAGTAGCTGTTTCAAATGTCATTCAGTTTTCAGCACATTTGTGGTGGTGTCACACGCTGCCAGTTGAAACATTTAAGAAGCTTTAAAGTGATACTTGACCTAAAATTTAATAAATACAATTTTATAATTTACTCACCCTCCACTTATTCCAAGCAAACACAAAAAGCAGATGTTTTGAAGAATATCGGAAACCAGTACCCAACAGTAGTCAATGGGTTTCCAACATTCTTCAAAATATCTTCTTTTGTGTTTAAAAGTCAGTTCCAAACATTTTTTGAGGTTCTTTTGAACACATAAGAAGATATTACTTCAGGATGAGTAAATGGTGACTGGATTTGAATGAAGTGTCTTTGTCTGGTGTGTTTCAGGTGCTCAGAGGAATCACAGCAGACTGAGCTGTTATCTGGATATTTTGACTCCCCACACTCGTGAGGGATCCTGCTCTCACATAATTCTGCCCTCTGTCTCCAGCGATGATGAACTTTACCTCCAGAGCCTGACGGAGGATGACGTTGATACTATTCAAAGGATGAAGGAGAGGTCTGATTTTTCATATCTGTTTTAATAGAAAACTGAACCAGTGTTCATTTTATTAACAATAGGATGATAGGCCATTGTTTGGTTTTGTTTGTTTGTTAATGGTTCAGTATGTAATTTTTTTGTTGTTAAAAATTGATGCAACATTTATTTCATAAGCGTTACGAGTGCGTTATGAATCCATATTCCAAACTGTGTTTAAGTCTAATTTGAGCCTATAATAAGTTATTATGGCAGCTCAGTGTCGCCTCACAGCAAGAAGGTCGCTGGTTCGAGCCCCGGCTTGGCCAGTTGGCATTTATGTGTTTGTTTCCGGTTTCCCCCACAGTCCAAAGACATGCACTATAGGTGAATTGAATAAACTAAATTAGCCATAGTGTGTGTGTGTGTGTGTGTGTGCGTGCGTGCGTGTGTGCATGCGTAAATGAGTGTGTATGGGTGTTTCTTAGTAGTGGGTTGCGGCTGGAAGGTCATCCGCTGCGTAAAACATGCTGGATAAGTTGGAGGTTCATTCCGCTGTGATAAAAAAGGGACTAAGCCAAGGCAAAATGAATGAATCAATAAATTATTACATTGGGACTGTTTTAGGTCTGTCGGGTCGATCCCTGCTGCTGAGAAGTAGCTCTGGCCATAATGTTTTTTTTATTTTTTATTTATTACTAGGGTTCAAAAGTTACATACTGTAGCTTTGATAATTGTAGTTAAAATTGAATTTTGATATTGATATTTTTTGTCCATTTTATTATGGTTTAAAATTGTAGTAGTTTTTGTATGTGTATGTATTTTTTTGTCTATATTGAAGGTTTTTGTTTTAGGTATTTCATTACTCCAACATAAATTAAACAAAACATGCAAAAAAAGTATGTTTATTTATTTATTTATTTATTTGTATTTCCTACAGAAAATCAGCTTTGAAGATTTTACTTGGACTAGAGATCAAATCATCAAGGTACAAAATGTTTAATCTTCTAAATAATAATAATAATAAAAAATCATAATAACAATAAAATGTTTAATGAAATACTGTTGTTAGACATTTCTTTTTATATAAATTACATTTTATATAATGAAATGCTATTATATAGTATTGTAGCGATATGTCTATGTGTTTATTTCCATTTGATAAAAAAAAAATCTATATATAATCAACCTTGAAATTATTCATACCCCTGGCAAATTCTGACTTAACGTTTTTGTTCAAATATAAATAAAAGCAGGGAAATATTTCCTGCCTCTTGTACATTCTCTTCTTATCTTTTGGGAGAAGCTTGTGTCATTTCCTTGCTGGTTAAATAAAAGTCAGAATTTTCCAGGGGTATGAATAATTTCGGGCTTGAATGTATAAAAATATATATATGTAAATGCAGTTTATTCCCATGCTAGCATCTAAATAAATCTAAATCTGCTGTTGTTTAGGCTGAAACTGATGTCTGGAAATGAAGCTAGTGTTGGGAATTTCCTTCAAACTCTGTTGACATACTTGAAAGAAAAACGTTTGGACGGTGTAAACGTGATTTGGCTGGACGGCACCCCTTCAGACACAGAGGTGTTCACTCATTTTCTCAAGGCAAGGACTACTTTTTTTGTGATGACAAAACACCTCATAATGAGTTTGACTTGTAAAAATAAGTAAATTGCAAGCATCCGTTTTGTTTGCAGAGTCTAAAAGGTGTGTTTGAGGAAGAAACGCATCCTCTGCTTCTGTTGGTGTCTGTAAAGGAGCCCACTGACAAAACTGTGGCCAGTTATGATGAGCAAACACTTTCACAGTCAGTCTCATTCTCACGCACCAAAAAATTACTTTTGTTGCACTTATTTTTGTACTTAAACCCTTTTTTTTTCCTAAAGGTATGTGGACTTCATCTCCATTCTGCCTGCTGAGCTCAAAACGGATGGACAGTACATTGTAAATTGCTCATATTGACTACAATTTGATAATCTATTTTTGGCTAACTGCGTAAATATTTAAGATATTTTTGTAGGTCATCAAAATCAACAAACCTTCCCTCCACAAAATCCCAATAGGACATTTCTCTTGGTTTTTGGATTTTTGTGACTAACAAAAGTTGATAATTCTCACACATTTTATGATCATCTTCAATTAATACATTTTTCAAATATAAAAAATAAGATAAATGTAGATGGAAATTGCAAGATTATTGCAAATCATTGTTTTTAAGTCTTACCATAGAGACTTACAGTTTTTTTGTTTTAAATGCAGTAAGGCTTTGAAAGCAGACGTTGTGAGTAGTTGACTTTATTTGTTAAAAAGGAAGACATTACTGCGTTTGGCAACTTCTGTAGACACATTTAGACACTTGTTAGAAAACACGTTTTTAAGACACCTAAAAAAATCAGGGGGTATTAGAGTTGTGCTTTATGTCATAGGATAAAACAAACATTTCGTGCATTTCTTGTTAACCAAAGGCCTAATTTCAGTCATTTGACCACAAACCCAATGAATTCAGGACAGCGTAATCGAAACTCTAAAAATGCGAACTCATTTCAAGGGTTTGGCCTACAAAAATATGCCATACGCTGCAGACCGCATAATGTGATTAACCCTACATGTGCCTCAATGAGAATTTTTGGCAGTAAAATAAAAACATTATTAATTGGCATAGCACAATTTATTCTACTTAAATTATCCTAAAAGAAAAAAAAGATTGGACCGTAACTGTTTGTTGCATCTGTAATTTTTCTAAACTTAAAGGATTTGGTTGAAACGTTGAAAACCATTAGGAATTCATTCATCTTCCAATACCAATACAAATATTTTCATCTTTGTTTTATTAAATGTAAAAGATTCCTTCAAAATTCATGTGTTTAACATTTTGATGCTTTATAATGTTGAAAAGAAATAAATAATCTGTATGAATCAATCGATTCTTTAAAAGAACAAGAAGTATTTGTTATTTTTAGCTTTTTATTTAACCTAACCATAATCATATTTGCTCATAGAAGGTCAAGCATGCTTGCTTAAAACGTTTAAACTTTGACGTTCACACAAGGTTCATGCTGGCTGATGTGGGAATTAAAGCTCAATTAAATTTGTTCATCATATAAAGCCATTGCGTCTCTTCAGAAGAAATTCAGCTTGTTTCATACGTTCATGTATTTATTTTCAGATCTTTTAATGATTGTTTTGCAGCATTAGAGTTTTATGTGAATAGGCTTTCAGTGAAGGGTCAGAAATTTCTTAGATCTTATCAAAAAATATGTTCATTTGTGTTTGGGACATAAATAAAAGTCTTATGGGTTTTAATCAACACAAGGGTGAGTAAAGGATGACAGAATTTTCATTTTGAGGTGAACAAACCATCTAAAATGAATGCTGTTTCAGTACCAGCAATGATATAGGTCTGTCATGTTTTGGTATATCGCATTTAGCCATTAGCACATTAGCATTCTAAGTCTATATTAAAAGGGTTATTTCACCGAGACATGAATATTCTGTTTTTAATAACTCACCCTTATGTTGTTATAAACCCTGAGAACTTTGTTTATCTTCTGAATCCAAATTAAGATATTTTAGATGAAATCCGAGAGCTCTCTCATCCTCCATAGACGGCAACAGTCCCACGACGTTAATAGCATTACCTTAGCATTATTATTAGCTTCTTTAGGGAGCTGATATTGTTTAATTGTCCGAAACTCTTGAGTTCAGGTGTGTCCAGAAAAGAAACCAAAAACATTGTCATGACAGTGATTTCAGTGTTTAAATCATGCGAAGCTACAAGAACACTTCTGTGTGTCTTGGGACCATTGCTGTGTATGGAGGCTCAAAGAACTCTCTGGTTTCAGCAAATCTTAATTTGTGTTCAGAAAATAAAGGTCTTGGAGTGGGAATGACATGAGGGTAAGTAATTAATAACAGAATTAAAATGTTTGGTGAACAAACCCTTTCATTTTATTTTCAACAGAGCAAAACAGCCCAACGCTGGCAGGACCAACAGGTTGACCTGCAGAAGCTGGATCTAGTCATGCCTGGATTTCTTCAGAGGTCACGTCATCGCCATCACCACAGAAATCATCCCAAACATGACGATACGACTGCAGAGAAAGGAAAGAAAGATCATATTCACATTTTGAACTCATACCTGGGAGATCAGGTATGCCATAACCGTAGATAGTGTTAGCTTAGCATTAATTGTTAGCTTCTGATATTGTTTAATTGTCTAAAACTCTTGTGTTCAGGTGTGTCAGGCTGTTAAAAGTGGACAAGAGCAGTTAATTACTTTAACTAGTGTCTCGGATGAACGAAGTCCTATCAAAGAGGTAAGTAAATTATACGTATTAAAGTGGCATAAACTGCAAGATAATGAGATCAAAAGTTGCTGCATTTACTTGCGTCCAGTAGGATTATGACGGCATCAGAATTTCTTCTTACGATAACTAATAATTTTATCATGATATTAACAATTGACATAAGATGCAATAAAGTTAACTTGAACCGTGATATTATAAATGTATTTTTAAAAAACACTTTCAAACAATTTGAATCTAAGTTAGATGTTAATGTATTAACATCAACAGTCATGAATGGCTACAATTGTTAAAGACGTTATGTTAATATAAGTATGAAAAAAATCTAACTGAACTAGGGCTGCACAATATATCGCAAAATTATCGTTATCCCGATAATATTATATGAAATTTTAATTTGACCAATCATATGTGGCCTTACTATCTTTATCCCCACCTCCCAAGCAGTTGCTGTTCTGCTATTGGCTAGTGCAGCCCAATCGAGAGTGAACCCAGAGCTCAAAATAAACACTAATGGTGGGAGTCAAGACAAGAGAGAAAAAGGAAAACAGCCAATCGGTGTCAGAATATCTGCTGAGGCTTTCACTCATTCATCGACTATTTAAAGACTAAATGTTTGCATCCTGACACGTTTTTTAGTCCGAATTAGAATTAATTAGATCTGAAAAATATCCTTTACCAGTTTATTTGAATAAAAAAATGAGAATAGCATTTTTCTAGGGAAATGTTATGTCTTAAGAAATATTGTTATTGCACTACTCAACAACATCACATATAGCCTTTTTCCCCCAGTATCGTGCAGCCTAAACTGTACTTGACTTACTTATTAGCTCTATTAAATAAAACTGTTACGACTTTGGATTTTACTGCGTTATTAAGCATTAACTAAGACACATTATCATGTGACATTGTTTATGTTTATGAAAAATAATAAAGTCTTCAAGCATTTCAGCCATGATGAAAACCACTAATACAACTATCTGAATAATTTTAAAAGCGATTCTAAGAGTTTAAATGATAATTCACAGTATTTTGAAGAGCCCAACATAACAATATCAGGTTTCTGATCATGAAATATTGTATAATTGAGTATCAACACAAGTCTAATGTCCAGGTGCTCCAGCAAGGCTTTGGAGGCATTGGAGTTGTCGTCATAGATCTAGATGTCTTCGGTAACTCCATGTGTCCAAACATGACTCAAAAAGAAAGAGCGACTGTTGAATCAAAGGCCGTCATGCATTCACATCATGGACACAGACGTCGTGGACATGGAGATCATCATCACCATCACACTGGACATCACACCGGACATCACACTGGACATCATGGCCATGGACGACATGATCACGGTCGTCGTCGTCATCATCATCATCATCATGGACATCACCCCCACCATCATGGCCATCGTCGTCGTCATCATCATCATCATCACCATCACCATCATCCCTCAACAACTACCCAAAGTAGCGTGACCGAGGTAACACCAAAGGGTATGGAGTGAAATTACTCAATATATGATTTGGATTGGATGATTGCTAATGAACGACATGCTTTTATTAATCTCTTGTACAGCATAATTAAACAACATCACAGAGATCAACAGGAAAATAAGAGAATCAGTTATTAATAATCACTTTAAAGTAAGTTTGATGCACAATAAAATCACCAAAATAAAATCAATTAGCATAGAAATAAACACGTTTTTCAAAGTTGTACATAAAACAAAGATTATTGAGGTTTTTACACGAAACTGTAAACAGTTAAACTCGTTTATTTCACTTTTATTGTACTTTTAATTTACACTTAATTCAGTGTTACTTGCTATATATATATATATATATATATATATTAGAGACAATATTTGATCAAAATAGTTGTTCAAATTTGTCCTAAGACAAGAATTGGTGTTCAAAGATTTGAGGAGAACTTTGTCATGCCACTTAAAATGTTGACTACTATATAGTGATTGAAAATATGTTTTATATATAAGAATAATTGTCATGCTTTTTTTCTTACCAAGAAATTTTATGTTGTAGTAATTAGAATTTGTTTTTGCATTCTGGTAATAGCATTTTTTCAAAGGCTTATGTTTCACTAATTGCTTATAATGAATAATAATTTTACAATGTAATTACATGATGATTTGATGAAGAATTAAAAGCAGAGATTGTGTTACTGTGTGTCAGAGACCTTAATCCAACACGCCAATGATGTAACAGATCAGTGCAACATTATGAAATAAATATGTAGCCAAACATTCTCAGGCAGTGAAGTCAACATTGCTTTTATAGTGCATCATACAATACACATTGTCTCAGAAACTCAACTGTTAAGACAGTAGTGTGCTTATCTAGCTCATCAGAATTTCGTGTTGATTCAATTCACAATGTGTGAAGTTCGTTAAAAACAGGTTTAGTTCAGCTATAATCTGTCCTACTAAAGACAGCGATTGTTATTATTTAGCTCAGGTCAATTCAGTGTTGATTCAGACCAAATCTTGATCTAATCGAATGGCGTCAGTCCATGTAAACGTTGATGAATTACTTTCTGCGAACTATGGTAATTCAATGTTAAATCCACTAGAGGGCGCGGTGTATATTTTAAATCAGAAATATGTTACCTGTGGTACTTTTTATGCTTGACGTTTTAGAAACGCGTCCTTAAACATGTCCAATTACCATAGTGTTTCTAAAGCAAATGTAAGAGAAAAGTGCACTGCGACCATGTAGTTTTACCTGGATGTTTTACATTGCTTTTATCTCTTTTTATGGAATCTCCTTTGCCGGACGCAAAACACCATATAAAGTTAGCTACCAGAAAACAGAAAAACAGAAGTTGACCATATGGAGATAGACAGGTGAGGTAAACATATTCAATTACTAATCATAGACACCGTCTATGTTTGTTATTGCGTCCAAGTTGTTTTGGGATATTTATTTGGAAAGAACTGCGCGTAAATAGTCATTTATCAGTTGATAATATGTCCCTGTAAATATCAGTGTCAAAAGCAACAAAAGTTGTTGGCGTCGTACTGCCCCCTAGTGTTCATTTACTTACATACCTTGAAGTACACTTTTGCAGGTTAAAGCATTTGTTTCCAACGAGCCTGTGTTGCTTGATCTTCTTGGTTTGTTTCGTCCAGGCCAAAAAAAGAAAATGAAATATTACATTTTCCTTGGCTATTATTTTTAAGTTCGGTGAAGATACAAAACAAACAATTCTCATGGTGTAGATTTGATCAAACATTCAAAACACTACTGGACTAAACACAATCGTTGTACAGTATGCACGTACATGTCATGACATTTTTTTATCACTTGAGATCTTGTGAAGAGATAGTAACGTGTGTAAAGGAGTCAAAACAGCAGCAGTATTTTTTCATCACACACACAACGGAAGATCTTGTGCAAGAAGTTTTTAACTACAGTATATCCAAACTGCAACGGGGACATCACAGATATGAAGAGAACAACTATGAAGAGAACAACTATGAAGAGAACAACTATGAAGAGAACTAGAACTATGAAGAGAACAATCAAGGTAGGCATTCAGGAAGTACTTTTTGTTCTTGCAGCTTCACTGTAAAGAATAAAAAGGTTATGATCAATATGTCATGACAACATGTGTTTTTCTTACTTTAAAGGGACAGTTCATTAAAAAATGTACATTTTGTCATTTACTCACTCTTCAGTTGTTTGAGTTTCTTTCTTCTGTTCAACACTGAGTTTGACGAACCAGGAAGGCTCGTAGTGGGTTCTCGATGGATGGTAATGCGAGAAAACCTCTGAAAAATGATGGCACTACTCGCTGATAGAAGTGTAAAGTGATGGTTTATTTACAGTACGAGAGTGAAAACCAAAGAGTGGTTTTCATTTATTCACTTATTTCATTTATTTACTTATTTTTTATTTACTCATTTATTTATTTATTTATCCATGGAGTGGTTTTCGTTTATTTACAGTGTACGAGAGTGAAAACCAGGTTAACTGACGAGCGAGCGAACTACTGTCGTGCTTTTTGTGACTTGTCTGTGTATAATAGTGTGGTTGTACATATATCGTTTGTTTGTTTGCTGATTATTTTGTTTTGTTTTTTTGTTATTTTGTTACTTTGCTGGGGTTTTGGGTTATTTTGGTTTTCACTCTCGTACACTGTAAATAAACCATCGCTTTACACTTTCCATCAGCGAGTAGTGCCATCATTTTTCTGAGGTTTTCTCGCATTACCATCCATCGAGAACCCACTACGAGCCTTCTTGGTTCGTCAACCACACAAACACCAAAGAAGATATTGTGAAGAATGTTGGAAAGCAGCAGCCATTGACTTCCATAGAATTTTTTTTTTGTTCCTACTATCGGTGTCAGTGGCAGAAGAAGAGAATTCATACATGTTTGAAACAACTTGAGAATGAATTGAAACAATGAGGAAATGTTTATATATGGGTGAACTATCTCTTTAACGTACTAAAATAGTTTAATATTTCAACTTATTTTTATTAAGTTGTACAAACTCATTTAAGTCCGTTTAATCTTAATGCAAGTTTAATTGGACTACTTCATGTTCTGTTTTTGGTTCATTTCGATTCTGGTCAATGTTCAATTAACATTTTCAGTCGACCCTCAGCACAGTTTGTCTAGAAATGGACTATGAATTATTATTATTATTATTATTATTATTATTTTACAGCTGAGACCTTTTACATAGCTATTTTTTTCTTGACCAAAATTAGAAGTTATCAAAAACAGACCTTGATGAATAGCTCCACAGACAGAGCCTCTGGAGGACGACTGGATTCTGTGTTGAGGAGCAGCAGGTGTAGGAATGACTGGCCCAACAGTGGTGAGATCTGCTTTCTGCATGAGTAGATTTATTAGGCCATTACTTGGACATCATGGGGTATAACACACACACGCACACGCACACGCACACACACACGCACACACACACACACACACACACCTGGTTGTTCGTCTGCCTGTGGCTCAGCAGTGCAGTAGCTCAGTGGGTTTGTACAAGGATCCTGCTGTTTCAGGCTTTAATTGGGAGCGTTTGCAGATGCATGTAAATTACAGGCCATTCTCTCCTTGTGTGAGACGCTCTTTAATGTCACCTCAGCAGCACATGATGTTGATGATTGTTATTTAGCATCTTTTAGAGACCAATGTGTTTGTGTTAATGCATCCCTTTTTTGTGAAATGTAGATTTATTTTTAGGTAGATTTTAGTGGTGAGTCTACACAATTAATTAAAACAAAAATAAATAAATTAAAGGTTTTAGTAGAAAGGGTTTTAGATTTATTCAACAAGAATAACTTCTTTTTTAAGCCATTGATTATACACATTTTTTACCTATAATACTGTTAAATCAAAATTTCACTTTACTGTAGATTGATAACATTTAATAAGTCTGTTCATATTTTAAGCCCTTTTTAACAGTGTCTAATGTTTAATTTTAAAGGGATTGTTCACCCAAAAGGTGGCACGGTGGCTCAGTGGTTGCCTCACAGCAAGAAGGTCGCTGGTTCGAGTCATAAGCCGAAAAAAATAGGCCGGAATAGTTGGTGGTTCATTGGTGGAGCCCTGATAATTAAGGGACTAAGCCGAAGGAAAATGAATGAATGTATAGTTTACCCAAAAATGAAATCTTTCATCATTAAAGGTGCAGTAGAGGATTGTCTTCAGAAACATTTTTTGTTGTGCTGGTTGAAAGTCTCTTCACATTCCAATAGTAGTGATTAAAGTAAATGATCTAAGTGTATTTATATGTATTTTTATATTCTGGGTAAGGCATAAAACTAAAAAATGTTCATCCAATTAAATATTGTCGGGCCGACAATTCCCATAATTCTGATAAGTAGCCCAAACTGTCTGTCAGCAAATGTAGATTTGTACAACAGCGCATCTCTGTTCATGCAGATTTAGGAAAACGCGCATGAGAGAGTGAGACCATTATGACAAGTTTTGCTTGCTACACAACTGAAAACGTGCTAGATATAATACAGTTTTTCGTTCAGAATTGCAGTATTATAAAGTACTGTAAAGTTTTCTAACTGGCGAATGACATGAACTAGTGGGTTGTCTGCTGTCATCTTTAAGGTGCGTGCGCTCGTGTTTCAGGAGGCGTGGCTTTGGACGGCAGGGGAGGGACTGTGTTTCAAAGATATTATGCTAACCCGTTAGCATTTTGGCAGATCCCCTACTGCACCTTTAACTCACCCTTTACTTGTTTCAGAACTTTATGAGTTGCTTTTCTTCTGTTGAACACAAAAGAAGATATCTTGAAAAATGATGGAAACCTGCTTTTGTTTTTCCTACTATGGAAATCAGTGGTTACAGGTTTTTAGATTTATTCAACAAGAATAAACAAAAATATCACTTTACTGTAGATTGGTAACATTTATTAAGAAAATCATATTCAAGTTTTAACAGTCTGTTTATATTTTGAAATTTGACTTTTGAAGCCCTTTTTAACAGTGTCTAATATTTAATCTTAAAGGGATTGTTCACCCAAAATGCAGCATGGTGACTCAGTGGTCGCCTCACAGCAAGAAGTTCGCTGTTTTGAGCCGGAAACATATGCTGGAATAGTTGGTGGTTCATTCTGCAGTGGCGACTTCTAATAACTAAGGGACTAAGCCGAAGGAAAATTAATGAACAAATGAATGAGTTCACAGAAAAGTGAAATCTTTCATCATTAACTCACCCTTTACTTGTTTCAAAACTTTATGAGATTCTTTTTTTTCTGTTGAACACAAAAGGAGATATTTTGAAAATGATGGAAACCTGCTTTTGTTTTTCTTACGATGGAAATCAATGGTTACAGGTTTTCAGCGTTCTTCAAAATATCTTCCTTTGTGAGGAGAGAATTGTCATTTTTTGGGTGAACTATCCCTTTAGGTCAGGGGTCACCAAACTTGTTCCTGGAGGGCCGGTGTCCTGCAGATTTTAGCTCCAACCCTAATCAAACACACCTGAACAAGCTAATCAAGGTCTTACTGGGTAAACTTGAAACACCCAGTCAGGTGTGTTGAGGCAAGTTGGAGCTAAACCCTGCAGAGACACCGGCCCTCCAGGACCAAGATTGGTGACCCCTGCTTTAGGTTATAACACCCGTGAAAAAATGAAAGGGAAAAGGGTGTTTTTTAAATTATTAATATTATTTATTATTGTTTTTGTGTATTATTTATATTAATGTTGTTTTGCCAGTGGGTGCATGGGAATGCTGGGAAGTCTGCTGTACTGTTCAGAGAAAAAAAATAAACAAAAAATGAACTTAAAAATGGTTAAAACATATAATCAAACTTTTTAAGATAACACATTAAGATAAACACAATAGCATAAAAGAAACCAATAATTGAAAGAAGATCAAAACATTAGCAATAGTGCACAAAAACATTAAATAACTTTTTTTAAAACTAGTTTTAAACAACCAAATATGGTAAAACGTTTTTAAAAATAAGTAAATAATAATAATGTATAACCTAATATAATCCTTTGTTTAAACAATATTTTAGACATTCATTCATTTTCATTTCGGCTTAGTCCCTTTATTAATCTGGGGTCGCCACAGCGGAATGAACCGCCTAAACAATATTTTAGACATTTTATAATATTATAAATGTTATTTTGGGCCTCACAGTGGTGCAGTGGATAGCACGTTCGCCTCACAGCAAGAAGGTCGCTGGTTCGAGCCTCGGCTAGGTCAGTTGGCGTTTCTGTGTGGAGTTTGCATGTTCTCCCTCTGTTGGCGAGGGTTTCCTCCGGGTGTTCCGATATGCGGTATAGGTGAATTGGGTAAGCTAAATTGTCCGTAGTGTATGAGTGTGAATGGGTGTGTATGGATGTTTCCCAGAGATGGGTTGCAGCTGGAAGGGCATCCGCTGCGTAAAACATATGCTGGATAAGTTGGCGGTTCATTCCGCTGTGGCGACCCCAGATTAATAAAGGGACTAAGCCAAAATGAATGAATGAATGAATAAATGTTATTTTTATGTATTCAACTTTGTAAATTAGGTATTTACTCAAGAATCTGCTGTAGTATCTAAAATAGTTAAGATACTTTCATTTGTAGATAGTAAAAAGTGTAGATAGTTTAAGAATAACTCTTAAACATTAAGGTTAAATGTTATGTGCCAATTATTTTCCATCACATTTCTCTCATCTGCATGACATTTAACTCAAATATTACAATAATTTAAAATCAAGAATATCCAAGTGATCCATATCCCACTTTGGCCATCAGCTATTAAACACAATATCCACCCAGAACACTGTAAAATAACAGATGGAAATTTAACAACTCCTAATCCATCTGTCCGTTTTCTGTCAAGTGAATTAAAGAGGAAGAAATTGGAAATGCAATATGTCCGTCTTTTGGGAAGCCTTTTCGTGTAGCGCCATTTTAACGATAGTCTCCGATTTAATTGTACATCTTTGAGTGTTTGAAGTTTATTAATCCATAAACCCCCATTCCTCCAGGCTGAAAACAAGCAAACAGCACTGAAATACGGCCCTCTCGGTCCTTTCATTAAAATGTAAATTTCAATCCGCTGCAGCCTAACAAGCAGCTGACCATTACAACATTAAAGGAAGCACTTCAGTTGAACCAGACGACACACAAAGGCTCGCTGAAACGCATAAGCGATCAACTGGTGTGATTAATATACCGATCTTCTGCAGACACAATCTATTGTTTGACTTGATGAACAAGTTGACAGAATACAGAGTTATATAAATCCACTGGGCATTACAAACCCGGACATCACTGGCCACTGTTGGCTAATATTATAATTTATGTTGTCCATTGTCTCACTCCGCTGGTCTGATTGCAAATAAATGTTGCATGAATGGTACTGGTAATTAATTTAGGCATAAAATTGCAAAGGCTCTGCGTTTGGCTGGAGGATGCGTAATTACTTAAAGTCCACTTGAGCAGCTGGGCTATACATCATATAACGCACAATTAATTCTCTTGTCTGTTTTGCTCTAAAATGAGGAATGCAATTCTGGGAGAAAAGTTATTTAGATGTTGTAAAGCAGAAGGATGAACATGAATATGTGAGGGGTGCAAAAGTCAACACTGAATGTTTATGTGCAGATCATTGTTAGGTGCTCTATAGCCTACTGTACTTTTTTTTTTAGCATAATCATTGATCACTGAACCAGATTAGACCATTAGCATATACTAGCTCCTATATCCATCTAGAAAATAGCAACTTTTCATTTTCTGTAAGATGAGTCAAGCTTTAAAATGATTAAAACTGTTATTTTAAAACTTTTTTTGAGGGAGACGCTAATGGTCTAATCCGATTAAATTATTTTGCTTAGCTAAAAGTCCTTATTTAATATTAATATTAATAAAAATATTTGATTAATTATTGATTATGGCTCGTTCAAGGATTTAAAGTGGTTCAATTAAGCCAGGTTCAATTAAAATGATGACTTATTTCGTTAATTCATTCATTTTCCTTCGGTTTAGTCCCTTTATTCATCAGGGGTCGCCACAGCTGAATGACCTTCCAACTTATCCAACATATGTTTTACACAGCAGATGCTCTTCCAGCTGAAACCCAGTACTGGGGAACATCCACACTCATTCACACACATATACTACGTCTAATTTAACTTATTCAATTCACCTATAGTGCATGTCTTTAGACTGCGGGGGAAACCAGAGCACCCGGAGGAAACCCACGCCAACACGGGGAGAACATGCAAACTCCACACAGACCTTCTTGCTGTGAGGCGACAGTGCTAACCACTGAGCCACCGTGTCACCTTGTTTTAATCAATTAAATCAAATTAGTTTTTTATAGATCGCACCTTTTGCGTGCAGTGGCGTATGCACATTTCCTTCCCTGTTTTGTGCATACACCACATAAAAAAATGAGACCCCAGATCTGGTAAATTTATTAGCTCTTTAATTAAAGTTTGCAGAAAGAAAATGGCTGAATGCAGCCTATATTAAGCTATGCACTTTCAGTCACTAGACGGTTTGACCAGATAGCATAAAGTATGTATATATATATGTGAATGTAGCTATTCACCAATGGTCAAGATGATTCGAAGTAGCCAGATTAGCCAGTGTTAATAGTTTACCTAACTTACATACCTTGGAATGTTGTGACTGACCAATCAGAAGCAAGAATTGCCTTGTAGCCTAATTATTATTGTTAATAAGGACAACAGTTTGTTTTCAGTGCGATTGAAAAATGATAGAACAAAAACAGACAGTAATAGTTTTAAAAAGGTGTAAGTCATGAAAATTGTGCAAAATGTCCTTTATACAGTACTAATAGCATAGCTATGCTTTACAGTGTAAAGACATGGCTATGCAAAAAGGTAGCTAAACAGCATGGCCAGATTCATAGCATTCATTAAACAAGTAGGTGAAAAAATACATGGACAAATTTAGACTGAATTGTGAGATTGTGATGGCCTCAGGACAGGGTTGTGAATGGTAGTGAAGAGACACAATTCTCACCATATGAAAGTGTCAACATGGTGGACATAAAATTTAAATGGCTTAAAAAACACATTAAAAAACAAATTTGTCTTAAAATACAGTGTTAATGAGGCTAAAATTAAGCTAAAATTCAATCAGTTCAAAGTTTATTCCTAATAAGGCCATATGTGAGAGTTGAAGCGTACTTTGATATTTTACACAATCCTTTTTGCACAGGATAACAGAGATGTAATCCACTTACACTAAGCAAACTTTCTGCCATCTGCCTGATTATGTGCAGGGACTCTGCCTTGACCTTTATGTAATCGTTCAACAATAACAAACCCTTTCAGCTTCTGAAAGATCAAGAAAAAATTAAGAGAGAGGAAGAAAAAAAAAGATCTGGCTACGAGCCTGCATATGTCTAAAGCAAACTCAGTGTTATTTTCCCAGTTGTGCTGAAGTGATTGACAGCCCACATGAAAAAAAAAATACTATAGTAATTTATAGTGTAAATGTATAGTGTTTTGAATCATACTCTAGTGAAGTACTTAAATTAAATCTGTTGTGAGAATTCTATATTTGCTAGGGTAAGACAACTATAGTTTACATAAACACATGAGCCAATACGTTTTTTTACAACCATACATTTCAATACATCACTGTAGTAAAAACTTAAAGTATAGCTAGTGCAGTATTACATCAGTTCAGTATTTAAATGACTCTCTAGGCCCAGTTTAACAGTTGAGTTTTACCATTTTTGAATCCATTCTGCTGATCTCCGGGTCTGGCAGGAGCACTTTTAGCTAGTTTAGCATAATAAATAATTGAATCAGATTAGCATCTAAATAGAAAATTTCAATTTTCCACCTGTCTTAGTAGACAATGTAACTACAGAAGAGTCAGGCTTTAAATCAGAAATGTATGTTTTTTTTTTTAATTTAAGCAAGAGGCTACTAGTCAAATCCGATTTAATTATTTTTGCTAGGCTAAGCTAAGCTAATTATGCTCCCGCCAGACCTGGAGATCGACTAAATGGATAAAAAAATGTAAAACTGTAGGAAACTTCTAAAATGAGTTAAATGAATTCTTTAACAAAGAGTTTTAAATACTATATTAGCCTATATTATATATTACTATATTATACAGTATAAAACACTTTAATATGGTTCAAAAACAGCAGTGTTTACTATAAACTAGCCTACTATAGTATTTAAAAAAAAAAGTGGCAGCATTGTTTGTGATATTCAAATGTTATGATGATCATCTTCTAATGAATGCAGATGGCGGTCAGGGTTTTGTTCGTGGACGGATATTTAAACGGACTGTGTTAAAGCTGTAAACAGGCTCCCGAGGGATCTCATTATGATGAACTATATGAAGAGGTCAGTCCACACTCCGTCGCCTCCATACATGTTAATATCGTGCTTGTATCTACATAGGTGTTGAGTGGGTTGATTATGTAGTTGGGTGATTTCCATTATTACAGACTAAAAACCGGCACACATAACTGAATTTACTAGGGTGATCAGTGCGGTTAGCAGCATAATAATAAAAATAGAGGAGCTGTGTAACTCTGCTTTGGTTTATCTGCATGCTTATCTCACACATGCAGATATGGCGTCCACTTTTACTGTCAATCAGAGCTTTATCTGATTATATCGTTCAGCTTATATTTGGTGGTTAACTGGATAGATTGCAGTGAGCAGAGGAAGAAAATTAAGTGGCCATTTACTTCAGAAATGATTTTAGTTATGTGTCTGGTCATGATGGTGGATTTTGTGGTCCGTTATCAGTTATGATAAAACATCATGTGGAAATCAATAAACTTTAGACCTGATAACGAGGCAGTTATTTGTTTGCTAATAATGTTACGTGACGTCTACCAGCTGCACAATAATATTGAATGTTTATAGGCCTACATTATTATTTGATAACTTTTTTAATATCATCTACAGGGTAACATTTTAAGATTACATTTGGTAACTTTAGTTAACACATAAAAATACATCTAAAACATTTATGAATCTTTGTTAGGATATTTTCAACAGTTTTTTAACAAAAAATATAACTTTGGATTATTCTTAATGAACCGAGCTAACATGAATTACCAAAACTGACCATGTTTACACAAAGAATATCATTCATTCATTCATTCATTCATTCATTTTCATTTCGGCTTAGTCCCTTTATTAATCTGGGGTCACCACAGCGCAATGAACCGCCAACTTATCCAGCATATGTTTTACGCAGCAGATGCCCTTCCAGCTGCAACCCATCTCTGGGAAACATCCATACACACCCATTCACACTCATACACTACAGACAATTTAGCTTACCCAATTCACCTGTACCGCATGTCTTTGGACTTGTGGGGGAAACCGGAGCACCCGGAGGAAACCCACGCCAACACGGGGAGAACATGCAAATTCCACACAGAAACGCCAACTGACCCAGCCGAGGCTCGAACCAACGACCTTCTTGCTGTGAGGCGAACGTGCTATCCACTGCGCCACCGTGAGGCCCAAAGAATATCAAAGAGTGTTAAAAACATATTGCTCATTAATATTATATACTGTAAATGTGACATTATTATTTATTGACATCAACTAATGTTAATTGTTACCAAAAATGAGTTGAAAAGCCAATAAAATATTGTTCAAAGAAATATTTTCTTAGTAAATATTATATTTATTATATATTATTACAAATATATAGCAATGGATAACTTGAAGAGACCACTTGAAAATGTATGGATGTGTTTGTAGACTATACACTGTAAAAAATGACAAAAAGTCAAGATAACAAATATGTTTAGTGTTGCTTTAACTTTTTTTAATAAGGTTTCAACTACATTTTTTGGTCACACTTTAAATTGATGGTTCGTTTGTTGAATTTAAGTTACGTTGCATCTACATGCCAACTAATTCTCATTAGATTATAAGTAGACTGTTAGGTTGGGGTTAGGGTTGAGGTTAGGGTTAGTGTTAGTTGACATGTACTAGCAAAGTTTCTTATAGTCAGTCAAATGTCTGTTGAAGGAGCAGTATCAACAGATATTAAGCAGACAGTCTACTAATACTCAAATGGACCATCAAAATAAAGTGTTACCCATTTTTTTGAGTTATACAGAGATTAACTTACAAATTTTAGTCAGTTTTATATTTATACGTTAAATAAATTATATATAAATTAGTCATTTTTACATGATATATACACCATTTTATATAGCCAAAACGTCTATAAAATAAAACTTTATTGACTTATTTACCCCCAAAAATAGATTCAAATGAACAATAATGCAAAGATTTTATTTCTAAAAACTTGGCACACATATCTTTTCTTACTTTATTTTTATTTATTTTATGTTTTTTACAAAACATGCTAACATATATCAGTACATACATACACATATCAATATTGCCGTACATAATTACCTATATACACCACATAAACTTGCATGTAAAAAGCCAAACGCATAAGATTGCTTTATCTGTTCTAATTACCGTTCATTTAAATGGGTCTTTATATTCTCTATATATCAACCATTTTCCCAACACTTCCTGAAAATATCAGTTTTCATCCTCAACATAAATGTCAGTTTTTCCATTACATGAATTTCTTTAATTATCTCAAACCACTGCTTGTTTCAACATTGAGTCTTGCAGTTCCTTGTTATGGGGCCTCACAGTGGCGCAGTGGGTAGCACGTTCGCCTCACAGCAAGAAGGTCGCTGGTTCGAGCCTCGGCTGGGTCAGTTGGCTTTTCTGTGTGGAGTTTGCATGTTCTCCCTGTGTTGGCGTGGGTTTCCTCCGGGTGCTCCGGTTTCCCCCACAAGTCCAAAGACATGCGGTACAGGTGAATTGGGTAGACTAAATTGTCTGTAGTGTATGAGTGTGAATGGGTGTGTATGGATGTTTCCCAGAGATGGGTTGCAGCTGGAAGGGCATCCGCTGCGTAAAACATATGCTGGATAAGTTGGCGGTTCATTCTGCTGTGGCGACCCCAGATTAATAAAGGGACTAAGCCGAAATGAAAATGAATGAATGAATGAAAGAAGAATCTTACAGAAATATTTGGCACACATATTTTAAAGAACTTCATCTCCATCAGACATATTTATAACGTTATTCAGATATTTTTCTACTTAACAAACACTTTTCCAATTTTCCAATTTAATAAATGTGAATTAAAACTTCATAGACTCGATGTGAGAACAGACCAAATATTTGCAGTATCTGATTGTGGGCCACTGGAGGGCACTGTGGATCCGCCGAGTCAACCTGGAACTCTGAAAACTGCAATGAAGAGACTCGTTTGTACACTGAAGGAAACCGCCGCCGCACAACTTGGAGAACATACGGTGTAAAAAAAGTTTGCCTTTAACTCACAGATGTAATCTCAACAGCATACGTGTGTACGAGATGCTTTAAACGCGTGCTCCCCTCGAGAGATGTCAAAGATGCAAATGAGTCAGGTAAAAAAAAAATCTTCCAATGACACGAAAGATTCCCTGGAGACTCAATCAATTTGCTCTTGGTTTAAAGGCGGTGGAATAGGGATGATAATGTTTGGGGAGGGGTGCACGGGGATTTGAAAGCGCCTTTATCCATTTAATTGGAGGGCACAGGTACACTTGTAAACTGACACGAATAATATAGACGGAAATGTTCATTTTTTGAGTAGCTACACACTCGGATGTTGGTGGTTCAGGCCCGTAACAAGCCTGATGAAAGGGGTGGTTCCTTTTTCTCAAAACGTGGACCTTTTTGCAGTTATTTACTTCATTTTCTATTTAATTATGAGGCTTAAATACTGTTTTTCACTGTAATTTTAAGCACTATTTTTAACGGGATTAACTTGTCGGATGGTCATCATAACCATACTTTTTGATGTGCTAAAATATTTCCTAAAGATTTAGAATTAGGAAAGAAATGTATAAAAAAAGACTTATTTTTAAAATACAAATTTATTACATCATATATACCATTAGGAAAGAAAATGAAATCTGTTTAAATTAAAAACTGTAGCCTATTGTCATTTATTAGGCAAACCGAGCTGCACATTCAACTTTCCTCAGTCAGAATTTGGCCGTCTGAATATTGAACAATTAAAACATAATAGTAATAATAATGTAGAGGTATTAAAAAGTACTTTTGAAAATTCACAGATAACAACAATAGCTTCATTAGTAGTAAAATTTGGTCATTTTTTTTTCAAGATTTGTCAAGAAGTAAAAAGCTTTCTCTATTAACAGTTGGTCAGTAATGAAAGATGACTTCACTTACGTCAGATTCCGCTTAATCTTAAAGACTTTGAGGGGTTATTTTCACAATTTATGACGGCTTAGCAGTCAAAATAGGACAAATGCTCATGTATGGGACAAATTCTGGACCGTTTGAACCACCTGACCCCCCCCAGCTACGGGCCTGTGGTTTATTTGATATTTTTTGTACACTTTTACAGGCACCCACCCTACAAAATCTCATTTCAGGGAGGTGCGCCCTCTGTCTGAAAATGTTTGTAACTCATATTTTAATTAGGTACAATACAAACATATGTACATTAGTTACTTAATTACTTTAGAAAATATTAACTTCTGTTTATTGTAACACAAGTTATTTAGTCGTCATTAAAAACAATTACATATTAAAAAAAATGTATATTTCCTTAATATTTTTAGCAAAAGATTTTATGAACATGAAATATCATCCGTTTACAAGGAACTTTCCCTAGATCTTATGTAATGGCTAAATAAATGCAAGGCCCTTCAAATCACGGTATGCTCATGTCCAACTATTGACAACAGCATTTCTTTATAGAAAGTGTGGCAAACTAGATTGTACACTAGTTTGAGCACAGATTCGTATGTGGTGATCATACTTGAAAACGTATGTGATTTCTTTTAAAGACTGATCCTAGCAAAGCTAAGCAGGCCTATGAGGGAGAGAGGGATGGATGCCTATTGCTGTTTCCACTAGAGGCAATTCATGTAATTTAAGGCTTACTTTCAATATGATAATATAAAATATTATAATATAGATATTTAGTTGGAATGTAGTGTGTAAGTTGTAACTTAGTGTTCCTTTAAGTCACAACTGGGCTACGTTTTAACTTACGCATTGCTTGTGCAACGGCCCAAGGTCACTTGACTTACTGTAGTGGCACCGATTCTAAACCATGTGTTTTGGAATTAATATTTTAAGGAAGCAAATAGCCCTCTTTCTCGAACATATCCTATGAATTGCGAGTGTTTCCCTTTTAATCCTCATGACTTGGAAGGCTGATTATAGCACAAGCTCATAACATTCAAGAGTGGACTGTGAATGCGCATTACATTGGTTGTAGATTGTAGCCCCTTCAGCTGATGAATTGATTCAAAGCTGTGCATTCGTCAGCTTACCAAGGAGTCACAAATGACACAATAGTATGCACTATGCACTCAACTCTCTAGTCTTTGAACTCACTCACTTTTCCACGACATATTCCCTTCTTTATCAGGGATTGCCACAGTGGAATGAGCTGGTAATTACTCTGGAAAATGTTTTACCTGGCAGATACCCTTCCTGCTACAGCCCAGCCCAGAGATTGCACTGACTCCTACTAACCCAAGTGCTGTGAAATACTCGCACACTTTCACATACACACGCACACACACACAACATCCAATTTACTTTGTTCAATTCACCTGTACTGCATGTCTTTGGACTGTGTTGGAAACCCAAGGGGTTTGCAAACATGGGAGAACATGCAAAATCTATAGGCATCCTGTCTCAGCCACAACACAATCAAATGAGAATGAAGTGTATCAACATTAAACACTCATTGCTGGTGCATCAAAATCACATACTTCCCTACTATAGAGTCATCTAGTAAAGATGTATAGATGTAGTATAGTATAGACAGAATCAGTACGTACTTTTTACACACTTTGTTTTTTCAGTTCTTGCAATTTGAAGCAATTGTTGTCAGTGTGAACTCACTATTTGAACTATTTAGTATGAAATGGAACAGATCATAAGTACAGGAATTAGGACACATCTATTGTTTGTTGAGTTCTTCGGTTGAGTTGTGAATCAATTAAATAACTGAATCAATGACTGTTATAATCAGATATTATCTTACTATTGAGAGACTGTCTTAAAATTGGAAGAAGAAGAATGGCTAAATTTCTGATATATTGCGCTTCTCAGCCAATCACAATATGACCACAAGAATGACATAGTGGCTGAGCCCTAAAGCTGGAAAAGACTACCTCAAAGTATGCATTCCAAGGTAGAAAGGCTTCAAGACCGATCTAAATCCTAATATAGCAATACATCTAAGTATCTGTTCCTGTCTCCTAAGATCCCTTCAGCTGATCAATTTTTGAAGGCAGCAAGGATGTTCTCTTTGACAACCCACAATTCCTGAATGTTGCAGGCAAAAAAAAATGCTTCCTAAAGCTGTACTTGATGTACATTTTGTGTGTCGATGTAAATTTTATACCAACTGTTAATTAGATTTCTAGCTTTAGAAGACTCTCTGTATAGTAGTCAATCAACATAATATTAAAAGGCATGAATTACAGGCAATGTAATAATAACTAAAATAATAATGTAATATTAATGTTTAACCCCTAAGATAACTTCATGAAAACTGTATTAAAAACCCCAGTCAGAAAAAAAGTGGGGAAGCTTGAGAGTTTCAGTGTCGCTAGAAGAACATTGATTTGTGTCCGTCTGTTTGAATTTTAATGTCGAGATCCTGTTTGACGTTAGGTTTGCTAATGGCAAGAGCATTATGTTAAAACACTACAGTCAGAGCAGATGCCATATTTTATTTTGATGCTAGTTTTACTCTGACAAATGTCCCTCAGGTCGACAAAGCTCATTACTTAAAAAGTGTCAAAATTCGAAGATGCGTCTGTAAATCATCTCACTTTTATGCTGCTTTATAAATGTTTATTTACTTTAAAATGTCATTCGGTGCAGAAATGCCTACATACTTTGTTCGAACGCATGGATGAGTCTGCTGTTATGCTTTGTTTGTCTCCATCTGTTTCCATACGTGTGTGTGTGTGTGTGTGAGAGAGAGAGAGAGAGAGAGAGAGAGACTGAATTCATTTTTGACATTTATATGTGTGTGAGGGACAAACAAAAATAGTATGTGTCAGAGAGAGCGGCAATAAACCCATGTTGTTTTGTTTCTTTCTGACAGAGCCCATCTGCGCCATGGCATTGTCTTCATTTTGCAGCGAAGATGTGTTCTCGGCTTCTTGCTGTGTCATGGCATTTCAACACCATCAGAAAATCATTACACATCAGAGAGAAGCAGGAAGACAGACATGTTAGAAGTAAGATGTTATGTCACATAGTTAATATCTACAATTTCTTTTGTTTGTTTGCACAGGCTCCATTCTTGCTTTACAAATTACTGGACATGGATATTATTAGGGTAGCATGGTGGCTCAGTTGCCTCACAGCAAGAAGGTCACTGGTTCGAGTCCCAGCTGGGCCTGTTAGCATTTCTGTGTGTTTACATGTTCTCCCCATGTTCATGTGGGTTTCCCCTACAGTCCAAAGACATGCGCTATGGGTGAATTGGGTGAACTAAATTGGCTGTAGTGTATGAGTGTACAGTGTTCCCAGTACTGGGTTGTGGCTGGAAGGGCATCCGCTGCGTAAAACATACATGCTGGAATAGTTGGTGGTTCATTTCACTGTGGCGACCCCTGATAAATAACGGACTAAGCCGAAGGAAAATTAATGAATAACCTCCCATAAAGTGTTAGTAATTCTCATCCCTTGCCAGATTTCTATTGGTCAAATATTATACAATCAGTATTGCTCTACAGTTTAATATTTTTTTACTTGCAAAATACAGCAAGATTTGAAACTAACTTTACAGTGATGATGGGTTGTACTTGTAGATTCTGTAACAATTTCAGAATAACTTATTTCAGAATAACTAGCTTCATATTTGTTGACATTTGCTTACACAAAAACAACGTATTTGGGTTGCTTAATATCATGTCTCTCGTAGGCTGATATCTGAAGTGCTGATGCAAGCTTAGACCAGTTTAGAAGGAGCACAAACCACAGAAAATGGAGCCAAAATGCATTCAAACTTAAAGGGATAGTTCACTCAAAATTGAAATTTTCTCATAATTTCATTTTTTCATCTGCGGGATAAAGGCATTTTGAGAAATAAAAGTTTGTTTGTACACTGTTGGTTTGATGCCAGTGCTTTTCAAAAACTTCTGTAGAAAAAGGAAAATCATGCAGGTTTAGAGCATGAGTGTGGGGACTCTCAGTATATCTCTGTAAAGGGATAGTTGTTCACCCAAAATGGAAAATTCTGTCATTATTTGCTCACCCTTTAGTTGTTCCATCTCTTTGACTTTTTTTTTTGTTCTGTCGAACACAAAAGAAGATATTTTGAAGAAAGCTGGAAACCTGGCGGTAACTATTGTTTTTCCTACTATGGAAGTCAGTGGATACAGGTTTTTCAGGTGTTCAACCACTTGTGGGTGAGTAAATATAAATCTTTGGGTGAACTATCCTTATAAGTTTTGGCATCTTTTCCCGTTTTCCCTTTTAAAAATATCCATGTTTTTTTTTTATTAGTATTTAACAAGACCATACATAGTAGTAGATAATACACAACAAGAAAAATGACAGACTGTCTTAGTTTTCTTATTGTCCCACTATCCCCTCAAAATAAAATAAAATAAATTACATTTATGAATTAAAAACAAGCATATACTCTGAGAAAGAAAAAAAAAGAACGAACAAATTATAAATTGAGCAAGTTTACCGATTAAAGAGTAAAAACAAGAAAAAGATTGCTTTAAGGAGTCAATAATTCCTCTTTCCAAGTATTTAACCATGTTTTTTTTGATAGTAAAAATGTAGTAACCATGTTTTTTTTGGTGCATTGAGCATTTTTTATAACTAGTTTTACGTCAATTACCCTGGTAAAACTATGGTTAGATTTCGAAAACCATAATCAATTTTGAATCTTATCAAGGTGCTAAAAATACAGCACTTGTGTGTGAGGTACTGTAAAAGGTGCAAGTGGACGTCCGTCAAATGCGTGTTTATATAGAGAAACAATTGACAGTCTCATCTCATACACACATAAGCCAGTCTGTGGTCCCATATACGAACACAATAGAGCAGTGATTGCATTAAAGGGATAGTTCACCCAAAAATGAGAAATCTGCCATCATTTACTCATCCTTTTGAGGTTTTTTTTTTCCGTTGAAAACTATAGAAGATAGTCTCAAGGATGTTGGAAACCTGTAAACATCATCGTCTGTAGTAGGGGAAAAAATACTATGTAAGTTAATGGTTACAGGTTTGGAACATTCTTCAAAATATCTTCTTTTGTGTTCAACAGAAGAAAAAAGAAAGAAAGAAACTCAAACTGGTTTGGAAGCAGTAAAGAGTGAGTAAATAAAGACAGAGTTATTATCAGTCAGATTTATCAACAGATGGATGGACCTCCTGTTCTAGCATTTTCATTAAAAGAGATTTAAGTTTTAAAGCTTATTGAATCTTAACTTTTCAGTTTTTCTGTTTCAGAAAGGGTTGGGCTCAATCTTTAAACGTTTTAATACACCTTCATTATTCTATTTGTATGACAGGAAGCTTTTCAGTGCATAGTAGCTGATTGTGACAACACTTCTGCCTGTTCAAAATATGCAGAAAAAACAAGCACTGGGGATTTGTTTCCCGTTCTTGTTGTACCGAACGCATATCGAAACATGGACCCCAAAATCGAGATTTGTACTGAACCGTGACTTCAGTGTACATAACACCCCTACTATGAGGACATTATTTGTTTCAAGCTTATTTTAGACATAAACAATCAACTGTTTTCAGCTGATTAGTGATGATTATGGAGCACATGAAACCTCCAGCTCTCACTGATGGAACACATAAAGTTCCAGTATGTGGCCTGTTGGCCTGCCGGTGTTTTGAACATACAACACCTCTCCTCTCCTCCCCCTGCACTGTAATTTGTTTAGATGTTGATTTATGAACTAATTGCCTATAATTGCTGCTTAGCACCACTATTAATCCATGATGTGTGGTTCCAGGAGCACATTAGTCTGGATTTGTATAATGAAGTAATTAGTTCAATTATAGAAGAAATAAAAGGAAAGGAAAAAGGATGTTTTTTTTTCAGAAGAAGAGAAGCACTTATAAGATAAGAGAGAGAGAGAGAGAGAGAGAGAGAGAGAGAGGATGCTGGTGTGTGTGAGCTCATTTCCTGCTGCATTGCTCATCTTGGTGAATAAGTTCCTTCTGTACTCCGTTCCAAAGCTTTCAGTGCCCGTTCCCGTGTGTTTTCATAGCCCGGTCTGTCCTGTCTCTCTGAGGCTGACGTACAGACTGCATTGTCTGCAGGTATTGTCATTGTTATTAGCCTTGTGGATTGCTTCAGGGGTATGTGCAAGCTCAGGGGAGATGGAGCCAGGCTGGATAATTAGTTTTTCCTCAATGCCAGACGAGCGCACCGCCACTGTCGTGGACTGGAAACAGGAAGTGCTAAGATTGTCAAGGCAACAGCCGCCAGACTGCATTCCAGCGCAGACTCCCCTTACACACCGTCAAAACACTGACAGGACAATGGCAGCGCTCTCGATGGAGGGAACAGATTGCTGTCATTATGTTCTGTCAGGTGCTTTATTGCAGATACATCTTCATGAGAGGCACTGGGAACTGTCGGTAGGGATGAGCAAAATTTAGAAAATCTAATTGCAATATTTATTTTTTTATTTGTTAGTTTATTTGTTTATTCATATATTTGTTTTTTATATTCAAATATTTTTAAGCTCTTTCTCTTTTGTTATTCAACAAATAAGGATAATTAATAATGTTAGGTATGAAAATATTAGTGTGTTATGTAATTAATATCTCCTGAAAATGAAAAAGTTAAACTTGCCACACAAAGTAAAAACTATTTATGTAATTTTTATTTTTATTTTTTATAAATGTGCCTTAAAAATAAACATTATTGTTGTCCGTTTTGGGATGACACGATGGCTCAGTGGTTACCACTGTCGCCTCACAGAAAGAAGGTCGCTGGTTTGAGTCCTGGCTGGGTCAGTTGGCATTTCTGTGTGGAGTTTGCATGTTCTCCCCGTGTTGGTGTGGGTTTCCTCCTGGTGCTCCAGTTTCCCTCGCAGTCCAAAGACATGTGGTACAGGTAAAATGAATAAACTAAATTGGCCATAGTGTATGTGTATGTTTCCCAGTACTGGGTTGCAGCTGGAAGGGCATCCGCTGTGTAAAACATATGCTGGATAAGTTGGTTCATTCTGCTGTGACGTCCCCTGATGAATAAAGGGACTAAGCCAAAGGATAATGAGTGAATGAATGAATGTTGTCAGTTTCGAACAAAACAAAGGCGCTGATATGTTTTATAATAAGTCAGTGCAAGTTTCTTTCAGTTGAAACAACTAAGACTTGCATTTTAGGTTTTTATTAGGTTTAAGTCTCATCATTTTTTAGTAGTTCATTTAAATATTTATCTACATATTTTTAAATCAATCATGTAGATTCTTTGTGCAAAGCTGCCTTATGTGAAATGTGTTTATACAGTTGACATCACTACTTTACATCAGCGATCAATTATTTTCAACTATAATTTTTAAGTGAAAACCTGAATACTGTGGGCTGCTAGGTGTTCAAAAGGTTAAAGTACAAGTAAAAATTGAACATGCATTCAAAGGCAATTTCATTAAACTGCATATTCCTCACTGCTTTCTGATGTGCACATTATAGCACTACAAAATATCACTATACTGTATATACATCCCAAAGATGTTAACAAATATGAATGTCTATAACCAGATGCTTCCTCTTAAAGGGATATTTCACCCAATAATGACAATTCATTTACTATTTACTCTCTCTCAGGTGATTCCAAACCTTTATGAGTTTCTTTCTTTTGTTGAGCACGAAAGAAAACATTATGAAAAAAGCTGTAAACCTGTAACCACTGTATACCCTACAACTCAATAGTAGGAAAAACAAATGGAAGTCAATGGTAACAGGTTTCCAGCTTCAAAATATCTTCTTTAGTGTTTAACAGAAGAAACAGCATAAATGTTTGTAATAAGTAAAGGGAGAGTAAATGATGACATAATTTTCATTTTTGGGTGAATATCTCTTTAATATCTCTTTACTCTGGTGTTTCATGTAGCCATAGTGAAATTGCAGCATTTGTGGTTTAAAAGTCACATTTTATATTATCGCAAATGCAATTAATCATTCTGCCTTAACTGTCGCCATTGTCTAAGTATAGTTTAAATAGCACACTAAATGAGATAACAGCCAATGGAAGGCACTTGAGACAAGTATTATGGGTCGTAATCAGCCATCAAAGGCAAATTTAATATTGCGTTTCATACTGATGATCACGGCTTCATTATTGTCCTGAACATCCGTTACTCTGTGTCCTCTGGGCAGCGTATCTGTGATGACGTCACAACGCTGAGGAGGGGACAGAGACAGGGTTGATGTTCGGCCTTGGATTTGGTACTGTTGCCATGGGATACATATATGCTAATAAGCAAGATGGGCACACTCATGAGCAGCGCACCGACAAATCCAAGCAGGAGGCCGAAAATTAGAGGCCATGCTCTATCTAGCAGATGGTGCTGGTAAGGTGGCGAAGGTTGTCTTATCACCACCAGGTCCACATCTTTCCAGGTAAAAGCTCTGACTGTCAAGCAATCAGTTATGGGATTTGTTAGCTTAAGTTTACAATTGTTTCCAGACAACTTAATTTAATATAATTCTTGCTCTTACATTATAAAGGATACACTCAAAAAGGATTTTTCCTGCTTGTTCAAACTACATATTTAAAATGAGCTGAAAAGACACACTTCTTGAGATTTTTTTGGGGGGGCAACTTAATTGTTTTATGTTCAATACACTTGTTACATTAACTTAACTGATTTGTGTTGGGTCAACATGAATGAATGGTGTTGAACCCTGCATTTTTTACAGTGTAGTTATTTAAAAATCATTTGACAAATACGTCATTAGAGGTGGCACAGGGGCTCAGTGGTTAGCACTGTCACCTCACAGCAAGAAGGTCACTGGTTTGAGCCCCAGCTGGGCCAGTTAGCATTTCTGTGTGGAGTTTGCATGTTCTCCCATGTTCGCGTGGGTTTCCTCCATTTCCCCCACAGTCCAAAGACATGCACTATGGGTGAACTGGGTAAACAAAATTGGCTATAGTGTATGAGTGTGTGTGTGTGAATGTAGGAGTGTGTGGGTGTTTCCCAGTACTAGGTTGCGGCTGGAAGGGCATCTGCTGCGTAAAACATATGCCAGAATAGTTGGGGGTTCATTCCGCTGTGGCGACCCCTGATAAATAAGGGACTAAGCCAAAGGAAAATGAATGAATGTAATCAGTCATTCAAACTCCTCCAAAATGATCCAAAACCCAATCTTCCTTCTTTATTTGCCTGATGTCTTGACTAATCAATTCCACATTTAAAATGCAATGTTTTGTAACCTAACACAAAGTACGAATCATTTAAACAAATTTGAAAACAAGCTACTTTGAAATACTTACATCAGCAGAATTTCACAGAAAAGCAAATGTTTAAGTCTGCAAGGCACATCTATACAATCGATGAATGCAAACATCAGATGGATCAAAACACACAGTGAAAGTTTTTTGAAAGTCACAGAGCTTTGTACAATGAACCTTTCTCAAAAGATCAAGGAATATTTGTTAGCTCATAAAATGATGCTTTTAAAACAACTCTCATGTTTTCTACTTGAAATAATTAATTATTAGAGCTGTGGCGAAAACAATCGTTCGAGAAGTAGATTCTGCAATTTTCAAAATACATCGCTATAAATCAATTCGGAGCTTAGTTTTTCACAGGAGATGGCTAGTTTTTAACTATACACTTAAATACTCTCGAGGAAGAGCACTTGTATGTTTGGCTGAGTCATGTAAGTTGGCTTTTATGTCATGAAATTAAGTCAAGTCAAGCTTTATTGCCATTTTACTACATGTATGGACATACAGTGGAATAAATTGTCTCACAGCACCACATTGCTACATAAACAAACAATCATAAATATGAACACAACATTGGACGTAAGAGCTATTTTAAACCTATACATAACTAACATACCAGAGCGCTAATATAACTATACTTACTAAACACATACTATAAATACTTGACTATACGTACAGGTGGTTTGTCAAGCCCACTCATTTGTGTGAGGCACATTCAGGATTGCATGATGTTTGACGTTTGTGTGTGGCGGGTAGAGGAGGTGATCCTGGTTTTGGGTGCTGGGATTGTGGATAAGATGTCAGAGACGTGTAAGGTTAGTGGAATTGAGAGCTCTAACAGCTTGTGGAAAGAAACTGTTGAGTCGTCTAGCCGAACGGACTCTGAAACCTTCTTCCTGATTGCAAAAGCTGGAAGAGACTGTGAAGCGATGGATGGAGTCTTAGACAATAGCTTTGCTGGAGCACCTCAAATGAATGTAAACTAAATGATATTAATTTGCCTTAATTAAGTTTGCATTCATTTAAACACAGCTCACTATGAACACTCTTGTAATTAGTCTAAACTTTTACTAACTTTTATTAATTAGTTCAAATGGTATTCTTAAGGAATCGAATGCACAAAGAGTACGTCTGTTTTTAAAACTTACAGCGCCATCCGCTGTTAAAAACTAATCTTAGAATCGATACAAGAGAGATTAGTGATACGTTTTTGAAAATCTCGAAATCGATGCAGAGTTGGTTTCAAGAATGATTTTTCACAAAAGCACTAATAGTTAATCTATTAAAGTATAAAATATAGGAGTTGTTTTAAAGGCATAATTTTATGAAGGATCAAATATTCCTTGATCTTTTGAGAAGTTCATTGTATAAAGCTCTGTGACTTTGAAA
Organism: Danio choprae; assembly: GCA_903798125.1. Classification (NCBI taxonomy): domain Eukaryota; kingdom Metazoa; phylum Chordata; class Actinopteri; order Cypriniformes; family Danionidae; genus Danio; species Danio choprae. The sequence continues at coordinate 3,741,770 of CAIGQW010000298.1, read as the reverse complement.
ACTTTCACTGTGTGTTTTGATCCATTTGATGTTTGTGCTCATTGATTGTGTAGATGTGCCTTGCAGACTTGAACATTAGCTTTTCTGTGATGTATTGATGGACATTCTGCTGATGTCAGTATTTCAGAGTAACTAGTTTTCGAATTTGTGAAAATTATTTGTAAGGTTTATTTGGCTACAACACATTGCACTTTGATAGAGGAATCAATTAGATAAGGCAGACATTTAAAAAGGGAAGATTTGGTTTTGAATAGTTTTGAAGAGGTTTGAATGATTGATAATTATATAACCTGATGTATAATATTTATTTAAAGTTATGCACATAGTTAATCTGCAGGAGCACTTTGAACTTGAAAAAGAATCGTTTGGTTAAAAATAACTTTTGAGTGCATAAGCAGATTTCTCTGCATCAAAAACCAGTGAATGGCATATTAAGATGCTACTTTATTAAATATATGTGACAAAATGATTGACCGAACAGATCAGGCATTGTCATAATGCATAAAGCAATGGTCTGTTAAAAATGCAATTTTGATGAAGTAGTACAGTGCATCCGGAAAGTATTCATAGCGCTTCACTTTTTCCACATTTTTTAATGTTACAGCCTTATTCCAATATGGATTATATTCATTTATTTCCTCAAAATTCTACACACAATACCCCATAATGACTTAAAGCTTGTGGCATCATATTCAAAAAGACTTGAGGCTGTAATTGCTGCCAAAGGTGCATCAACAAAGGATTGAGCAAAGGCTGTGAATACTTATGTACATGTGATTTTTCAGGTTTTTGATTTTTAAATTTGCAACAATTTCAAAAAATCTTTTCTCACATTGTCATTATGGGGTATTGTGTGGAGAATTTTGAGGGAATAAATGAATATAATCCATTTTGGAATAGGGATGTAACATAAAAAAATGTGGAACAAGTGAAGAGCTATGAATACTTGCCGGATGCACTGCATGTCCCAGTGATTGCCTGCTCTTCTATTAACCAGTCAACAGTATTTACTTGATTGTCTTTGAGCCATATGCAGGAATGCTTCCCTAATTCTTAAACAGTATTAATTGAAACTACCATCCAGAATGGTTCCTCAAGTTTTTAACATCAGAAATCTAAAATATTAACTAGAGATGTGGGAAAGGAAAATGTTTGGCCGAAGCCAAAACAGAAAATTCTGTATGCACTTGGCTGCAAAACCAGAACTGATACAGAAAATACTTTTAAATAATTGTTCATTATTTTATTAAATGATATAAAGATATTTTGTAAAGGTCAATATTTTTGATTCTTCTAATAATTTTGGCCACAACTGTATTAATGTTAGCTATTTTATCAATATATTACATTTAATCAGGTCTATGCAACAGAATTAAAGTTTTTTTTTCTTCTTCTTTTTTTTTTGCTACTTTTTTATAGTGTATAGTCCTTCAAAGCTATAATTATCAGTGCAGGGAGCAAATCACAGAATGAGTCTATAGGCGTCATTTTACCAGCGTTGCCATGAAAGCACAGGATCGCTATTGCAAGCAGCAGGAACAAGTATTCACCATAGAAATTTCCTGTCTGCAGATTATTTAAGCAGGCTTTTCTTGTCTGGTGAACATGTACGGTACATACGTAGCTATCTGTATGGGTACAGTAAATGAGCTGAATATCCATAGAGTGAAGTATTGAGTGGTGTGTCACACCTCTGTGATGCCTGCAGGAGGGAGAGTGAAACCTGTGTGCAGAACTCCGCTGAATAGTGGAATACAGCATAGCCTTTTTATGGCTCAGATTTGAAATTTGTTAGCACATATTGTTACTATTTAGTTAAACAATTAATCTGTGCAAGTTAATCCACTTAAAAAACAACAACTTTGTTTTGGCAATCAAAATTTGACTATCTGCTTCCATGTTTGGAGTGGCAGCCCTTCTCTGTTGATGTCAGTTTGACAGCTTTAGCCACAGTATTCTTAAGCACGCCCCTCCTACCGTTAGATTGCTGTTAGGGAATAATGCACAAAAAGAAAGCCCCACCCCCTACTCAACATTCTGCTTCATTTGAAAGTGCATCAACATAAAAGGAAATAAAAGTCCCAGCAACTTTCGATTCACATGGACTTTAACATATGACATCCATATTTATTATTCAACAATGGCTAATTTGTGCAAAAAAATCTTTCATTAACCCTTTGAAACATATTGCACTTGCAAATCCAAGAATTTCTCTCAAATCATTTGACAAATTAGTCTTTCTGTAATTTAAAAAACTGCCAAGGCATCTCACCCTTTTTTGCAGAGAATTGCAGGTCTTCTGGTTGATGCGTTTCTATATTGTTGGCCATTTGGTTAACTAGTTCGTGGTATCCTTCCACATATCTCTGAATATCAAGAGTTTTGTCCTGGTTGATGTTCTTACCCACTTCTGTCAGATAAAACAAAAACAAAACACATGCGTTACTTCTAGTCCAGTCCTCCAGTCCTCTCCTCATTCATACAGTTTTAAAAGATGAATGCACTTCATTAAAAGGATGACAGTTATGCTGGAGGCAGCTGCTTGTTTGTGACGTTCATTTCATAATCGTACAAGAGATGAGCAATTCCTGCAGCACATTAAGAAATCAAACACACAGTAATGGCCTCCATGAACGTCTTGAAATGAGATTAACTAAGTGTGCCGGGCTCAATAAATGTAGCAAGTATAATGAAGCAAGTACAGCCGAAGAAGACACACACGCTGGAACATAAGTATGCAATTTATCCAAGGTGCAGTCGCTGAGTGGCTACTCCTCATCATAGCCCATTTACAGACTGCCAATTAAAACTCTTGTAATTGTCACATTGTGCTTTACCCATATGCACCAGTTTCTATGTGTGTATAGGAATTGCTTTTTTTTCTGCAGTGTGCCACTTTGACTGAAGAATGTTCTTGGGCTGTCGTGCCTGTCGTCGTCCCCCCCTCTTTTTCTGTGTTTATCCTTTTCTCCCTTTAACGGAGATGATGAAAGGAACAGATGGCGTGTAGTGAATTTGGTGTCAGCTCCAGTGAGCCTGCTGTCATATCGTTTGCACCTTCTCATATCCGATGCCATTCGGCTATGGAGTCACGCGCACACTGGACCACAATCACTGCCAGAGTGACAGGGTGCAAAGCGCATCCCATCACAAATGGATAAAAATAACAGTGTGCACTGCTGAGTTTCATTTTTGCAGGGTGTGAGGTGGATTGCTCAGAATTAACTTGAAAAACAAAAGAAAAGGTGATGAAAAACTTTGCTGGCACACTGCATGGCAATTTAATATTTTAGTGAAATTTAATTAATAGCTGGGCAGCACGGCGGCGCAGTGGGTAGCACAATCGCCTCACAGCAAGAAGGTTGCTGGTTCGAGCCCCGGCTGGGTCAGTTGACGTTTATGTGTGGAGTTTGCATGTGTGGAGTTTGCATGCGTGTTTGTGTGGGTTTTCTCCGGGTGCTCCGGTTTCCCCCACAAGTCCAAAGACATGTAGTATAGGTGAATAAACTAAATTGTCAGTTTTGTATGAGTGTGTATGGATGTTTTCCAGTGATGGGTTGCAGCTGGAAGGGCATCCGCTGCGTAAAACATATGCTGGATAAGTTGGCGGTTCATTCCGCTCTGGCGACCCCAGATTAATAAAGGGACTAAGCCGAAAAGAAAATGAATAAATGAATGGCTGTAGTTTTCTAGAAGCCCTTAAAGGTGAAGTAGTTTGAAAAAAAAAAATTGAACTTCCTGACTTCTCTGTAAATCATTTAATAAACATGATAAAAAAAACATGGCTTTAAAATATATATATGGGGCGACACAGTGGCTCAATGGTTAGCACCGTTGCCTCACAGCAAGAAGGTCGCTGGTTTGAGTCCCAGCTGGGTCAGTTAACATTTCTGTGTGGAGTTTGCATGTTCTCTCCGTGTTCGCGTGGGTTTCCTCCGGGTTCTCCGGTTTCCCCCACGCTCCAAAGACATGCGCTATAGGTGAATTGAATAAACTAAATTGGCGGTAGTGTATGTGTGTGAATCTGAGAGTGTATGGGCATTTCCCAGTGATGGGTTGCATCCGCTGTGTAAAACATATGCTGGATAAGTTGGCGGTTCATTCCGCTGTGGCGACCCCTGATGAATAAAGGGACTAAGCCGAAGGAAAATGAATGAATGAATGACTTTTGTACCATTAAGGTACTATGGAGGTACACATTTATACTTTTTAGGAACTAATTTGCACTTTTAAGGTAGACTCTTGTACCTATCTGGCCCATATTGGTACCTTAAAATAACAAACTAGTTCCTAAAAAGTACAAATGTGTACCTCCTTTACTGGTACAGAAGAGTATCTTTAAGGTACCTTTAATGTGGGCCTGTTGGGTACAAAGGTTTATTTTTTAAAAAGATACCACTCCAATTATTTCTGAGGGTGAATAAAACAATGGAACATCAGCAAAAAGCTGTTAAAAATTCATTTTGAGTATCTTGTTTTTAACCCTCACCCCTCAAAAATTTGATTGAAGTTGATTGACCATCCCAGAAAGCAAAAGATCTTCAGAGAAAATTTATTTTACTTTTTAAACAAACAAAATTGATATCATACAACTTAGGAATAAAACTATAATATTCATTTTTTGGACTAATTTGTGCAAATAAAATTACATTTAATTATGGTACCCGCTGCCATCGCCATTAAGTTTTATTTACTTAAAATGAGTAAACCCATTGTAACTCGGAACTGTTAAGTTGACTTAATTTTTATAGTAAGGCAAGGCAAGGCAAGTTTATTTATATAGCACATTTCATACACAGTGGCAATTCAAAGTGCTTTACATAAACATGAATAAAAGAGAGAAGTATAACAAATAATATGAAAACAGCTAAAAACAGATTAAAATGTGTTAAAACTGGTTATAAAAGAATGAAAAAGAAAAAAGACTTAATGGTGCGATCTGTTAGACGTAGCACAGGGCATAATTCATTTACAGAATATTTTTAAGACAACGCATTTACTCACCTTTTTAAGTAAATTCAACTAATCACTTTAAAAGCAATGGGTTTTACTCACTTTTTTAAAGTCAACTAATTGCTTTTTACAATGTGGTAATGATAGTTTGTGCATCTCTGTTCAATACTATACATATTATTGCATGTTACTTTGTAATGTCAGTTATAATCTGTTTATTGATTGATGTGGTGTTGTGCATGTATGTGTGTTTTTGTGTGTGTGCTGCTGACCTATGGCGATGTCAGTCCTGCCGGTCTGTTGCAGTGCTCGAGACAGCCTGTCATAGTATATCTGCTCGCCGTGAATCTGAAGCCAGTCCTTTAGTGCTGAACGACAGGGGGACTGCTGGTCTGATAAACACACACACACACACACACACACACACACACACACACACACACACACGTACGTATGTGTTTACAAAGACTGTCCATAGGTATATTTTAGTTTGACTGTTTTTATTGGTTCATATTAGTCAGAGAGTTACATTATCAAATATAAAGAATCAGTAAGACATCAATTGTTCCAATCTATGTTCAGAAATCAAACTTCCTCTCGGAATCAAACAGTGCAATTATAAATCCTTACAAAAACAATATTTAAAAACACAAATAAAAAAAAAATATAATAATAATAATAATAATAATAATAATAATAATAATAATAATAAGGTAAATAAAATAACATTATAAGTAAAACTAACACACATTGGGCCATAACAGCAATACAGAAAAATACAAATATGCAAAAGGTGGTGTAATGTATTTTAAACTGTTAAAAAAAGGCTTATTATGGCCTTACCCCACCCCTAAACCCAACCCTCACTTGAAACCTGTAGCAAATTTTGAACATCAGAAGGCCCACTTTTTCTCAGGTTTTGTGGTGAGCAATTCATCTGTCCATGTCATTAAGAAAACAAAAGGGTTTTCCTTAGTTTGCCCTTGTAATCTAAAATTGAAATGTTAACTTCCTGTTTGTTTTCAGTTAAATTCCCAGATTAGGTCTGTCTGAGGTATTGAGCGTGGTTAACATACTTAGCCACGCCCCTCCAACCGTCACTTTTGACAACCAACAGAAATGGTGAGGAGGAGGTGTCTGTTAGGTTGTAATAACTCTCCCGAAACTCTTTTCCCGATATTTCTGAATGACATGCCTACTATACTACACTGCCCACTGTTTTCTCATTTAATATTCTGTTTCTAGGAACTGCACCACAGTATGGAAAAAAAAAAAATGGTCGCAGCTTCCGCTTCTTGTTGACTTTAAGTATGCTTTTAAAATGTCTTGAATTAGTATTAAATTTGAATTAAACCATCGAGTATAACTGGGTCATACCCATGTCATTAGGCAATTTCGTGTCCTCGTAAAACCACATAAACAAGTACACACAGAGACACACATACACAAAATGTCAGACGTGCTCCAGACAGGCAGAGGGAAAGCAGCCAGTAATAGATGCACCAGCCCTTCAATTGTTCAGGCAATTAAACAATTCAATCATGTCCCACTGCCTCGATAGATTTCATTTCTGATGAAAAGGGATTATATCAACATTTCGTCTGGTTGAGATGTCTCTCGAGTGGACCTCTCGACGGCAGATTGATGTGTGCAGTGGGGATAAACAAATACATTTGGCTGATCATGACCTCTTCATTTATCGCAGGATGTGTCACGTCACGCAACGCACTGCTGGATTTCATTAGCATAACACAAATAAGTATCAATTTATTAGAGCCGGTTTAAACTATTTAAAGCGGCTGTGCTTGTGTCTGCCATACTCACTTGTGCTTCTACGTCTTCTTGATGGAAATAGCTGGTTTCTTTCTGCAGACAGTCGGTCCAGGTGTTTGAAGATGCTCTCTTCGGGTTGAGATAAAGCGAAGATGAGGTCTTCACACTCTCGAACCGTCAGTAGCTGCACCAGACGCTCCAGCTGGTGAGGGCCGATGTCTTCAGCCACTGTGTGCACATAAGGGAAAAATCATTCCCACTTCACATTTTGCACCAGTAATTAGTCATTTAGTATAGCATGAAGACTATCGATGGGAATAACGGTGCTATAAATAAACAAACGACGTTACTAACGGCGTTACTTTTTTCAGTAACGAGTAATCGAATGTATTACTTTTTCGCCCATTACAACGCTGTTACTGTTACTGACAAAAAAACGTGCATTACTATAATTGAGAACACTGATGCGGTTTTCATGCGAGCAGCATCTCTCTCACCCATAAGACCTCTCTTTCTCTGAGGTGTGTGTGTGTGCTTGGGCGGGACACATAACCAACCAGTGATGATGATTGGTGTGCCTGTGAACGTGGTGTAACTGAGAACGTGAAGATTGACTTAGAGTACATTTCCATCGTTTACCAATCAGAGGCGTGTAGGGCGGGTGTTTACACAAGCACACGCACAGTCAGTGGCACACACCAATGACCAGGAGTCTGAACGATGGCAACAAGTTCAAAGGTAGCTTTGCTAACTGAAAATATAAGCACTACTTTTCCCTCGCTGAGGTGAAAGGCAAGAATATTTATGTATCGTGCAACTTATGCCCAGGAAAAAAAGAGTCTCTCTGCATCGGTGACAAGTAATTCAATCTAATGAAGCACCTCACGTCGTCACATGCCGCCACAAAATTAGTGGCTACGCAAGTGATAATGTGAGATCTGCTACCAGAGGAGGAGGCAAAGCCACAACATCAAAGCAAATAAAACCTAATTTGTCTGGCCATTCTCCTCTGATCTCTGGCAACAACAAGGCATTTGCGCCCATAGAACCGCTCACTGGATATTTTCTCTTTTTCAGACCATTCTCTGTAAACCCTAGAGATAATCCCAGTAGATCAGTAGTTTCTGAAATACTCAGACGAGCCCGTCTGGCACCAACAACCACCCACGTTCAAAGTCACTTAAATCACCTTTCTTCCCCATTCTGATGCTCGGGTTGAACTGCAGCACATGCCATGTGATTGGTTTAGCAGTACAGGACAGGTGTTCCTAATAAAGTGGCCGGTGATTTATTATTTTTATTTTTGCAGGTTTGGCCCTCCATAATTAGAATGTTCTTCAGCCAATCAGAATCGAGCATTCAGCAGCCCTGTTGTATAAATGTATGCATGTCATACTGTATATGCATACTGCTGTGGCTTTGTCATTCTAGTGTACCTGTCTCAGGCTTGACAGTCTTTATGGCAGTAGTTACAAAACCATCTTTGGAAGAATGTATAGAACAGCTGTGAATCTCATAGGAGCAGCAGACGCGTGACACAGCCGAGAAGAGGTGTAATCAATTAATGGGGATGCGTGATAGGAGAAACACATTTCCTCCTCTATCACTGTCACCTTCTGTGAATAAACCGTCCCCTCATGTCAATACAGCACAGCCGGTGGATCATTCACGCAGATCTTTGTGCCTGCCTGTTATGTGTGTCAGCTGTAAACCGTCTCTACTCACCTGTATCATCAGCAAGACTCGGGCTGAGGAAAAGGAGGAGGAGGAAGAAGCCGAGCACAGATGCTAGCATTGTGACTGAAGTCTTGGAGACGGCAGTTACATCTTTGGCTCTGTCCTTATTTTTAAATCATCTGGAATCATGAGTCATCGAGTGTGGAATTTGAAACTAAACAGTGGGTTCTTTTCTCTGGACAGTTGGTTTCTGTTGAAGGAACAGCCAGTGCTGCAGGCTGCGATCGCCACAGCCTGAAATAGTCAAGGTCCTCGGGAAGGGCACCTTCATTTTCTTCTTATGCTTTTCAAATTATTTTACTTTTCCATGAGGATTTAAATGAATAAACTCCATGGATATGAACTAACACAACACAATATTTACCTAGATTAAAGTCTATGTAAAATCAAAGTAATTTTTAAATTTTATTTTATAATCTGTGAAAGTGGAAAAAAAATGGTAATCTTTAATCAAAATCTGGCCATTTGCTTCCGTGTCACAACATTTTTAACCATGTCCCTCTCACTATTTGCTGTGAGGGAATGATGTGCAAAAAGAAAGCCCTGCCCCCTACTCAATATTCTGTTTGAGTTGGAAGTGCATTAAAGCAAAGACTATAGAATACACAAGACATATCACCCGTATCTTTTTGAATGGAGAAAAGTGTAACTGTCAATATGGCGAATAAAGCCCCGCCTACTCGTACAGGAGCCAATCATCGATCGCTATATGGTGAAAAAAGCCTGCATTCTAGTACAGGAGCCAATCATCGATCGCTATAGACTGACGATACTCGGGGGGAGGGGCTTGGACCAGATGTGAGTTTTTGCAGATTTGATGTGATTTGGACGTTTAGAAATGAAACTAAAGAGACAGATGTTGTTTAATTTTATTGGTGATTCCTAATATGAAATTCAACCGTAAGCTTGGCAAGCAATTTTGGAGAATTTGATGTTTCCCCATTCAAACAGAAGTGAAATGACTTGCCTTAAAGGTACTTTGATTAAAGTCTGCATGAACAAGACGCTGTGACGCCCCGCCCCCCCCTCACCCCCATTATCATGCAGTTCCCAGAGAAACAGAATATTAGATGAGAAAACAGTGGGCGTGACTTGTTTTTTCTACTTCGAGCTGATTAGATGTAGTAAAGTAGGGATTTCATTCAGAAAGATCAGGAAAAGGGTTTTAGAAGAGTTATTACAACCTAACAGACACATCCTCCTCACCATTTCTGTTTGTTGTTGAAACTGACAGTTGGAGGGGTGTGGTTAAGTATGTTAGCCACGCCCAATACCTCAGACATGCGTAATCTGACAATTTAATTGAAAATAAACAGGAAGTGCATTTTCAGATTTCAATTAAATATTACAAGGGTGCAAACATTTTTTTGTTTTAATGACATGCACAGATTGTTCACCAAAAAACTAGCAATTTGAGCTAACAAAATCATATGGTTAGTTTTGATTTCATTTGTACTTTAACATACGGAAATGAAAATCTCAGCAATTTATGATTTATGTAGATTTTATGTATTAGATGTTTTTGTAAGATGATTTGCATCAAAGTAAGTTTGCGAAAAAAAACAAAAAAAAAAGAAGATTTTTATGTCCATAGAATCTAGGTAATGTTTTAAATAACTTTTTCTAAAGACACACTATAGTTAAAGTAATGATTCTTTGTCAGTCAGCATAACATAAATGATTAAAAAAAACAACAACAACTAAGTAACTCAGGAGTGCTTCTTAAATGATTTAAAATGCTCAGTGGATTTAGTGGGGGCCGGTTCAACTGTTGAACCGGCCATTTCAAATGACATGTTAGCAATTGCATCAGTACAAAATAGGAAATATCAGTGCTGTTTGCAAAACATTGTTTAGATTCTAAAAAATATAAACGTTTATTATACAGGAGTTGTAAAAAAATGTTTTTGACCTGGAGAACATCAAACATGAAGCGTACACCTAATAAAAGAAACATTTTAATTTAATTAAAACTACGTTTTTTACAAGATGTCTGTATCTGATAGCTTAGGCAGCTGACTTGTTGCCTTGCTGCCCTATGGAGGCAGCGTTTGTTCATGAAGGCACCTTGTAAAACTGATTTCAGAGAAACTTCTGAGACAGCATAACTATTTAATCATGTACAACAAAATAGAGAGCTTGGAGATACTTTGGTGATAACTAAGGAAATATCTGCTTAGTACAATTCTAACCTCTTGCTAGTAATGCCATCAAAAGTGGAAAACGTTGGACAAAAAATGTACAATTACAAGTACAATGACTCCTAAGCTGCGCTTTGAGATGCCATGTTAATTTTTTTGAGGTCAACTGCCAGACACAGAACATGCATAAAATTGTGGGATATTGAATCCAGTTAAGGACGCATCTGTGTTGCTTTCAAATTTCAGTCAGAAGAAGGTATCTTACAAGACAGGAAGTGAAGCAGAATTTTGATTCAGATGTGCCTTGATGCCTTCCTGCCTTGAAATGCTGCCTTTAAAGTCAGCATTTTAAAGCTTTTGGATGCAGCCAAGCCAAGCAGCTTTTCTCTATTGTTTTAAAATTATTAATTATTAATTAAGACCCATTTGTGCTCATCTTGGAGTCTGGAAAACGTCCTGCTTGATCTTTCATTGCATTTAGTAACTCTACAAGTAAGATATTAAAATAATTTAGAGTGTGTCCACACTTGGCAAGTTTGGTTTGATTAAAAACAATATTGTAGTGTGAAACACTACCATCCGAACCTTGACGCTCACTACACAAGCAGACCGACAGGATGAAATTATTTTTTTTTCACTTCCAAATGTACTCTAATGCAATTGGATTGAAATATAAGCACAGAATTGACCAATGACATCTAACTGAACCAAAAACAACACATGATGTCACAAGATGCCCTTTAAAGGATATTTTTGTCGTGATATTGCATTGCTGCTTTTGTTTTGACTCCTTTACACATTTTATAAGTTTGTCATCAAATTATAAAAATACAATTGGATGCGCACATATAGTACACGTTTTAGCTGTTCAGTGACTTCTGTCGACCCAAACGAACCAAGAAAACTAAATGTAAACACACCTCTAAACTTTAGATCTATGAATTCAAGCTATATTGTCTGTTTATGCTATTTTTAACATTGCCAAAATGACTGGCAGGTGTTATGTAAGGTATAATATCGTCGGCCTGTCATTATCACTAAATAAACCCCTTTATTGTTATACAAGACCTCTTTGCTTTGTGCCGAGGTTTGTGTTGTGATAATGACTAGCCTAATGTGCATTATCCCTTACATAACTCCTGCCAATCTCAAAAGCAACACTGTGTTTGAAAACGACAAGTTATGATACCATTGATTCATATGACGTGCTTGATTGCTTTACTTTTATCTGAACGTATATTTTCAGTTCAGCGTTATCTAGATTTTAATTTGGGGACTTTTTAAAAATAGTTTGATCACGTTTGAACAGTAAAGAAGCTATAGTGTTTTGTTGTATGTGAAAAGCCACAGGTGAAAGCTTGAGGCGAAACTCTAACTTTGCATTTATTTTTCATTTTCACGAAGCTGCTGAACATGTCTGTTCACAAGGGAAATCAACTAAACAGCCCAAAAACAACAGAAAAAACAATACAAAGTTGCTTCTCTTTGAATGTTGATGCACTTTAAAGCCCTATGCAGTTCTTGCCTTGAACTGGTTTCACCTCAGTTTGGCTTTTGTGTGAAATCATTTCCAAGATTAACATCCTCTCAAACCTCAGCGCATGAACGCAAAGAGCAGGTCACAGATATGGAGCCCACTTTGGTGGACTAATTGAAATTCATAAAGCGCAACATTCATACTACAAATGCCAAGGGAGCGGGTGAGGATTGTGTTTTATTGTAGTAGTTTATTGTCAGGAGGAAGCAATTCACACAAAGACATTTTGTAAAGTGAGTTTATTAGTGTGGGTTGAGAGGATAAAGGCTGAACCAGCATACATAAATACATCTTGGCAGGCTTTGTGAATCTTATTTGTGTAGGTGTGTGTGTATTCAGCCCGCCTCGATGCTCTTCACAACAGCAAATGAACAAACTTGCCTTGTTGTGTGAAGCTAAAGTGTCGCGCTAAAGGGCAGGGTGAGGTACGTTACTTTACATAGATGTTTAGATACGCTGAACTTAAAAGCGCTCGCTGCATAATAGGACAGCCAGAGCTTAGCGTTCACAGCGTTTAGCATAAAACGGTCACGGCCCGCATTGATCTGCGCAAGCCTGAATAAAGCACATGGCAAATTATACATCAACTGAAAACAAGTCATGCATGTGTGTTTTCCAAAACTTCCAGTTGTACTCTCGACATGTGCTTCACCTCATAACTGCGCTGTTAATACATGCGTAGTATTGCGAAAAGGGATGCGATCTTTCCGTGTTTCCTACACTTCACACCACTGAAATCTGATTGAACAACTACACAGACTCCGGTGGAATGAAGGATAGAATGCACAGTAGTTTTGGGCCATCCACGTCACTTTGGTACCTGTGTGAAATAAAACATAAGCAGTAAATTAATCACGTGCTATTTGAAAACACCCTCATTCATGCTCATTTGAATAACTAAAAGTCAATTTTTCTCATTTAAATTTAAATCTAAAATTCTGCTCTGGTGTTTTTTTTTGCCGTGCAGAATCAAGATGTTCTGTTCTGAGGGCTGTGGGATTCAGAGAGTGTGAGAGAATGTGACTCGGCCTCTCCCTTCAGCGAGCCCAAACCTGTCTCTCCCTCTGTGCCTGTAGGTCATGCAGGTAAGAGGCCTGTTTGCTTTGCCAACCACAAAAAAACCTGTGCATTATCACTTCAACAGTGTAACTCTAGCCTAAACCCCACACCCCCTCCTGCTAACATGCTTGAATGTGTGAAGGGGGTTTTCCAAGTGTTTCCATTCTGAGCTGTACTCATTTACCCTCCTACATACACACACAAACAACGGTTCCTTTTTAAATTGAGAATATATATATACAATATACACACGTTCATATTTTTTTACATAAACAGTGATACTTTAGGTTATTTTTAACATAATTGCAGCCAAGCTGAATGTGCAACAAAAGCAAAGTATTTTAAAATAGAAAAACATTTTTTTAAGTACTACATGTTACCCACCTCAATTTTGACCACCTTGCACTCACCTTGTTTAGACTGTTAGATCCAACTTGATGCAAAAGAAACAAAAATAACTAAAATGTGTTGTTTTGTCAAAAATAAAAGGCCTAAACGTTTAGAACGAAGGTCTTGGAAGGTTTAAGGTTGGTCCCAGTGTGTGTGCTTGTGTCCTGTGGGGATGAGCAGCAGTGTGATCCTCTTTCTCAGGTCTGTCTTTATTTGCCTACCTGCTTTAGGTAGCGCTGATACACCAGCAGGCGACGACCAATGGGAATAAGCCATTTTTTTGCAAACCGCACCCCTTGGTATCATAAATCTGAACCACACCTATAGTGCCTCCAACTCCAGAAGGTGTAATGCGAATTTAGAATATAAATTAAGTTTAATGTCTTGGTTTGCTAGTTATTTGATGCACCACAAGCTTAAGAGTAGAGTAGAGTCTTTATTATTATATTATTATGGGTTTAGATTTATTTATGCTTATCGGTACGGATTTTGATACTTTACAATGTTTGTTAAGTCCATTAGTTAACAATGAAAATATTTCTAAAGCATTTACTGTAGTAATCTTAAAGTTAGTTTCAACATTTGCTAATTTATTTGAAGCTATTATAGTAATTATTGTGCAACAGCATGTGACGTTAACATATATTAATATACTGTATCAGATCTATTGCTTATTGAGTTTTAGTACTACTCAATGCAACTAAAACAGCCTTGTTGTCAATTGTAAACACTTTTGCTATAAAATGCATTGAATTCATGCTTTGGTATGCAAGTTCTTTCACATGTTTTTAACAGTACCATTACCTGTGCTGACATGACACACAGCCACAGACTTTGGTCTTTATGGCTGTAACTTCCTTACACATTGTATCACAAAATAGTGTTGAAAATGGCATGTTTTTTTTTTTTTTTTTTTACAATGTGCCGTGAGCTCAAGTCTGAACAGGAGCAGGAATGCCCCACCTCTCTTGTTGATTTCTATAGGCATTCGAAGCAAGACAATGGGCATGTGGGTAGGAAGCAGCAGGGGTTTGACTGATTACAGATCTGATGGAATTCCTGAGCACTGATTCTCACAGTCACCTGGGAATACGATTTCATGTGGCACATTTTGAGAGTTGTATTTGTTTTTCTGTAGGTTTGTGTAATCTGTAATCTAATTTGCATGCTGATACAATGATATGGTAGTGTTATTTATAATGGAAGAAGCAATTAGTTGACTATACTCTAAAAATGAGTAAACCTGTTGCTTTTAAAGCGATTAAAAAAGCTTTTTTGGTGTTTTTTTTTTAAGTATTAAGTAAATGAACTTTGTGCATAATAAAAAAATAGATTAAATCAGTTCAACAGTTACAAGTTACAATGGATTAACTCACTTTTTTAAGTCAACATGTTGCTTCTAAGGTAAATCTGAGCCACACCTATAGAGCCACTAATTCAGTAAGGTTAAAGGAAATTTAGAACATAAATTTAGTTAAATGTTTTGGTCTGCAGGTTATTTGATATACATGACATGCTTAAGAGTAGATTATTATATTATCATGAGTTTAACTTTTTTTGTGTTTATTGGCAAGTTTTACTTTACTAAGTACATTAGTTAACATGAAGTAACAATGAAAAATATTTCTAAAGCATTTACTGTAGTAATCTTAAAATTAATTTTAGCATTTACTAATTTATTTTAAGCTATTATATTAATTATTGTGCAACAGCATGTCATGTTTACAAATATTAATATACTGTAACATGTCTGTTGCTTTATTATTATTATTATTATTATTATTATTATTATTATTATTATTAACTAAAACAGCCTTATTGTCAAGTGTAACCACTTAATTAAATGCATAATTAAAAAAATAGGTTAAGTCAGCTTAACAGTTACAAATGGATTAACTCACTTTTTTAAGTCAACATGTTGCTTTTAAGGCAACAGGTTTATTCACTTTAAGTAAAGCCAACTTGTCGCTTTTAAGGTAATGGGGTCTACTTACTTTTTTGAGTAAAGTAACTGATCAATTTTTGCAGTGTAGGAAAACATCTGGTTATGAACACACATACCTGTACCTATAAAAGGTAAATTTTGTAAAAGATTGCAAAATAGGATGAGGCACTCAGTAGGTTGACTGAGTACTTTCTAAATACAGTATGAAACAATATCATTGGCGTATTGCAGAAGGAAAGTAAAATAAAAGCTAACAAGCTTATTTCACTTCATTAGATGTTCTGAGATACTTAGTGTGTGTTGTAAATCTGTGTGAGGAGTCTTCAGAGTTGTCTGAGCATGCACTGACCACCCATTCCTTGGTTCTCTGTCTCTTCTCGACCCCAGGAACTCTACACCAGAGGGGGAGGTTTGAAGATAAGATCTCTATTGCAGGTGTGTCACCCTCAACACTGACTGTCTCTCAGAGTGTCTCCAAACATTTGTGAGCAGAGTTACTCATGAGCATGGCCAGACAAATTCTGCAAACATATTTTTTCTAATTCTGCTTATTTTGTAAAAAGTAATCTGCAGATTTATGCTAAATACATTTGAGACATAACACATGAAATAAAAAAAAACCTTTTAAAACTTTTATTTAAGGTTTACAATGCAAATCTAGTTAGAACCACTTGTTTGGTAAACAAAGTAAGTCTGTCATTTAACATGTGTACTAAAACACAGCATTATAGTACACAATAATAATAATAAAACAAAAAACTCTATAAATCTCTATACATAAATCATATAAACATTTGCATATCATTATATTAATGATAATATCAAATTAATATAAAAACTAAATATATATTATTAATTAAACAAATAGACATAACCACCGGTGCGTTAAATTGATCAACGGTGAGACTGTGATAAAATTATTAATAATAACAATAATAGAAAAGGCATATAATACTTTCTCTTACGCACTTGTACACAGCACCTTATAACAATATACAATGCAATACTTTCTCTACGCATTTGAACACAGCAACTTATAACTTGTGTATTTATAACAAATCTGTGCATACAATTCAACATCCAGAGCATTGCATCTGTTTAATGTTTGTTGTCTTTTTCATATTTATTTTTCGTGTTGTCAGAATTTACACTTTATGTACACTGGAAGCTTCTGTAGCCAAAACATATTCCTTGTGTGTGTAAGCACACTTGGCAATAAAACCGATTTTGATTCTGGTATTATAATAATTTCTGAAGGATCATATGACTCTTAAGACTCTTAAAATCCAGCTTTTCCGTGACTGAAATAAATTATATTTAAAAATGTTTTAACCCCAAAATCACCCCAAATTTTGAGTTCACACTTGAAGATGATGCATGATATATGCATATATTGTTTGTCATGTCCCATCTGTGACAGTTAAGGTTTTAAAATAGAAAAGTATTTCTCTTGAATTGTAACAGAACTTCACAGTATTATTTTTATTTGTATTTTTATCAAATAAATCCACCCTTCGTGCCCATAAGAACGTTAATTTATAAATATAACAAATCATACCTTTTAGCAGTTGTTTATATCTACAGTACATCTAGCAAGCTTAAATGTAATATAAAGTGAAGACAACTCTGTCAAGAAATTGTGATTTTATATTAGCTTGTGATGATTTACAATGGAAAAACATGAATCACATTAGACTAGTGACAAAGTTCCTGTTTTGTATTAGACTTTTGTCCTCAGTTGTTTGCTCTAAAAGCCACTGCAGCATTCTTAAACATACAATGTAAAGCACCCGGTCAGAGCCTTTCGAAAAATACAAAGAAGCGGGCCTCTCCAAAAAATCAGTACTTTAACTGACCCAAGTCAAACTTTGGGCGAAAAAACAAAAGCTGTGTAAATGGAGGTTAAAGGCAAACATCCTCTCTTCTGTGTGAGGGTGAAGTCTTTGTCCATGATTGTTTGTCCGAACAATCAGCTGCAGAAATCACTCACTCTGTCCTTAATCTGATACTCTCTCTGTATCTTAAATCTTATACACACACACTAGAATGAATAACACTGAAATGGTTTGAAATGTGAAAGTATTTAAGAAATCTAAATGAGTTAAATGTATTATTTTACGTTTGATCTTTTCAATATTTATTTTTAACAAATAATTTTTTTAGGATATTTAATTTTTTTAATTATGCATGAAAACAACAGAGTATTTGATCAAATATTATGTAATGTATTATTAATCAAATATAATATTATCAAATGTAATGATATTGTAATTTTCTGAGTGGTAAATAATCAAACAAATATTATTAATGATGCTTTATTTATTTATTCATTTATTTATTTTTACATTTTTGCAATATGGAAATAGTTTAGAAGGAGTCTTTTATCTAAATGCTACTTTTCTATGATAATCTAAATTATTATTATTATTATTATTATTATTATTATTATTATTATTATTATTATTATTATTATTCGAAATATAATTACATTGCATAGAAACAATACATTAAGAAAGAAATGTGTAAAATACCCTTATCTATTTTTTTTTGATACATAAACTGGAGAATATTGCATATAGATCTCATAAATAAGTAAATGCATTTAGGTTAACATGGCCCATGAATCTACACAGCTGAAGATACAGACAAGCTTTATCTACAAAACAACAGCATATTTCTCAGAAAATGACAAAAAGATTCCTTATTGGTTACACTAATTCTGTTTAACTTAAAAAAAATACTTCAAATTAAATGTTTACTCAACTGATTTAGATTATCTGTTAAAACAAACACAATTTTGTGTTTGTACTGATTTTTAACTACTGATTACGCAAGTACCGTTTGAATCGATTGTATTAATCCCAAGCAAAACATTTAGGATAAAGTTGTTCACAAACAGTACATCAAGGTTTCTGTAGTCACCAAAAAAAAAACATCAACAACAAAAACTGTTAAATAAACCAAACCAAAGTATTTGTGTTAAACTAAGCATTTTTTGTTACCTCGAGTTAATTTAATTGATCGCATTTTTAATTAATCACAGTATGTGCATTCAGGTCAACAGAGACCATTTAATGATAGCACCAAACTGCAGTAGACTTCATAAAGAGCAGCTTTATTGGCAATACAATGAAATTATGCTCCAGCACTGTGGAGAAGATGGCCTGTTGGACAACAAACCAAGCATGTGTAATATAGCAGGCTCTATTACTTTGATACTTCAGGTCAGGACACGCACACACACACACACACACACACACACACACACACACACACACACACATATATATATATATATATAT
>CAIGQW010000298.1:3711010-3722833 GCA_903798125.1 Danio choprae | reverse complement strand
AAAAAAAAAAAACCCTCATTCTGTATGATTTATGAATCTTTTGAAAAATTGGGACATCAGTAAAATCCTCATTATTCACCATCTCTGTTTAATACCTGGTGTCATACCCATGTCATTATACACATTTGTGTCCTGATATGTCTCTCACTTACATGCATACAGACACGCATGCACACACACACACACACACACGCACACGCACACGCACACACGCACACACGCACACACACACACACACACACAATGGTGCTGGGTTACAGTAGCTTCTTCCCTGTAGGCGGCAATTCTGTCTCAACATGCACAGGAATGTATTCTTTCGCTCTTTCTTTTTCCCCCCTCCCTGAATGTGTGTGCAACTCCAGAGAATTTTAGATCACCCCATCTACCTTTGCTCTTTTCCTTGTCCCATGAGAGCATGGAGCATCTGATCAGTTTAAAGACTGGATGCATCTCTTTTCCCCCCACGTCTGACTCACGCATGCAGGAATGCAGCTGTATTGTGCTTCTCTGCTCTGCTCATGCGAAAACCTCCTGCTTGCACACAGCCACACGAAAGCCATGATTAGAAAGTACCCCCTGACACATAAAACAAGTCCATGCGATTTACTTACACATTGCTGAGGGACATTTTAAAGGGGTAGTTCACCCCAAAAAAAAAAAAATTACTAGATATTCACCCTCAAGTAGTTCCAAACCTTTTATGAGTTCTGTTGAACGTATATTTTGAAGAAATTTGAAAGCCTGCAACCACTGACTTCCATAGCAAGAAAAGAAACAAATACTATATAAGTCAATGTTTTTTTTGTTTTTTTTTTTACAGAATTTGGTCACCAGTTGATCTCAATCTAATGTTTCTCAATGTTGTTTTAAGTGCAAATCCAATGTGGGTACTCTGATGCTTCTGAGACTGTGACATGATTAAGACATACTGGAAAGAAATCCACAAATTAGTTTAGAAGATTATTGGTAAACCTTTTGCCCCATCCCCATTTATTTATCTTCTGAATTGTAAAACTGATCTACACCTTAGTCATGGACTAGAATCTGTGTTACACCTTTGTACTTATCTTGCAAGAAAATGTATTCTTTTGTTGTGGTCCTCTCCTAACATTCCTACGGTCAATATGTGGTTGAATCAGATTGCCATTTTCTTACCCTTAGAAAAACTCACATTTACAAAAGTAGATAAATAGATTCAATGATGGGCTAAAAATCTGCGGAAATCTGTGGATTTCTGTGCACGCAGATTCTGTGTGGGCCTACTTATGACTTGTGTCAGAAATCTGATGAAATCTGGCATATATGGAGTTTTTGAAGGAAAAGGAAGGAGTTTTTTTTGTTAATTTTACCCCTCACAAAAGAATTATGGACATGAGTGCACGATTGTATAATAGATGGCTGTATTATGATGCCATGAGACACCTATACCACTGCTTTATCATTGCAAATCTTTAAATAAATGTTTAAAAAACAAAAGAACTCAATGGTTACCGGTTTCCAGCTTTCTTCAAAATATCTTCTTCTGTATATCTTATTCAAAGATGAAAGTAAGTCAAGCAGATTTGGAACAAGTAAAGGATGAATAAACCATGGCAGAATTTTCAGTTTTTAGTTAAACTATCCTTTTAACCTGTAGTTCTTGGTTAAAGCTCCAAAGCTCCTTTGGGTTGAATGTAAAAACTTATATAACGTGTATGGAGGCGATGTATGTGGTGTACATGATTCTCTCAGTTCACGTCTCTCCATTGCCGATGGGAATGCGGCTTCTGAGTCTGTTCTGACTTGCCCGGACTGGAATGCGGCAGCCGTCTAATGTACTTTTGTGTCGAAGCAAATTGACAATGAAGAGTACCATTATTTTACGGTGTAAATATTACATTCCTGGTTTGGCTGCATATCCAAGGCCTCGTCGGTGGAATACGAATAGGCTGCATTTGCTTAGTGCTGACTATGATTGTGATTAATTCCAGAGGAGGTGTGTGTGTGCGTGTGAATAGAGATGGATTAGTTTGTTTGCATAGGACAGTCGCTCAGTCATGTTCAAGGAAAAGTTAAATGTAATATTTTCAGAACATTAAATACAAGTTTCACAGCATGAGATGAATCTGTTATTAATATGAAAATTATTTGATTCTCATTTTTTCTTGTTTTTGTATTATTTCAAGAATTGCTCAAAAAATCAACAACAGCAAAAACGAACTGTAATGTTTGTGTTGTAGATATTATTCTAGAGGACTGAAGTGCGTTATTTCTATGTATACTTATAATTGTCCCACTAATGTTCACTAATAGTGTCTGAAGAGTAATCAGAAAATGAATATTTTACACAAAAATTAGAATTCAGTCAACATTTAATCTGACTCATGTTTATATAAACAACTGTGAGATTCTTATTTTTAAAAGATTTGGTTATTCAAACAGTTGCTAGTACACATTGACTTTCATTGTATATAAAATAGTAATAAAAACTGTACTGGATAATCAGATTCTTCAGCAAAAAAAAACAACCTCGAGTGAACTATCACTTTCAGTGAAGCATTTTTGTAATTGACAAACTAAAACCCCCAAAATTGACAAATTCTTTCATTATGAAGGCATTCTTTCTTTTCTTTGTTTAGTTTTAGAATGTACACCTTGGTAATTGAAATTAGTGAAAACTGAAATAAAAAATAAATATAATAAAGTATCAAATGTAAATGTTTAGTGAAATAATAGCATTTTATTTATTAAAAAATAAATGTAATAGAAAAAAATAGATATAGTATATTGTTTATTTAAATAGGGTGAAACATTCACAGTATCTGTTTTATTCATTCATTCATTCATTCATTCATTCATTCATTCATTTATTTATGTTTTACTTTGCGGCAACAGAATTAAAATAGAAAAGGGTCAAAACAACATAAATTAACATATGCAGCGTAACCTCATTACACGTTACATGCATGACCGAATGCCGATGTCAAAAATGAATGCAGTGAATCTACATCCAAAAATAGATCTTAGTGTAGTCAAGTGTCATCCAATGATTATCCGATCACTGAAAACCTGTGACATGTTAATGCAGGTGTAAAGGGGCCTGTGGTTTCTATGTGTTATACTTGTGTACATACAGAACTACGCTTTTCATACATTCTCACTTTCTTTCATTGAGCACCGCATTGAGGGCATATATATATTTTCCATCCCGCTTCATGTGTTTTGTGAGAAGGCCCTGAGCATCTCATGTGCGCGGTACCCTTCATTAGACATGAGAAACCAGTGCTTTTCCACCCCTCTTCCTGACACGCTGTAATTAAAAGCTGGGTAATAACAGTGGAGGGCTGGCATCCCAGCGGGCCATCATCAAAATGCTCTTTTCTCTCAGCCTCACTTTTTGGCCCAATCAACACATTAGTACCAACTCACTGATTCCCCGGCTCACTGCAGGCGCTTCAGACCATCAGCAAACTCCTAAAACTCCACTTGTGCTGCTTAGGCTATGTTTATACTTGTGCGTTTTTCATTTGATATGCACAATTCTTGCTACGGTTATGCCTGGCATCTACACTACTTCAAAGTTTTAACCCTCAAAAATGGAGAACTTCGGAAACTTTGGCACTTTTGCATATTAGTGTAGATGAACCAAAATGCAGAGTTTTGTAATAAAAGGCATGGATGCACAATTTTGAACCCTAAGTGAATCTGGATCATTGCATATTCTTCCTTGATTAGTCAAAGCCTGTCACAGGACCATTATGCTAAGTGTTTAATTTGTCTTGTATGTTTTCTTTATTATCAGTTGTACCAATTAAAGGCGATTGCACTGTCGCCTCACAACAAAAAGGTTGCTGCTTCGAGCCCCGGCTGGGTCAGTTGTCGTTTCTGTGTGGAGTTTGCATGTTCTCCCTGTGTTGGCGTGGGTTTCCCCCACAGTCCAAAGACATGCGGTACAGGTGAATAGAATAAACTAAATTGCCCGTAGTGTATGTGTGTGAATGAGTGTGTATGGATGTTTCCCAGTACTGGGTTGTGGCTGGAAGGTTATCCGCTGGGTAAAACATATGCTGGAATAATTGGTGGTTCATTCCGATGTGGCTACCTCTGAAATAGAGACTAAGCCGAAGAAAAATGAATGAATATATATTGTTTATAACCAATAACCTACTATTATAATGTGCATTATTTAATAACAGTACATACATTTTGTACTATAATGAAATAGTTACTTCTATTTCTATATTTTTTGTTCTGAAAATTTAAAAGAATTTTTAGACCAATTACATTTTTTTTCTTTTAAAGTATTTGTTTACAATGAATGCTATAATGATTGTTTTTTATATATGCTACGATTATTTACTATAATTTTATAGATACTTTTTAGGTTCTGATATGCGTTATTGGTTGTGTGGTAGATAATTTCAGAAATGTAATTAAAAGGCCAGCATGGAGGATCGTTCTCATCATTACACACCATGTTAAAACAAAAACACATTAGTGTAAACGTATCTTAGTCAGTCTTAAGCAGAAGCTGACAAACCATCCTTCAAAAACACGGCTTGAAAAGTTAAGGTAGTTGGGTTTCACTTTGAGTAATTCAACATGATTATCCATCTGGTGTTGAGAAGCGCACATGTTTTTGGGAGTCAGAGTGTGTTTAAGGGTTGATGGCCAGACATCCCCATTCAAGGTAAAAAGGCTTGCCAAAAGCACTCCACCCACTTTTAGAGCTGCTTTCCTTGAACTTGTGCATGCCTGTTCGGTGAGCTAAATTCCTGGTGTTCCTTAAAACTCTTTGGAAGCCTTGTCACCGTCGCGATGGTAACTTAAACCTTGCCAAGGAAAGAACAGCTGGAGGGCCTGATTAGAACAGAGTGCAGCCCTCTGTGGACGAGACGGTGCACGCTTCACACCGGTTGCAGGTTGAAGCATCGTCCTCAGAAATGCAGCTCTGCTCAGAGCCACAAGAATTTGTGGGCCTCGCTCAAGTGAGGAAGAGAGAATATTTTAACGGCATCTTCACGTCCTAGGGTGTATTGCATAATTAAATCTACTTTTTATTGCTTTTTCGCTGCTTAGAGCTAAAGCGTACGAGTTAAGAAGAAAAGTTCTGATTAGAAACAGTTGAGATAGACGGCCAGAACCGATCCGAGTGGTAGTATAGCCCTGTGCCTTGTGGGATAGGGCTGAAAGTAATTCTGCTTGAACTCCGAATAGGATTCAAACACCATGAAGTCAATATTCACAGTGTAGGTTTGATCCTGAAGTCTTGTTCTTTTTGAGAATTGATGCTTTTAAAAGTCTCTCAGTTTTAAGCTGAGCAACCATGGTGTTGTGTACACTGCAGAGAAATCTATAATAATCTATAGTAGAATATAAAGGTAAACCATTAATAAACCATTGATTGATTAGCATTTTGTTATTATGGCTTGGTTATATTTTAAATACATTTTGATTTAACAAATGAAACAATATGTTTCTGCTGTAATGACAGATGTCAAAACCAAGAACACTAACCAAATCTCACATAGCTATTCCTTCAGATTCATGACAGAAGGTCTGGACCCCCATTGCATTTTTGTATTTGCCAGTGACTGCGCCAGAGGGAATCTGATCAACATGAAGAGCAGGTTCCTTCGAGTTTTTCCCTAAGGGTTTTCATAATGGGGGTTTTCAATTTTCCAATGTCATTATAAAACTTGTGGTGTCAGGAAACTCTTGCATTTGGCTGTAGATTCAGGAAACAGTGGTTGTTTTGCACACACACACTCCACTCAAGACATCCATTCCATATTTAATTGTTTATTAAGTTTCAAAGAGAGGGATTTCAAGGCAATTTATAAATGCAGTTATTATTGCCAGCAAATAAATGATTGAAGCAAAACCACTAGGTTCAACATCCAAAGACACATCCTATTTTCTACTTCCTGCCCATATATGGTGATGCACGTCTCTAAATCTCAGCATGTGGACAATTCTAAACGCTTTTATAAACACAAATATTAATATGCATATAATAATGAATAATATTATTAATAATAAAAACATGAAAATTGTCACAAATAAACTGGCTACAACAAACTGTTCCAATGCTGGTTTCACAGCAAAAGTGAAATTAAATATTCACATGAGGAGATTAAATGAAAAGTCAGTGCAAACACGTGAACATGGTGAATTTTCAGCGGGTGGTGTGAATAACGTGTATTGCGTGGCATGCTGCCATTATTACATGGAGTTCGGCTTAATTGAGTCTACCTCATAAGTTAAAATAATTCAACTCGAGCAGAAAATTCAGATGTGGTGAAAAACATCCTGTGAGTAAACTAGAGCAAGTTACACTGTGCTCTGCGTTTGGTGTGAACCCGACCAAAGAACAATCAGGTATATGGTTCCAGTTGCATTTCCACGCCTAGTATGGCATGGCACTATTATAAGTCTTTCTCAGCCTGGTTAGATGACTATACTGACCCATCCTGGTAGAGCGCGTGTGTGCATGACATTGCCTGGCAACCAGTATTCTTCATAGCTTTCTAAGCAGAAGCTCGCTATTTCTTTTTCTGTTAATTAACAAAGTCCAAAAAGTAAAACATAAATAAATAAAAAAATCAGATCATTGTCCATATTGCTGTTTACATTACACCTGCTTTACCAAGTGAAAAAAAAACTAAAAATGGTGACACAATGGAAAACTAAGTCACGTCTGTTTTCTGTCAGACCAGATTGGCACAGAATTGAACAGTTAAGCAAACAGAACCCTTCCGTATGATGGTGGAAAAGCAGATAATGTAATGTTTTTGTCTACAATGTCAATTACATACACCCAAATTATACAACAAAACTTTAGTTATTTAGTTAGTTTAGTTATTTTTATAATAGAACTTCTATTACTCATGAAAAGTGCTCCATGCGTGAAAAACCCCATTATAAAAGCCCACAGGTAAACTAGTGGTGAATTAATGCCTGCTATTCGTCAAGCAAAATAGCAAAATGAACTAGCATGATGTAATTTCAAACCAAATCAGACCATTATGAAGTTGATTTCAGGAGTTCGAAAAAGCTGCTTTGCAAAGCTTTCAGAAGTGTGTTTTGGCTAAATATGTTTGAACTACCATCCTGTGACAAGTAGCACAAGTAAGTGAAATTGAAGGTTCATTCTAATTGATTTGTTTTTCATGTTTAATTTTGTAAAGCTGCTTGCTCTAAACCAGTGTACAGTACAAAGTGCTGCATATAAATAAACATGACATGACTCTACTTGATTGCAGAGCTGCAGGGCTTGTGAGAAGAAAAAAAAATCTATCACAATTATCAGATGTTTCTCCTCTATAATTTTGGTTGTATGCTTATTTTGTTGTTGAGATGAAAATGTGCAGCCAATATTTGCATATTCATCTAAATGTCTCTTTCAACAACGTAGTAGTGTTAGGATATTCAACATTATACCACTGCTCAGATATTTTGACCCTTTTTTTTTTTACCCATAGACGAAACTTTGAACTCTAAACTTCATTGTCTCCTGTTTCTTTTTCCTCATCATGGCTGCAGCACTCTATTGTATCTAGCTATGCTTATCTGGCTGTGTTGAATTGACAGGAACTTCAAATGTAATGGAATTCATTAAGAACAAAAGCTAAGCAGGTGAAATGATTTCATATTTTCATATTTTAGTTCTCAGAACTGGTCATCAGTAGAAGCAATTTTTGAAGGTGTCAATCAGTTTCATCTATTCTTCCTTTTGTAGTAACAGACAGAAAGGGAATTAAAGTTTTTTTTTGCAGTTATAAAGTTTGGTCAGACCTTTTAATGCATTGACCTTATTTTTTATGCCCAACACCTGTCAACGCCTCATAACACTCTCTCAGATCTTTTCATTTCCCTGGAACCCGTTGAAATAATGGGACTCTGATTAGGGTGTCCAGCCTGTCTAGATTAAATAGGACCCTGTGAGCGTTGTGCAGAAAAAAAAGGTGAATGGAAACTAATTTAGACTGGCAGACTGTACTGACAGACAAAACATGTCTCAGAGGGTTGAGAAGGACTGTGTGGACAGTTGGTATATCTGACTTTATTAGTTAGTGCAGTGACTTTTTTGGACTATTTTAGGACTGTTTTAGGGTAATGGTTGACCAGGCACCACAGTTGAGAATGCATTTATGGATTAATTGCAAAGTTTAACCATAATAGAGTGAAAGTATCATTTGAGTTTAAATCATCATATATAGTTGAAGTCCCCCAGTTTCCCCATTTCTGAACACATTTCTAAACATAATAGTTTTAATAACTCATTTCTAATAACTGATTTCTTCTTTGACATGATATCTGATATCTTTGACATGATGACAGTAAATAATATTTTACTAGTTATTTTTCAAGATGCTAGTATTCAGCCTAAAGTGACATTTAAAGGCTTAACTAGGTTAATTAAGCAATTTAGGATAATTAGGCAAGTCATTGTATAACAGTGTATTTTCAGCAGACAATTGAAAAATAAAATTGCTTAAGGGGGTTAATAATATTGACCTTAAAATGGTTAAAAAAACAAGAAAACTGCTTTTGTTCTTGCTGAAATAAAACAAATAAGACTTTCTCCAGATGAAAAAATATTTTAGATTTTAAAAAACATTTGGGAAAAATTTCAAAAAGAAAACAAATTCACAGGAGGGCTAATAAATTTGACTTCAATTGTATAAGATATTATAATATTTGTAGCTTCAATAAAACTTAATTGTGTTTAATTTATACAGTGAAGAGAAGACTATGCACTGCTATTTAACCGTTGATTACTCCGTTTCTCTGCCTAAATACTGTTAGATTCCCTATAACACAGTAAAGCACTGTTTATTTAATTGTCGTCTTTGTTTTATTTATCTATGCTTGCAATTTGTTTATTATGTTGTATGCACTTTCCTATAAAACTAGCTGGGTGATTCTAACAAGTTTTTTTTATTATTATTATTATTATTTATTTATTTTTTTACCAATGCTGTATTCAGATATCAGTTTTCATATCACAGGAAAAACAACAGGAAGTATTTCAATAATAATTTTTTCGATGCTGTGCTGCCTTCTTCCAAACCAATACTTTTGTTTATCTTCAGAAAAACAATATCTGCTAGATTTTAACCCATCCATCAAATGTCTTTTCATCCAAACCTCTGACACTTCAGAACGTTCATGAAGAAATCAAGAAATAAACCCATAAGAATCAAGTCGTTTCAAATCATTCAAGTCTTTTGAAGAGACAGATTTAATATTGGCTTTTTTCCACATACAAACCTTAATCAGGAAGCATAAACAGCTTGTATATGTGTTTATATTAAAGCTATAAACCTGTTTATGATATTAAGTGATAATTTTTCTTCATAACACTTAGATTGAACCACTTAAATTTCTTTACAAATATGAATGATAGGGCCAGAAATCTCTCTGATTTGATTAACAATATCAAATTTCCTATGTGTTCAGAATGATTACACAATTTTTGTTCCTTTTTTATATTAGATGGCCTTAACTACTATGTACTGGCATACAAAAAAAAATAAAAATACAATGTATTTGTTATTAATGTATTGCAGAAAACTTCTGGTGCTCTTGAGGTGGGATACGGGTAGGGCTATGGACAGGTTTGGTGGTATGAGTAGGGTGGGTTAAGGTGTAAGATGGTTAACAGTGTAATTACAGAAATTAATTACAGATGCCTTTATTATAACATTATACATTACATTAAGCATTATTTACATGCAGGTATTTAATCTATCATAAGTACAATGTAAAACGTATTTACACAATAAGGAAACATTGCAGCAAATGATTAACTTACATATTAGTTACATATAAAGTACATATTAGTTAAGGCCTCCTAATATAAAGTGGGACCCAATTTTCTTTTCTTTTCTGTGAACTAACTCTTTATAAGAACAACAAGTTTGCTCTCTGGCTTTTTACATTTAATGAACTATAAACATTTTGCAAATACCGCCCACCAGAACATGTTATGGAAGCGGCTTTAGATGGTGAAAATCTTTGTAAAACCACATATCCGGCCTATTATTTTTTTTACCCGCGATCCTGAAGAAGTGAAAAATGACGCGTCAGTCACACGGCTGAGGTTTTGCAGTGGCGAAGTGTGATAAAACACCTCACTGCATGAATGCTAAAAAGACCACCAGACAACAACACACACACACACAAAATAAAATGTCACACTCATCCACGGTGGCCATAATGTGTGAACGCTGCAGACAGCCGAGATGATACTAAAATAAAACTAGCGCTAATATAAAAGAAAGAAAAAAAACACACAAAGAAAGGTGTGAAGAGAAATCTAGAGGCAATTTCCTGTGAAGGCCAGCTAAAAGAAACAGCTAAAGTTTATGAAAGAAGTACCATTTTTAATGTGACCACAAGACTTGGGTGAAATTCTCAAGCATTCCTTGTCCAGGTGTGTCAAACCCCCCTTTTTATGACCACTTTTTAGTCTTATTATTGGTTTCAGGCTGCAATTGGAGCGAGCTGGATTATATAGTGTGCTTTAACTGGAACCCCAGTGGACCTAGAAGAAGTGACTTCTGCGATATCTGTGTTATGGGATTATCTGTCTAATCCTGTCAGAGCTTCAACCAAGTTTACTTGAACAGTAATTTAAGAAGAGATGAGCCCAGATCAGCCCTCAAAGTCTATTTTCTTCTCTTTTCATGCTTTTCCCCTCCATCCTGTTCCCATTTTCCTCTACATCACTCAGGACTGAAAGAACCTATTTTTTTTCCTCCCAAAGCGGAGAGTGCGCTTTACAAGTTCACTATGATGGGTTGTTTTTGAGAGATCAGAAAAATACATGCTACATGTTTCATGCATCTGAGGGGATCGTTGAAATTGTACACTTGTTCATTTACATTTAACAGCCCACAGCTGGGATATGGGACTCAAGCTGTGTGTCACGGAAGAGTCAGTGAACAAAAGACATATTATCATATGGTCTTAATGATTGCTTGTTTGAATTGTTATACAGATGTTTGATTTGATTTGACCCTGCTTGAAGCATGCTTGGTGTTCATTTTTATGGATTTTTGTTTTAGCCATATAGGGTTAAAATGTTCTTTGTCATTTTGCTAAGCCATTTAATTAATTTTAGTCAGCTTTACTCTGTTTTTATTAAACACTTAACAAACGTTACAACACTCATGACACCAAAAACAAACAACAAAAATCAATAATATTTCAGAATAAATCAAATAATAACATAAAATAAATTAAAATAATAACAATAACAATAATGATAATAAATGAATAAGTAATACGTACAAAACACAACAAAGATTTTGTTAAAAAAACTAAATAAATACAAATGTAAAGTACATTTGTATTTTATAGTACAAAATTAAATAAAAAAATATTTTATTATTATTATTATTATTGTGACTTGCATGTTCATTTTGGAGTCCACATAATATGTAGGGCTAATAGGGTGGTTTAATGTGAACAAAATCGCAGCAAAATCTAGTATTTCAAGTAAAGAGTTCATCATTTCAATTATATTTTTCAAATAAATGATAATTTATTTATCCTCTAATGGAAAATATATTATATATTATAATATATATATATATGTATATGTATGTGTGTGTTAGGGCTGAACAAATATATCGTTTAAGCATCGATATCGCTATGTGTGTATCTGCAATAGTCACACATTTTTACAATGATGATCATGTTCTTTTACATTTAATTGTTACATTTCTGCACTTGAGTACTGGTAGACCCCCATAAAACCATAAAGTACTGTTTTTTATTTAATTATGCTTGTCATTTATTATAATTTATTCAGATCCACTGCATAAAAAAAAA
>CAIGQW010000298.1:3692009-3706010 GCA_903798125.1 Danio choprae | reverse complement strand
TATGTATGTGTATATATATATATGTATATATATATATATATATGTATGTGTATATATATACACACACAAACACACACACAAACATAGGTTTCAGCCAAGCATAAAGTCCAACGAGAAAGTGCATTTTGTTGAATTTCTTCCCGCTATCTTGTATCGTAATGGAATTTTCCGTGAGGCAGCAGAACAGAGCAGAGCGATCTGGAATGTGAGCAGGATGAGACTTGTCTTCTTTTCTTTGGAATCCAACCTGCAAGAACCAACTCTAATTTACAGCATCTGACTGGGCCGCACCTCTGCTAAGAGCGGGTCTGAGACCTCACAACCCCATTTCACATTTCATTAGAGTCCTGATTATCTGTCTTTCTAATTACACCACCCCAGATTTTCAACCAAAGCTCATTTGTGTCATAGTGAGACTATTAACACAAACTAAATAGGATGTTGAGCAAATCCCCCAACATAGCAAATAGCATTTCGCATTCTAACCTCACACCCCAGACCGCGTTCGATTGGAGATAGTCCCATATATGTCAGTCAAAGCTCTTTATTATCATGATTATATTCAATTCAATTTAAGTTTATTTGTATAGGGCTTTTCACTATAATTATTGTTTCAAAGCAGCTTTACAAAAGGTGCACATTATTGCATTGCAAACAAATATAGAAAAGTTAATTTGATTAGTTACCATAACTTTTACTATTACTAATTACTTTAACTAATTAACTAGTAACCAATAGCTTTTAACAGTTAATGTTGTCATATATATAAACATAGTTATCCTGCACTTATTTAGTATATAGGCGGTCCTATGTGTACATGTTCAATGTGCTGTATTTGTGCATTAAGTGTATATATCTCTATACATATCTATAGAGAGATAAAAGACACTTGCATTGGGTTCATTTAATAATGAAATCTTGTAGATCCATGTAATCTATAGCCAAGATAAGGAAGCAACAACAGAAGAGGACTTATAAATAAGGTGTGCAATAGTGACTTTTTCTATGTATATAATTTTTCTAATAATTAATTCAAATGATTAGTTCAAAACAGCTGATTCCTTTAAAATGGACATGCGATTAGTGATACTGCTTACTTTCTTAATATATGCAAACATATGTTACAAAAGAAGTATATTCAAATCCACAGTACTCATAAAAGGCAATGCGAAAACTGACCTTTTAATTTCTGAAATGTGCATATAATGGAAACTTTGCCATTCCGTGAAGCCGCATGAGAGGATTTGTGAATGGCAGTGAAGTGATGCGGCTGACGCTCATAGGTCACTTGATGGTTTATTATTGTTCCTCAACAATATGTAACAATAGCTTTTTGGTTCTAATTAAAACCATTTTTCAAAATGTTCCATAAAGCTACATAAAAAAACTATTTATGACTTTAATGGTGCTAAGGTCATTTTAAGGTTATTAGCTTTATACATAAATAGACACTAAACATGAATAGGTACATAAAGAAGTTAAAACAAACAGACGCAATGAAGACCAAGTAAATATTCCAGTAAACATCTTGCTGTTCACTCCATCAGTATGTGTGTATTTTGTTGTAATTGAATGTCAGTTTTGTCTATGTGGATGATAGGCTTGTAGGATAGGACAACATCTCTAGTTGTCTAGTGTTTTTATTCCAATTGTTTGTTAAAGTATGATTTATTTTGCAAACACATTTCCGTCTTTTGCGTTAACCCCAAAAAGTGAGCATAATTTTAAAAAATGTGCAAATTAAGGGAATTTTATTTGAAATTTGTCATTTCCGTCATTTGTTTCTCATGCGATACTTCAAAATATGCAGGAAAAAGGCGGGAAAAACCCTAAAAACTAAAGCTTTCAGAATGAACGTTTTCTTTAGGATGATATGGTTCTAAATAGAACTGTTACTGTGTGTAAAACATTTAACAAAACATGTTTATTAAAGTTTAGATTCTTTTCATATTCAAATTCATACAATACAGAGCATACTATTTCAGCAGTCGCAAGATAATAACTTATTCAAATTAAGATTTTAAAGAGCAGATTAACAGTGTTTTAAATTGATCCTTGACTACATGGACATCAGTAATCGCATTATTTGCCATAATCTGAATAAGATAGTAATATGATTAAGGTGTTTACATGAGTTGCTTTTTGGATGTTCCTTTCATGATCCCGTTTTACATGTTATAGCACATCATTCGATTAACGTCATTGCGTCACCGCGCTATCCATGTGTTCTCCAGAATTTCATGTAATTTCGAGTGTTTCATTTTTAATTTGTTGACTTTAACTGCAGTTTGGCACTTTCACTTTCATTCAAGAACATTTCATGCATGACAAACGAGATATTGGATTCGTGGAGCTACTGGAAGAGTGTTTATTAATGGAATTTTATACCGCACGCCGTATGGGAAAAAAAACCTTGCATTTCGCGATTTGCGTGTCTGTGGTTCTTCACTGACTCTGTATGTGCAGAGAATGGTGTCAAACAGCCGTGTGTGTATAGACTATCCTGTCACAAAATGTGGTGAAAATCCTACACGATGTTAATAGTCTGACTACATGTTTACATGTCTGTGCTACACTTAATGTGACTAAAATTAGCATACTCCACATGTCTTGATTCGATTTCTGTTTAGTTCGATTATGACCTTAATCTGATTAAATTAATCAAAAATCTCTGTTTACATGTTAGACTCTTAATCAGATTATTGTCTTAATCGCATTAAAATCAAATTATTGGTGTCCATGTGAACGTACTCAATGAATTGGCTCAAATGATTCGTTTAAAAGTTTTATTCAGGGACGAAACACCACAATGTTTCTCTGTGCAATTTTTTGAATGTGTTTTTAACTATTTTCCTTGGCAACTCATTTGTTAAACCGATGTATAATTGATGTCAAATTACACGCATTAGTAGTTGAAAATAACAACATCAACATCAGTTCACACCTACTATTATAGACAAAAATATCGTGCGACCCTTTTTTACATCCAGAAAAGCTTTTGCAATATTTGAAAAGAGGTTTGTCTTAAAATTTAAACTTACAGCGTTTCACACTGTTCCTGCTGCACTTCTGCACCCATAATGCAGAGATTGATGCAGGCTTATAGTGATTCAGACCACCTACGGTCATTTTGCGCAGTGCAGAGGTGGCACATGAGACGCTGCTTTATTGTTATGGGGCCAGGGTTCAGCCTGTTATGTCACCAGTCTGGACTGAGGAACAACAACCCGATACGTCTCTGGCTTTGTTCACAGCCTGGAGCTCTAATGAAAGTTCAGGGCTCATCAGTTCATTCATTCTCAGTCTGCTGCGGCATCGGTGCGAAAGATCTTTCCAACAGTAATAGAGAAGAATTTAAATCTAATTGAAACTGAAACCAAGCTTTTCACCTTGGCTATTTTTTCCTCTGTTGCTATTATTGGAGAACAGTGTTCAGAGATTTGCTTTGTATTACATTTTAGGGATACTTGGAAGAAGCTAAAAAAAACATGGTGTCATTTTAAAAGATGAGAAATGTTGCAAAGATTTTTGATTTGATCTGTTAAAGGTCAGGTTGTTTTTGAAATGGATATAGATGGCTTCGTACTTTTTTTCTTTTTAATTAATCTTGATTTTTCTTAAGGGCATTGCCATGACATAACTTCTTTTGAACGTCTCACAGGATTATTTGATCTTGGAAGGTCATAATTTGGCTTGCAGAAGGTGCTAGAATATAGAGTTTTGTGATTGGCGTGTGTGTCTGCAGTTCAGTCAGTGAGAGTCACAGTAGCGCCATCTCTTGGTTTGCTTCATAAATTGCTGTTGCGCCTCTGCATTGGAGATGATTGCTGGGATTATAACTGGTTAGAATCATTTTGGGATGTTTTTCATGTTTTATGATTTACATTGACTATTATTTTGTGTGGGGCATCGCGGTTGAGCAGTGGGTAGCACAATCGCCTCACAGCAAGAAGGTCGCTGGTTTGAGCCTCGGCTGGGTCAGTTGGCATTTCTGTGTGGAGTTTGCATGTTCTCCCCGTGTTTGCGTGGGTTTCCTCCGGGTGCTCCTGTTTCCCCCACAAGTCCATAGGTGAATATTGGGTAAGCTAAATTGTCCGTAGTGTATGTGGGTATGGAAGTTTCTCAGTGACGGGTTGCAGCTGGAAGGGCATCCGCTGCGTGAAACATATGGTGGATAAGTTGGCGGTTCATTCTGCTGTGGCGACCCCAGATTAATAAAGGGACTAAGCCAAAAAGAAAATGAATGAATGAATGAATTATTTTGTGTGATTTGGTGGGGGGATAAATTTGTTGATGCTAATTTTTTAAACATTGTCATTCATATGACTTTTTTCCTCTCTCTTTTTTCCCATGAAAAAATGCTTTGGTAAATTATGTTTTTTCAACCACACTATAGTAAAGTGTATTATTTTATAGTATTCTGCATAGCATAACTTCAATAAATACTATAGTAAGATTGTAACTATAGTATTGGGTCATTTGTTTTTATTACTATAATTGTTGTATTGCTATAGAAACTATAGAATTAACACAACAGATTATTCATCCATTCATTTTCTTTTTGGCTTAGTCCCTTTATTCATCAGGGGACGTCACAGCGCAATGAACCGCTAACTTATCCAGCATATGTTTTACACAGCGAATGCCCTTCCAGCTGCAACCCAGTACTGGGAAACATCCATACACACTCATTCACACACACACACACACACATACATACAGTACGGCCAATTTAGTTTATTCAATTCACATATAGCGCATGTCTTTGGACTGTGGGGGAAACCGGAGACCCGGAGGAAACTCGCGAGAACACGGGGAGAACATGCAAACTCCACACAGAAATGCCAACAGAACTCGAACCGGAACTCGAACCAGCGACCTTCATGCTGTGAGGCGACAGTGCTAACCACTTTAATTCAAGTTATTTACTATGGTTTAAATCAATATAGAATACTATAAATTATGATATTCTTTAATGTGGGTATTTATTAAAGTCATTAAACAGCCAGTTTCTGCCTCAGAGTATAAAAACTTAAAGAAATATTTGACTATTTATTATAAATGTTGTTTTATTTCTCAGGATGGCAACTTTATATGTTGTAATTGTTCATTTATAACTAATAATTGCATGTTTATTTCAAATAAACTTTACTGTTACGGTTTTTATAACTCATAACTTTATTTTTTGCAATCATGCAGATTTTGGCTGTTTCTTACCTTTATGATTTTTGTAATATAATGAGCTAATATTTCATAATTAATTATGACATTAGTTATCATAAATGCAAGTTTATATCTCATACAAGACATCCAATGTTGGTCTCTGTGCCAGAATGAATTTACAAAGAAAAGTGAATACTTTTAATGTTTAAATAACAAATCACATATAGACACATTTGTTTTACAAATTAAAAACACAGTAAGTAAAGCTTTATTACTTTTTTTTTAATGAGTCTTGAAAAACCTCTTTGTCTTTGTCCCATATAGGGATTGCCCTCCTGTTTCTCACAATTCCATTGTAATTTGATTTATTGTCATTGTTTATATTACTGAACTATATAATTACTACAACAGATTAATTCAAGTTACTTTATAGTATGGTTCGAAAACAGTAGTAGTACTATTAGTATTATTATTATTATTAGTATTATTTACTATAAATTACTATATTTTGTATCTCCCATGCAGGTATTTTTTTTCCACTCTTAATCATAGACAGGCCTCCTTAATAACCTTGATCTATCCTCCAACAACCTTTAATGTTAAAAAGTTTTAAAAAGGGACTTTTTAATTGTGATATATATATTTTTTAAAGTGATATATTGTCTGGTTTGGTGTTGTAAATTAAGGTACAAAAACCTGTTAATAAGCTGCCAGTACTTTTTCTGTTATTTTACAGACTTAATTATCTATGTATTATGTCGTATACAATGTAATGGTTCTAAGTACTGAAATGTCAATAAAAGTTACTTTGTTAAACTGCAGACGTGAATTCTTAACATCAAAACTCAACTGAGCAAAAAATTAAGATCCCATAATCCAATTAATAAACACAAATAAACAGGAAAAAAAACAGAGAAACACGAATTACGTAGCCTGTTAATTACTTTTTTTTTTTTTACATTGTATGTAACTAGCTTAAGATGCACTCACCGGCCACTTTATTAGGTACACCTGTTCAACTGCTTCATTAATGCAAATTTCTAATTAGCATCACATGGCAGCAACTCAATGCATTTAGACATGCAGACATGGTCAAGACGATCTGCTACACTACAAACCAGGCATCAGAATAGGGAAGAAAGGTGATTTAAGTGACTTTGAATGTGGCATGGTTGTTGGTGCCAGACGGGCTGGTCTGGGTATTTCAGCAACTGCTGATCTACTGGGATTTTCACACACAACCATCTCTAGTGTTTACAGAAAATGGTCAGAAAAAGAGAAAATATCCAGTGAGCGGCAGTTCTGTGAGCGCAAATGCCTTGTTGATGCCAGAGGTCAAAGGAGAATGGCCAGACTGATAGAAAGCTAACTCAACAGTAACTCAAATAACCACTCGTTACAATCGAGGTATGCAGAAGAGCATCTCTGAACGCACAACACATCCAACCTTGAGGCTCCTGTCAGCTAAGAACAGAAAACTGAGGCTACAATTCGCACAGGCTCACCAAAATTGGACAATAGAAAATTGGAAAAACGTTGCCTTTTCTGATGATTCTCGATTTCTGCTGCGACATTCGGATGGTAGGGTCAGAATTTGCCATCAACAACATGAAAGCATGGATCAATCCTGCATTGTATCAACCGTTCAGGCTGGTGGTGGTGGTGTAATTGTGTGGGGGATATTTTCTTGGCACAGTTTGGGCCCATTAGTACCAATTGAGCATCGTGTCAGTGCCACAGCCTACCTGAGTATTGTTGCTGACCATGTCCATCTCTTTATGACCACAGTGTACTTCTGATGGCTGCTTCCAGCAGGATAATGCGCCATCTCATAAAGCGCAAATAATTTCAGACTGGTTTCTTGAACATGAAAATGTGTTCACTGTACACAAATGGCCTCCACAGTCACCAAATATCAATCCAATAGAGCACCTTTGGGATGTGGTGGAACAGAAGATTCGCATCATGGATGTGCAGCTGACAAATTTGCAGCAACTGCGTGATGCTATCATGTCAATATGGACCAAAATCTTTGAGGAATATTTCCAATACCTTGTTGAATCTATGCCACGAAGGATTAAGGCAGATCTGAAGGCAAAAGGGGGTTCAACCCGATAGGTGTACCTAATATAGTGGCCGGTGAGTGTACAATGTAATGGTTCTAAGTACTAAAATGGCAATAAAAGGGACTTAGGATGTGAATTCTCAACATCAAAACTCAACTGAGCAGAAATCAAGATCCCATAATGCACTTAATGCTGTGTATGCCACAATGCTTTTAATTAACAGATACAGTTTTACAGTGTATATAACTAGGCTAAGCTATGCTCTGATAACACAGCCAGCAAAGTCTCTCGTTTCTTACATGTTAACAATATAACTTTATTGTTTTTTTCATTTCTTTCTTTTCGGCTTAGTCCCTTTATTAATCTGGGGTCGCCACAGCAGAATGAACCACCAACTTATCCAGCATATGTTTTACGCAGCGGATGTCCTTCCAGCTGCAACCCATCACTGGGAAACACCCATACACTTCCATTCACTCACATATACTACGGACAATTTAGCTTAACCAATTCACCTATAGCGCATGTCTTTGGACTTTGGGGGAAACCGGAGCACCCGGAGGAAACCCACGCAAACACGGGGAGAACTTGCAAACTCCACACAGAAATGCCAACTGCCCCAGCCGAGGCTTGAACCAGCGACCTTCTTGCTGTGAGGCGAGAGCACTACCCACTGCGCCACCGTGCTGCTTTATTGGTTTTTTTTTTTACATTCAAATACAATGACTTATAAATTCCAACCTACAAACATTTACACAACAATTGACAATAAAAGATACCATAACCAAACAATACATAAGTAAAATAATAATAGTAGATAAATACAATAAGTCAATAATAATAAAAGAAAAAAAAACTAAAATAAATAAAATAGAAATAAAATATTGATCTTCAGTTTTAATCTAAGTTAGTCTGATCCTCTTCAATTTAAGTTTCCTGTGGAATTCATGTCTTTAAAATAATCTATGAAAGGTTTCCAGATTTGGTAGAATTTGTCTTCTTTCTTTTTTAGGGAGAATCTGATTTTCTCCAATTCCAAATGTTTCATTACTTCCCTCATTAGATGTTTATATGTAGGAGCAGCTTTCTGTTTCCAGTTTCATATTATTAACCTCCGTGCTAATAGACTGACAAATGAAACTATATTTTGTTCTGTACTGTTTTTAGCTCTCTCAAAATCAGTAATGCCTAGAACTGCAATAAGGGGATCTCGTCTCACATGTTTCCATCTATGGACTGAACATCAGTCAGACAAATTAGCTTTGACTAACACTGTTTGTGTAAATACTGTCTCAACACACGTGACTGTTTCCGAATGACAGGCAAATGGCAGCGAGCTGCTTTCCTCCACTGGTAATGAAAAAAAAAATTATGAGTTAACGAGCACAGATGAATCCTCTCGCCGACAGTTGCCATAGCTTCGAAGGATTTCTTATGTTAGGGATGTTTCATAATGTGGAGTCTGGTCTAATTAGAAGCAGATAATTTCTGTTGTACTAATTGTAGTCTTTAGTAATTAGTGAAGGAGTTCCTTTAGAGACAGTTGCTCAAAGATTTGTTTAATATGGTGCCTATTAACAAACTTGAAAGCAGAGTTTCTAATTAACAACTTTGCAGCTTCTAATTCAAGTGCTGTCTGTGCTATCTGATATATGGTATTCGCCTGCAGTCTTTCCCATCAAGCTTGCAGGTAATCAGCAACATTCATTCTGCTGTGTGCAATGCTTTAATTGAGCTATCTATTGTGCAAAGGTTTTTTTTTTGTTGCTTAGTGTGCCTTAGCATTCTCTCTCACTTGAGCGAAAGACATCTGTTATGTAATGAGCATAATAACGTAATGTGTTGCATGTGATCAATTAGCCTCTGCCTACATGTCTGTGAATGTGCCAAATACCATTAACATACTGTATTATGCATAAGCTTTAGAAATGTGTTAAACTACGGTACATGCATTATACAATGGTAGACATTTCAAACAGTAATATGCTATATTATTGAATTTAGTATGATTGTTTAATCCGACAATCATTTTTTGGATGTAATTTGTAAAAATGGATTATTTAATTTACTTTAATGATTTGAGTAAACCCGTTGCCTTAAAAGCGAAAAGTTGACTTTACTTAAAATAAGTGTAAACCCATATAAACCCATTTTAACTTCACTCAAAAAATATTTTTGCAGCTTGTTCAATCTACTTATTTACATTAAGCTAAATGTGTTGTTTTGATTTGTTTTATGTTCAATCAACTTAACATTTTAAAAACTATTAAGTTAACTTAATTGATTTGCATTGGGACGACATGAAGGGAGTGTGTGGAACCCAGCATTTTTTACAGAGTTGGAACTGTTAAGTCGATTTATCTTTTATAATTTTGCGCATAGTTCATTTACTTAATTTTAAGGCAACAGGTTTACACACTTTATTAAAAGTAAAGTCAACTAAGCATTTAGTTCAATTCATCTTTTTTTCTATTGCGCAATGTAGATTGTGCCAAAGCAGCTTAACATTGAAGTTCTAGTAATTTGAAATTGTGTAAGTCCAGTTTTCAGAGTTGAAGTTCAGTTTAGTTCAGTTCAGTCTGGTTTAATTTTCACTGCTGAAAGTCCAAACACTGAAGAGCAAATCCATCGATGCGCAGCTCCACAAATCCCAAACCAAGAAAGCCAGTGGCGACAGTTTAATATTTCGCTTTTATATATTGCCTTCCAGTCGCATTAGAGTTCCAGTTCAGTCATCACACTTTATATCAAGCTTAAAGTGTTGCAGCAAGCTGTAGAAAGCAAAACAAATAAAAAAATGCCATAATTTATGCCAGGCCAGTAGTTGGTGATGTTACTTTGTAAAGAAACTCTATGCGCCTGTGCATATACCATCCCGTAGTCCACCATTGTTGTTTTCAATGTCAAGTTTTGTTGTTTTCACATATAAAATAAGTTATGAAACGTATTAAAAATTTGCTCTTTTGAATTGCCAAATGCATAAAAACTTTTCTGTTATGGAAATATCTTTATTTATTTATTTTTGGTCACACTTTACAATAAGGTTGCATTAGTTAATGCATTTACTAACATGAACTAATAATGAAAAATACATGTACAGCATTTATTGATCATAGTTCAACATTTACTAATGCATTATTAACATCCAAAGTCTTGCTTGTTAACTTTAGTTAATGCACCGTGAGTTAACCTGAACTAACAATGAACAACTGTATTTTCATCAACTAACATGAACAAATACTGTAATAAATGTATTGTTCTTTGATTGTTCATGTTAATAAATGCATTAGCTAACATGAACTAATGCAACCTTATTGTAAAGTTTTATCTTTTTTTCCAAAACAGAGACCGCATAATAAGCCCTAAAAGAAAAACAGCGTAATTTCAAACTACAGCTGATCAAATTATTATTAAACAGGTAAATTACTTTCTAAGTCTATCTCTCTTTTGTATGTTCCAGTGCTGTATTTATACCATAGTAATATTGTGATCTCCCTATTGCAGCAGAGAAATACTTGGAGATATCTTTGTTGACTGATGGCATTTCATGCAGTTCAGCCTTTAATCTTAAAATGTCAGCATAATCACCTGTTTTGTCATAACTTTAGACATTACACTAGAGAATTAATCAAATACTAGCTCTGAAGTGACGTTGGTGAATGAGCAACGGTTTCTGCTGTTCTGGCGTCAGCTGCAGATACGAATGAATGACGGAAGAAAGTAGTTCCTCTTACAAAAGGGTTTTGAGACTCTCCGTGTTTGATTTTCTTTTTTTATATACATGATTATGCCGTTGAACTGTTGTATAAACGCAATTTTACTCTCGCAGCAGGGCGATGTGGCTGTATATCATCACTGGTGGGACACTTAGGCACGCCTCCCACCACTGCCAATATACAAACACAACGCACTGCTACTCGTGTGAAATTGAACAAAGATACTCATAAAGGTTTAGAACCACTTGAGGGTGAGTAAATAGTGAGTGCATTTTCATTTTAGGGTGAACAATCCCTTTAAGGGGATTAAATGTCATTTTTTAATCTACATGTTTTTAGTAAACCATATTACTTTATTCTACACAGATGAAACATATTTTAGTTTGGAAACAAAGGAGATTGAACCCACTGACAAGCAAACAAACAAAGCATAATTTGTCACAGAAGAAAATTATGAGTTTGAATCAACATATAGTTGAGGGTGACTTTTTTTGGTTGCACCATTTTAATAAGACTTTCAATGACCAAGCCGTGTGGGGTAGATTTGCGTGTCCGATTTTGGCAAATGAAGTAGAAAATCTGCATACTGTGCGCAATACATACTGCAAAAAGCTTCCACATCATGTGGTGGTATTCGTTTTGCACATCCGTCAGGACACTCGCGTCATTCCTCAGCACTGCACACCGTCTGCGTGATTAGATCCAACACTAGCCTTCACTTCCTCCTGCTCTATTTATTGCTCTCAGCTTGCCTCTCTACTTCAGTGGTGAAGCTCGGAAAAACTCCGCCAGCATGCCTCCAAAAACACCAGAGGAGATTAGCCTCCATTTACTCCTCAATCAGCTCCCACTTTGTCCAGGCTCTGACATGTAATTTGATTTCATCTGTGCCACACGCTGGTGAGTTTGCACCTGAAGCCTGCCTCCAATTAAGATGGAGGTGCATAGGACGCGTCGAGCAAGCAGACTGAGAATTATGGGATTTCACAGCATGTTCCAGCTCGGCTTAAAATCCCTTCCTCTCTACAATTATCAGAAAAGAGTGCCGTCTTCTTGTTCATCTGCTTGATATTGGCACTTTCCAGCACACAGTGTTAATGAGAGTGCATGAATAAAGAATAAGACGGATGCCACTAATCCTGACAAACAAAACCAAAAAAAAGTAATCAGCTATTCGGGAGTGTGAGAGAGAGAGACAGAGAGAAACAGAGAGAATCTCTTGATTGCTTTTGCCTGCAATCAACAAAAACACAGAGATGCCAGTGAGTCAGATACTGAGTGATTGTTCTGGACCTGCTCCTAATGAGAGATTTTTCTCACTCCCCACAGAAAGCGAGAGATGCCAGAACGAAGAAGGGAGGGTGTGTTGTTAAGACCACTTTGTTGAAGAGTAGCAGCGTTGCTTTGTGTAAAAAAAATATTGATGCTGTCTTTCATGACATGTCTAATAATGTAGTAAGCTAATTTGTCCTAGAAGAT
Source organism: Danio choprae (assembly GCA_903798125.1). Lineage (NCBI taxonomy): Eukaryota > Metazoa > Chordata > Actinopteri > Cypriniformes > Danionidae > Danio > Danio choprae. The sequence continues at coordinate 3,693,586 of CAIGQW010000298.1, read as the reverse complement.
TTTTCTTGCATGTTTCATTATATACAAAGCATGTGTTTGCCATTTTCTGTCCTTTATAGAACACTTCAATTTCATTCATGCTCAAATATACAATTTTGAAGCCATTCAGATGATCTCCGGGCCTGGCAGGAGCACTTTTAGCTTAGTTTAGCATAAATTAGTCAATCAGATCAGACCATTAGCATCTTGCTCAACTGGCGTAATAATCAAGTGATGTTGTTGCCATATCATGGTTGCATGCAGGCGCAATAATATTATGCACTACTGTTACCTAGTTACGTAGCTGGGGACTATTTTTAGGTGCTGCGTAATATAATTGCGCCTTCTGCCGTCATGGTATGGCATGATTATTACCCCGGAATAAGAGTATAGTTCTGAGACATCGGCTTAGAATATAGTATATTGTCTGTCGGTCTTATTGCACAATGTAACAACAGAAGAGTCAAGCTTTAAATAGGAAAATTATCAAAACTTTTTTCTTTTCCTTTTTTTTTTTTGTGAAATGCTAATGTTCTAATCTGATTCAATGATTTATGCTAAGCTAAGCTAAAAGTTCTCTTGGACACAGAGATTGGCTCAATAGAATAAACTCAACTTTTTTAACTAAAGAATGAGCCTATTTCCAAAAACGTGGAGTGTTCCTTTAAGAGAGTGAATCTGTTTGCGATCACTAACATTTGTTCAGTGCATATCTGTTGCTGAATTTACATACATTTCATGTACATACAGTACATTCACTTTGTTAATACAGGTAGTCATTCAATCTTTTAGAGACAAGCTGCGCACACACAGTATGTCTGTGCATGCTTTTTCCTAATTCTCCCGATATTAATGCAATTGCATGATGAGAATAAACCATACAAAATGCTTTGGAGGCCTCATGGTGGCGCAGTGGATAGCACCATCGCCTTACAGTAAGAAGGTTGCTGGTTCGAGCCTCGGCTGGGTCAGTTGGCATTTCTGTGTGGAGTTTGCATGTTCTCCCCGTGTTTGCGCGGGTTTCCTCCGGGTGCTCCTGTTTCCCCCAAAGTCCAAAGACATGCGGTACAGGTGAATTGGGCAAGCTAAATTGTCCGTAGTGTAGGAGTGTGAATGAGTGTGTGTGCATGTTTCCCAGTGATGGGTTGCAGCTAGAAGGGCATCCGCATTGTAAAAACATATGCTGGATAAGTTGGCGGTTCATTCCGCTGTGGTGACCCCAGATTTATAAAGGGACTAAGCCGAAAAGAAAATGAATGAATAAAAAATGCTTTGGATAACCATACTCCTCAAACTAAATACTATATGATGATTTAGATGATATTTGCTCTTTCACTTTAAGATTGCCGCTGCAACATGAGTGAACTTTAGATCATCAATTCAGTCAATCACAGTATTAATCACAAAGCATGTCAAAATAACTAAACTTTGAAGGGTTTTTGAAGGTGCATCCAATGTCATTCTGATTATGAAAAGTTTGAAAAGTACTCACTGTGATCACACACACACACACACACACACACACACACACACACACACACACACACACACACACACACACACACACACACACACACACATACACACACACACACACA
>CAIGQW010000298.1:3658261-3682929 GCA_903798125.1 Danio choprae | reverse complement strand
TATTATTATTATTATTATTATTATTATTATTATTATTATTAATATTATGTTTTTAAATATAAAAAACATGGGATAAACAAGGATAAAAAAATGTGAGTCTGCAAGAGTGCATTACTGAATTGCATCAATACAGTATGCAATGCATGCTGTGAATGTGCATTAAATATTTTAGTGGATTAAGTTTTTTTTTTTTTTTTTAACAATTTGGCTGTTTGTTTTACCTCGAGTCACATGGATTAATTTTACATTGCTTTCAATGGAGGGATAAAAATATCTCAGGTGACATTCAAATATGTTCTTTTCAGTTCCAAAGATGAACAAAAGGATTTTAAACTTATTGTTTTGGAAGAACACAATGGTCAAATATGACCTAATTTTTATTTCTGGATGAACCAACCCATACAAATAGCTAAGGAAGCTAGCATGGCCTTACTGGGTCATAAACTGCTTTTTTAAAATGTAAATTTATTGTCTACTGTTCTCTGAGGTTTACTTATAATATTATGACAAAACATCATAATTTAGAAGTAAAAGGCCTGTTTTGATGACCTTCATCAGTAAACACTGATGAATATATTCATGCTCAAACAGTTTTAATATTATTCAGAGAACAATATCTTGTTTTTTCATTCATTATAGGTCATGGAAATTCAGCTTTGTTTAAAAGTACCCGAAATAATCCATCTGCAATCAGATTGACTGTTCATTCGCATTCAAAAATGTTCATGTAATTGAGCCCGATCTGAATTTAGTTGAGCCCGATTTGAATGAAATTTTCGATCATATTCGAAGGAGTGGATTATTCCTTTTTTAATTTGATCCAACAGAAAAAAAATTAACATGAAAATATTTGAATCGGACTACTTTCTTATTGTACATGCGCAGAGCAATTGAATGAGTCTGGGTGGCAACAGAAGTGAGGATCCAAATGCAGTTTATTAAAGGGTCACGGAACACCAAAAGACATTTTTTGAGCTGTTGACAGCCATATATGTGTCCCACGCTGCTAAAAACACTATTAGGACACATATATTTCACCAAAAAGTGAAAACTGGTTGTTTTTGCGTTATTTCAAGCAAATTCGGTTTAAAATATTATATTTTATTTTGAAGCGACGTCATGGCGATTAGATCATTGTGTGTATTCCAGCGTGTAGACTGGATGTCTGTACCGGCGAGTACAACCTGACATATTTGAGCTTTCAGCATTAATTCATCTTTCCAGACCGCCAATCAGCGTGCTTTTATTGTGTATGAGGTGCAACTTCATTAATATGCATGATAGCTTCAAAGACTGTTATGACCTGTTACAGTGTTCAGATGGCAGAGAGACGCTACGTTGTGTTGACAACCGTAATTAAAACAAGTGGAAGAAGAAGAATTGTTAAGAGACATGGCTCGTCAGTGTTGCGTTTATAAATGTGCTGCAACGAAGGTTTTGTTTTCAATTCCCAGCTATGAGAGTGCAGCTGGACTCACGTGTGGATTACTGTGCACGCGACACGCCACAGAAATGCTCTCTGAAAATCAGCGCGTGCCCAAACTGAAACTCCCATTTTTATGCAAAACCTTCCCTTTTTCCCTCCCCCGACACTTCCATCTAAACAGAGCTGGACTCACCCACTTTCCTGACTTTTTTTCAAACTAGAGGTGTGAAAACACCCTGCTGAGACAGGGGGGTTTTGTGGCCCTTTAAAGAATCAAAACAAGGACAGACAGGAGCATGCAGGTAATCCAAAGAGTAGTTGAAGTCACAGGTGAATGGTCGGGACAGGAGGCAAAACAACATAAACAATAAACAAACAAGGGTTCAAACACAGTAAGGCAAGACAAGGATAGTGCTTCGTAGTGCACACTTACAGATAACAAGACCCAGAGACGTGTGTGCGTGCGTTCGTGCCCGCACGTGCATGCGTTCGCGTGCTTGCGTGTTTGTGTAAAATCAGGTGGTGATCTAAAACTGGCGTGTGAGTGAGGTGAATGATGGGATATGTAGTTCGGTGACAGATGTGTTGTTGGTGAATGATGGGATATGTAATTCAGTGACAGATGCGTTGTTGGGTCAATGATAGTGTGTTCTTAAACAATCTGCAAATGCTAGATCACTGATGATCATAATAGCAATGTTGACATGGATTAGCCTGCACATATTTTTATAAATGCATGACATTTTTTTTAAAACCTCTTGCTATTTTAATTAGGCTGCTTAATGAAGCACTTTATTTTAGAAAAGCACTGTAACCTAAATATACGTTATAAATTAGCCCTATAAATAATATAATTAAAATAAAATAAAAACAGTTAGAAGTAAAATATTAGAAATTAGAATTAAGGAATGAAACAAATAAATTCTTTAAAGAAGTAATAAAATATCTAGTACCAAAAAGAGACAGCGTACAGGGGAAAAGAAAAGAATTTGAAATCTAGTTCAAAATTAAACCTAATATTTATATTATTCAGACACTATAACCTGCTTTAAAAATATAAAAACAACAAGACCACAAATAAATGGATATTTGAAACAGGTAAAAACATTTTTAGAGTACATGTAAACAGATTCGGATTCAATTTATTTGGATTGACAAAAAAGTGTGCTGAATATGTAAGCATAGCCATTGGGAGTCAGGGAATTTGACATTTTGAGACTAAGAGTGTGAATAATAAAGTTTTGAGTTTGGAAACTTTATAGTACGATGACTTCTTATGTTTCAAAAGATCAAGGGTACTTTGATTCCTCAGTTCATGACCCCTTTAAAACGGCAGCCAACCATTCCATTTCAACTCCTGAGACTTCAGCAGCGTCCATGAAAAATGAATAAACTCTTTGTATTTGCTACCTGAGTCCTGGTACTCTGTCCCTCAGGGCCTGAGTTCTTAACCTGAGGCCGGGTCAGACAAAGCCAGATGTAAACAGGTGTGAAGATGGAGGATGAACCGTAGTGTGAGGTCGTTCCAGTTACTCTCACTTAGTCTCTGGCTCTCAGGTACACACGCTTCCTGTCATAACACATTCGTCCCTGTGTCGACTGCTATATATTGGAAATCTACAGGTCTTCTGTTCCAGAAGCTTGTTGACATGGTGTGAGGCTTGTTATGCAAGGACCATTTTGTACACTTATTTTAGTTAGAATAATTTTTTTCTAGAAGTCCTCATTGTATTTACTGTTATTATTTAGTTCAACATGACCATATTGTGCCCTCAATATGACCTTTATGTGAGGCACAAACTGCCAGGTCGACCGCTATTTCCTATCGTCGTAATGTATTGAATGTCTGACCATAAATTGGATGTCCTGGCGTTACAAATAAGATGTCATTCCATTTTGACAGTGAATCAGTTTTCTGCCGCTAAAAATGACCTGGATGGAAAGCGTTTGTGCTTAAATTGCAGGAGTCCATCATGCTTTTTCGTGAGCACACGTTCTGTCATTGTGGATTTCTGATATGCTATTTCTAGAGTAGCCATCATTTTTTTTCTCTCTTTTGTGTCGTATGAATGTTGTATGCCATACGTTTCTGTATGGAAGTAGAGACAGGTCGTATATAACAGAAATGTGCTCACGGGTTATGAGTACATTCTCAATCTTCCTTATATTTGACTGCACTACCTGACAGAAAGTGTGTTGTGTCTTGGCTTTCATTGGTTGCTGCCAGTTGCATCACTGCTCAATTATTGCTTGCTATCATTCATGAATGCTAAAATGAGAGATCCTCATTAAAATTAAATACTTCACGTTGTTTCATGTCTGCAAATTTATGTACAATGTAAGAATTTAGTTTAAGTACCAATTCCCACTATGAACTACTGACTTATTACTTGCCTATTATTAAAATACTGGCTGTTTATTAGTACTTACAAAGTATGATCTTATTCTACATCCCTAATTCTACCCAATACCTAAATCCCACTACTACCTTACTAACTATTAATAAGCAGCAAACTAGTAATTTATTGAGGTAAATGTCCTAGTTGATTATTTGTTAAGCAGGAATTGTACTTAAAAATAAAGTGTGACCATGCATAATTACATGCAGCTTTAATTTTCATGCTGGATTTCTATCAATCAGTTCTGAAGAATTGATGCATAGTGAATATGAGCATTGTTATGTTAATGGGCTTTTGGTTCAGATCATAGCAGATATAGTGTCCTACTAGCCCATTTAATCATCTCTAAATATCATCTGTTTACATTGTACATTTGTCTACAATTCAACCAATGCATACAGTAGTATACTCGCATAAAAAAGAACCAATCCTCTTTGCCCTCTTTCCATTCCTTACAAAGAAATAAAAAAGCATGAGCTTTTGGTTATAATTACACGTGAAACACTTGGAACCCATGTGGAACACTCATTAACCCTTTAAGGGGCACTCATTGAAATACTCTTTGGAAAAACCCTGGAGTGTTACTGGGGGTTATTACAAGACATTTGAACCTTTATGACTTAAAAAAATTGTAATGAGTGTAAATAAAGTTACCACATATGGCTCCTTGCCAAATAAAGAGTTAACCTGTTGGCCAGCACAACATGTATGGGATTTACTTCTACCTTACTTAAAATAGTAACAGTTCTTGACCCCTGTGAGCTACAAACAAAAATGAGGTATCATGGGAAAGACGACACTTTGAGCTTTACTCTGGTCAATCTACAGTTTAATGCTAAAAATATGAAAAGTTATACATGCTGAAGTAATGAGAAAGAAAACGTAACACGAAGTAATGTAACACGAAGCATTTGTTCATTTGAACATTTTAATGTAATTTTTTTTTTTAACTTGAAAATGTTCCAAAAACAATGTTACCGCTGTTTCACATGTGATTTCAACCTGTTAAGCTCATGTGTGTTTTCTTTCTGTAAGTAATGATATAACAATGTAAAATTTGATATTTTATTTATTCCAGCTTCTCACTACAGGCTCAAAGGCAAAGTTGCACACATGAATCCTATATTCATTCACATTCATAGTGAAATATTTTCAGAAATGTGACAATTTATTTAAATATATTTGAAATTAGATCATTATTTGAATGCAAAATGAATATAATAATGCATAAGAGTACAGTATAACACTGTTAATCATATGGTGTTTTGACAGATATAAAATTTTATATATAAAGAGCAAAAACCTTTATAAATGTTAAAACAAATTTCAAATGGCCTTAAAATGTTTGCATTTAATTAGCATAAAATGTATCTAAATAAATAAAATGCATTTAAATTAATTGCATTAGAGTGTCATCAAAACTCTTGAAGTGTCCTTGAGTGTCATAATTAACCTGCAGGTTGAGCCCAAAGTGAGTAGCATCATGGTTGGAGGTTGTAACTTTGCAGTACATGCAATTAAGTGCATGCCATTGATATCAGCTTCATAGAAATATGGACTTTATTTATACCGACCTTCTTATTTAATTAATAACCATATACTTCATTGTGAGTCTCTCACTTTTACTATATTATAATCTAGCATACTCCAAACGATTTATTGCATCATAACGGGTTTAGGGTGCCCATCATCTTCACTAAAAACAAATTAAATACACACTGATCTTTTCTTTATTGAAGCCCTTACATTTTGCAGTCCCCGTTTCACTAAATTTAACGACGAGAAAAATCATGTATAAGAGCTGGGAGCTATGCTGAATGTGAAATCAGCCTTTGAAACTTGTAAGTCTGGAATTACAGCCGTACATTTCAAAGCCGGAGCGCTTTAAACCACATCCGCCGTGGCACAAGGTTAATGAGAGGAGTTTGAAGATGGTTTATGGAAGATTTTATCTGGCGAATACACAAACGCACACACGGAAAGGGATCTAGAGGAAAAATAGTCTGCCCCGGGGTCTAAGCATACTCAATCAATAGCCCACAGAGAACCCGTGGCCAGAGAAATAGCTCTGGCTGTCTCATCCTTAGGCTTTTCATTCTTTGCCTCACTTGCACAAATGCGCGCACACACATTACTTGCCATCGTCCATATGGCTTGAGAATCTACAAGAGCCTCTCGGTAGCGAGATGCCGCACAAGACCGTGACGGCCAAAGCCTCTTCTAGCATCTCCCCTGAGGCTTCCAGAAACAGGCCTTCTTAAGCAATGCAGGAGTGGGATGGGACACCGGTCATATCGGCGGGGAACTGAAGCCAAGAATGCGTAATTTTGCCATAATGCCATCGAACTGGCGTCTTCATAAATGTCTGGTCCCCTGAGACCCTATGAGCGCTGTGTGTTTTGTAAGTGAATATATGTGTGTGTGGGCTGCATGAATAAATGCATGTCCAGATCCACACGAAGAGCATGGTCTGTTTGCTCATTATGTATGCGCGGTCGCGGGCTGGGCCGTCCTCAGGAGATGAAAGTTTGTAAACATGAATAATAATTAGGCTCAGGTCTTTGGGCAGGTAATCTGCATGCAAACTCTGCCGGTATGTTTCGTTCGTTTAGTATTCATTTGGTTTTGGGGGTAGAACAACATTTGCATTTGGTGAGAACAGAGACGTAGGTAATGTTTGATCTGCATTTGGGCCAAACAAGCTTCAACTCTTTTCTAATAATATTTGAAGCGGATTAAATGCCGGCTACAAAGGTAAATTGATGCTTTTGTCCACTGCGAATATTACATTGTCTGCGTATCTGCATCCTACAACATCTCTCTGCAAGGTTCGAGAGTAAACACCTCTTTTTTGGTTCTGACTGAATGCAAACAGTGGAGATTTTTAAACACAGCAGCACATCACTGGTCTCTCACAATGCTCTGGGTTCGATCTGATCTTGCTCCACACTTCCAGTCTCTTCCACAATTTGGTGCCTGTAGATTACTTTGTCGCCAAGAATTTTCTAGGTATTTTCAGTCATGTTTAGGTCAGGACGTTGGACTTGCCATTTCATTATTTTCAATGTTTTCAACCTCAATAAACTGCTTTAATTGTTTTGTTGTGTGACTGAGCTCATTTTGCTGTATGAAACTTGCTGTCTGATTGAGCGATAAATGCAGAGAATTAACCTCATGTTGCAGAAGGATGTTCTGATAAAAGTTTGCATTCACTCTGCCATGTAGTGTTATAAGAAGCCCAACTCTGACTACTTTACTTTGAGTTCCCCAGTTTGACGACTTTGGGCTAGGTCTCAGTCTTATTGAGATACTCCTTTCCAAAGGTAACTCTTGTCTTCTGATTCTTTCTGTTGATGAAGATTTGATCACACCAGACAGTGGGCTTTCAGTCCAAATTCTTCCAAACCGTAAGATACAGTATGTCAAGACAGATCATTATCCTGTTCAATAGTTAGTAGACTTTAAACCTTTATGAATTCTTTTCTTTTGTTGAACACAGAAGATATTTTAAAGAATCTAGGGACCCATCGACTTCCATAGTAAGACAAATATACTAGGAAAATCAATAGGTTCCAGCAACCAGTATTTTTTCAAAATGTCTTGTTTTGTGTTTAACAGAAGATAGAAACTTAAATAGGTTTTGAACAAGAGAAGAGTGAGTAAATGACTTAAATAAATGTAAGTTTTTTTTATACTCTACTTCAGATTATATGTAACTAATATGCTTAACTTCAGCTCTTTTAGCATATTAGGACAACTTTAAATAGGACTAAGCAGTGACCTCCAAATTAGGAAATTGTAGGTTGTTCTCTAATTTGGTCTCGACTTGATCTCAGTTTAGGTGAATGGCATCTGAAGCGGCAATGAGGCTTTTGTCCTTCAATGTTTTGAGTCCTGAGGAGTGTAAACGTGCCTTGAGTGACGTGCTGTAAGATGCCGCGCAGCTGCGGAGCATCGCCGGAGAAGCTAAATTAGAACTCCAGGGCTTCCAGTTTTAATGGAGGGCGGCTGGTGAACTGACAAGTGAGGGCTTATTGACACATCGATATGGCGCTGCTGATTAATTAAGAGCGCCGTGTGTGTTATCTGTCTTGGCTGAGATGTCCAATCTGGAGGTGACATTGGAACAGTCCTACTTTTTTCCTTCTCTCATCCGCCACTTTCCTTCAGTACACAGGAGCCAATATAGGTAAACAAACCTCTGCCCTCCCTCCTCCACCCCTCCTTTTTCCTCCATTTTACAGATAGGCCTAAGACTTTAATCCGGATCCAGTGACAAACCTATCCCCAGTCAATACGGTAAAGAGAACCTCCTATGAGGGATGTGTGCTCTGCTGAAAATCTTGGCAGAAGAGGAAACATCCTGCATCTCAAGTATTACTCACCCTTCAAGGAGAGGGCACTCGATAACGATTTAAGAGTTCAGCTTTGCAAACATTGCTCTTTTCAGACACAATCCAGTCTGCAAGGAGCTATTTTTTTCATCTGCGTACAAAATGAAGGATAATATTATGATTTAACATCAAGAATGAATCATTTTCTGTTGCTGCTAACTAAGACACTTGGAGTTTTATCATGCAGGCGAAGATTGATGTACTCTCTAAGACATTGCTTGATTTTTTTTTTTTTATAACCCTATTGAATGGTAGATGCACATTGAGGATCTCTAGCTTAATGGCGTACCTTCAGGATGCTAATCTGTCTTTGTTAGTCTGCCACGCGCTTAGTCTCTAAAGGCAAGCTTAAGACTGATCACCTACCTCCTCTCCATCTAACTCTGTAATGCATACTACTGTACCCCAGGTCCGCAGCACTTTGTGATTGTCACTGATGCCACTTTTAGCTAGTCAACCAGTCTTCTTGTGTGTAACTGCTGCATGGTGGTGGTGGTGGTTTAACATGGGTAGTGTTGTATGTATATGTACAGGTATGTAGGAAACAGAAAGGTAAAATCATGGATGTTTAGGGAGCCTAAAGACAATCTTTAATTGTCCATTGTCTTTGGTTTTATGAAAATACATTTAAATTTATTTCCCAGAGAGATTTTATTCAAGACTATGAGTGCCATGTAAAAGAAATAAAATAAAATCACAAAATTATAAAAATTGTTTTATTCATGTTTTAAAATATGGTTAAATGCAATAATAAATAATATTTTATTAATTTTTTTGGCAATTTTAATTATTACTTGAAATTACTAATTTAAATACAATAAAAATATAAATTTAATATAATAAAAAAGTTATTAGATTTGACTACATTTTTAAACATTATTCAATAAAACCGTAATTAAACTTTATGATTTCTTCTTCTTATTATTTTCTTATTTTAGTATTTTTGGATATTTTGACTCTAGTAATGGAGACAGAATAAATTTGGCCAAATGTGTTTTCATTCATTCATTCACTTTCTTTTTGGCTTAGTCCCTTTATTAATCTGGGGTCGCCACAGCAGAATGAACCGCCAACTTATCCAGCATATGTTTTACGCAGCGGATGCCCTTCCAGCTGCAACCCATCACTGGGAAACATCCATACACACTCATTTACACACATAGATACACTACGGACAATTTTAGCTTACCCAATTCACCTATAGCGTATGTCTTTGGACTTGTGGGGGAAACCGGAGCACCCGGAGGAAACCCACCCCAACACATGGAGAACATGCAAAGTCCACACAGAAATGCTAACTGACGCAGCCGAGGCTCGAATCAGCAACTTTCTTGCTGTGAGGCGATCGTGCTACCCACTGCGCCACCGTGAGGCCCCAAATGTGTTTTTATTATTCATTCATTCATTTTCATTTTGGCTTAGTCCCTTTATTAATCTGGGGTCGCCACAGCGGAATGAACCGCCAACTTATCCAGCATGTTTTTTACGCATCGGATGCCCTTCCAGCTGCAACCCATCACTGGGAAATTGTTTTTATTATTATTATTTTTTTTGTTTGTTTCACCACTTTTCCTTTTTATAAATATGTGTTATTCTTGGTACAAAAAAAGCTATACTCTGGACCTAAATATATTTTTGAGAACCTAGAAGAAAATTTGTGTAACTATTTAAACTGATGCAAACATGTTAATTCCTGATTCATTATTTTTAGAAACAGTACCACTCCTTGTCTTCCATAAGACAAACAAGTAGTAGCAAGTCAAAGGATATCATCTTCATATGCAAATTTTTTAGTTGTTAGGCATTTTCCAGAAGTGAAGCTAGGTTATCTTCTTTCACCGAAGTGAACTTGTCAACCCAATCATTTTGAATGCACCGCTGGGGTACAAAAAAATAAATAAAATATTCTCCGGGTTCACCGATGTCATTGGTTAGCCAGAAGCCAATTCCGAAAAATCATACCTTAATTCACAGAGCACACAGAGTTGAGCCTTGCTTTTGCGGCTGGTATAGCAGGATTGTTTGTCTCCTCTCAAAACAGTTTTCATGCTAGTTTCCAGCGCCTCGGGTACACACATACCCTCACACACTTAGGTCTGACCCCACCGACCTGTATCCGAAGAAGCATGACTTCCTTCAATAACAAGGATCATTGTCTACTTCCAGTGTTTCACTGCGGGACTTGTCCCTGCAATATTGCCTGTATTTGAACACCCTGCCCTTGCCACTCACTCCATCTTCAATCCCCACAGGTTATTAAGCACCAAAGCTATCTGAAGCGGCTTATTCCCCAAGAGCTCGATCGCGTGATCAAATGCTAGATTGAAGAAAGTGGAATATATATACACAGAAGTAGCCATAATCCCCGCCGTCTCGGAGCAAATCCAATTGTAGTCACAGATAGGTAGAGTCAGCTAAAATTTGATTGAGGCCCACGAGTGGCATGGCAGACTTAATGCAATGTGACATTGTTATGAGTGGCGCCTTCGCACCTCTGCGTGTGATGTAATCTGAGCGCCGCCGAAATGAGAAAGCGAGGCGTTGTCAGAGCCCATGTGCTCGCTCTATATGAGGAAATGGAAAATGCATGGCAACATCATTCCTCCTCATAACTGACTATTTGATTACGGAATATGAGATATGGAGTCTATCAAATGATGGAATTAGTATCATCTCCCTTCATTGAAAAATCATGTTGCGGGACAATCTTATCTGTATATGATTGAAAACACAACCAATTGTATGTATCTGCAAATAATTAACATCATCCTTTAAAATGGCTAGAAAAGGGCTTAAAATGATAGAGTCTCTATGGCTGTTGTTTGGGGCAAGCATGGTTCACACAAGGATGACTATACACTAATTTGATTTCACGCACGCCGTTGAAGATGCATTAATCTTTCGTAGCCCATCGCTCGCCCCAGAGCGGGTGGAGCACGGAGAGAGAGAGAGAGAGAGAGCAAAGGGTGAGCAGATTGGGGGGTTCAAGAACGTGCCCCTCATGTTAAGTATATTCCCGTACCAGCACATACGCTTCCTAAGGGCAATAGCGTCACAAGATGGCATTTGCATCACTGAAGTTTGCCTTTGACTTTATATTGTTATTCATTCAACATCTTTGGCTATTTGCTTTAGTGTCTCTCTTCTGTGTTCTTGTAGTCTTTATAATTTGTAGTATGTGCATTTTGTGATTCTATTTGCGTTGACCATATTCGGACTTCCCCCTGTCTCAGATGCACAGGCTTAAAGTCATATGGTGTAAATCAAAATCTGTTAATTAACCGTTTCCGTATTTTGTGATAATATTCAAGTTTTTTTGCATTCATTTACAGTTATGAATTGCATTATGGGACATTGATATCTTCACTGTCGACTTTTGATGTTGAAAAATTCACCTCTGCAGTTTAGCAAAGGAACTTTTATTGAGATTTTAGTAGTTTCAAACAATAAATTGTATATATTCATATACAATATATTGTACTGTATATTTGTATCTAATTTTCAATACAAATCGAGACAGTATATCACAAACTTTTAAAATGTCAACAAAGACACTTTTTCAAACTTTTCAACATCAAAAGGTGTTGGAGGAGAAATCAGGGTCCCATAATTAAATGCAAACGCATAAATTAACAGAAAAAAGTAATCACAAAATACTAAAAACTGTTAATTTCTGAATATTTTGTACAGTATAATACCAAAAAAATGGAAATTCTGTCATCATTTACGCTCCCCTAACTTGTTACAAACTCTTTTCAGTTTCTTTCTTTTGCTTAACATAAAAGAAGCTATTTTGAAGAATGCTGGAAAGCCATATTCTTCAATAGTATTTTTCTTAATATGGAAATGTTCAACTGAAGAAAGTTTCGAACTATTATGGTAAATGATAATTATAATCTCATTAAGGTATAAATGCTTTTCAGTCGTCAATCATAATCATAATACACTTTGAAGTGGACTTTACAGGGTATTCCACCATCTTAAACGAGACACAGAGACACTGTATAGGGATTAAGGGAGCATTGGTACATAACTTTACCATAGTTAAGATGATAATTTAGGTTTAAGTTTGGATAAAGTAAAGTCTCTGGTGTTTTTAAGTTAAATTAGTACCAAGTGTGAGTTGTATAGGCTGCTTGTGGGAATAAAATACTGCTCATAAAATGCAAATATCATTCATTCATTCATTTTCATTTCGGCTTAGTCCCTTTATTAATCTGGGGTCGCCACAGCGGAATGAACCACCAACTTATCCAGCATATGTTTTACGCAGCGGATGCCCTTCCAGCTGCAACCCATCTCTGGGAAACATCCACACACACTCATACACTACGGACAAATTAGCTTACCCAATTCACCTATATCGCATTGGACTTGTGGGGGAAACCGGAGCACCCGGAGGAAACCCACGCCAACACAGGGAGAACATGCAAACTCCACACAGAAACGCCAACTTACCCAGCCGAGGCTCGAACCAACGATCAGCGACCTTCTTGCTGTGAGGCGAACGTGCTACCCACTGCGCCACTGTGAAGCCCATGCAAATATCAGTTTGCGGTTAAATAAGATAAAAGACACATTTCATATAAACATATTGTTTATTTTTGAATAGACAACACAGCATGCATGTATCACTCATTTTACAGCTTTTAAATATTAAATGAATAATACATGTATTCTCTATTATAAGTGATGTAAGTCATATTTACAGAAGTATATTATGCCGTCAAACCCCAAACCTAAAATTGATCTCCTGTATTCAGGGAATAGGAAAGATTAAAACCCTGTCAATCAAAATGTAACTTGTATTTATGCATAACTGTATTAAAAACACTTATTTGTCAAATGGCATGTCTAGACAACAGAATGATCCCTGTTCTCACAGATCTATGCAAATGACTAAACATGCTGCATGTCAGGCCACCTCAAAATGTAAAAATGTCTAATATACATTAAAAAGTTTCAACTTTTAGTCAAAAACAATGTTGCTCAAGCAGCTCTTTATGAATTCTGGGCTTCCTCCCAATCTAGGTTATTCATTCCTAGTGGTAGGTCAAGTGGCAATCATTTTATTTGATAGATTTTGTATGAATGATATCAAGTTCTTTTGTGATGCATGCATTTAATCATATTTTATTGTTTGTAATCCAAATTTCCTGTCTGCCTTTATTATTTATGTTTGTATGTCTAATATGAGGAACGGAGTTTCAACAAGTTTAAATTCCAGCTTACGTTAATTTTCATTAATTAATTTTCTTTTCGGCTTAGTCCCTTTATTAATCAGGGGTCGCCACAGCGGAATGAACCGCCAACTTATCCAGCATATGTTTTACGCAGCGGATGCCCTTCCAGCTGCAACCCATCACTGGGAAACATCCATACACACTCATTCACACACATACACTACGGACAATTTAGCTTACCTAATTCACCTATACCGCATATCTTTGGACTTGTGGGGAAAACCGGAGCACCTGGAGGAAACCCACGCCAACACAGGGAGAACATGCAAACTCCACACAGAAATGCCAACTGACCCAGCCGAGGCTCGAACCAGCGACCTTCTTCTGTGAGGCGATCGTGCTACCCACTGCGCCACTGTGAGGCCCCTACGTTAATTTGATCTTATTTTTTTTTCTGTTAAACTTTTTACTGAAAGAAATTACTGAATTGTAGCCAAGGTACTGAAAGGCTAGGTAGTGTATACATTTTATTAATTTTAATTAACTTTAATTTAATTTAATTTAATTTTATTTTATTTTAAGATTATTTGTATAGTGCTTTTCAATCAAAATCAGAAAGAGTTAATGTGCTGTGTATAGGGTGGACAGCATATATATATTCGCATTTTTATGCATTTTACATACAGTGTGTATTACAAATGTGCATGTTTATTTATTTCTCGCATCTTGAAAACGGAGATTGAATATTTACCAAAAAATAAAAATGAACAAAAAGCTAACGGATGCGCTGTGCTGCTTACATTTTGTTGGGAAATGTAATGCATGAGTATGTACAAGTCTAAAATCAGACTGGATTCAAGCTAATTGAGGGAAATGCATGTAAACGTGTCTTCAGATAGAGAAAGGAGAGAAACATTATGCAAACTTACAGCTTTGTTGTGGCACATCTGAGAGTTCAACCCAGCAACCTGCCTCCACTTCTGCTCTTTGAAATGCTAAGCACTTTTTGTACTGCTTTTCATATAGTTTGTGTTTCGGCAGCAGTGTTTTTGCATGGGTCAGGAACATGACATGGCTAAACATTTACTTGATGTTGGTGGTGGTTAAAATTCAGCGGTTACATGTCTGTCTTTGGTTACAGATCAGTGGAGGTCTTGTTTGTGAGAAATGATGATACCCCAAGGGTCAGATTGGAGGCAACTGTGCTCACCAAGATAACAGCTTCAGCTTCAAGTTATCAAAAGCAAAGTTCTAGCATTGAGGCTTCTTTTCATATCCTGTGTTGAAGAGGATAAAATACACCCCCCTCCACCTCCCAAAAGGAATAACATGGTCAATGCCACTGACAGCCTATGGCTATCAAAGCAATAGTTGGTGGTGTTTTTTCCCCTTTACTTAATGTCTCAATCCAAACATACCTTCCCATAGGTTGCCCTCGTTCATCAGCCTTTCAAAATTGGTCCTCGGACACCAAACACTAAAGGTTTTCTTCTCTCATTTGGGATCCATTTGAGGATGTCTGCTGTGAAGGCATCAAACAGACATGTGCAAAGTCTACAACTGGCCCCTATACACTCCTGGCTTTCAAAAACGCTTGATAAGGGGATGGAAAATATGAAAATGCACTTGGCAGGGGGTGGTGAGGATGCAATTTCCACCCTGCCTATTTCTCCCGGCCCGTGTAGAGGAAAGAGAGTTTCAGTCCTCTGATGTTCCCGTGCATCAGGTCTCAGAGAAGCTTCTGTAGTTAGAAGCTGATAGAGCAGGGCTCACACACAGGAGGAGATTTAAATTAATGTTATGTGGCCTTTCATGTTGCTTGGGTTTGGCGCAACTGCGTGGACTTATAATCCTGGTGGAACCAAAGCTGCTCACACCTTTTTTGAACCAAAGGTTCTCACACTTTTTTTTGTCCTGTGGCTCAGGATAAATTCTGGGATATCGGCTACTTGTGTTATTAGAGAGATAGATCATATTTCAATGGATTTTGGTTTGGCAATGAAATAATAATTTTTTTTAGCTATTCCACATACTGAACATAATTGGAAACTTTTAGATTTTTGTATCTTCATTTTAATGAAATAATGAAGATCTTTAAAGGAGCACTCCTTTAAGCTCAATTTACAACTCCCCTATAAAGTTAAACAGTTTAGTTTTACTCTCTTTGAATCCATTCAGTTGATTCAGTTCTGACGGGAGCACTTTTAGCTTAGCTTAGCATAGATCATTGAATCGGATTAGACCATAGCATCTCACTTAAAAATGACCAGAGAGTTTTGATAATTTTACTATTTAAAGCTTAATTCTTCTGTAGCTGTACTAAGTTGTAATACGTTGTTCTTCTGTAGTGTACAAAGACCGACAAACAAATTTCCTTTTTTCTGTTCTGTCAGTTTTAGTAGGTAATTCAAGCAATAAGTCCTTTTTGATGGACTTTTAATGTGCCATGACAGATCACTTTATAGACACTGACTTAAAATGGCAGCTTAGCCATTGTAAAGAAATAGGACACACATTTTACAGCATTAGCTCAGATAGATTTTTTCAGTCATTTTATAGAAAATGAAGCAAATATAATGGAATTTATGTAAAGCCACGTTTAGTAAACCACTGTTAAAAAGTATATTGTTCAGTTGTCCCGCTTCTTTACCAAAAAATGTTATAGCATCAGATTTTGACCGACTTCATTCAATCTTGATTTTAGTCAAATGTTGCAACAATGTTAAATCAATCATCTTATATTATGTGTATATTAATTCATTTATTCATTCATTTTCCATCGGCTTAGTCCCTTTATTCATCAGGGGTCGCCACAGCAGAATGAACTGCCAAACAATTCTAGCATATGTTTTACACAACGGATGCTCTTCCAGCTGCAACCCAGCACTGGGAAACATCCATACACACTCATTCACACTCATACACTATGGCCAATTTAGTTCATTCAATTCACCTATAGTGCATGTCTTTGGACTGTGGGGGAAACCGGAGCACCCGGAGGAAACCCACACGAACACGGGGAGAACATGCAAGCTACACACAGAAATGCCAGCTGACTCAGCCGGGACTAAAACAAGCGACCTTCTTGCTGTGAGGTGACCACTGAGCCAGTGTGTTATGTGTATGTATACTGTATATATTATTCTTTTTTTTATTTTATTATTATTTTGGTAAAAAGTGAGCATACATGGTTATAAAAACTAATGTAATTAAGACTTTCTTGCTATTGCCAATGATTCTGGAGTACCTGAAGGATGATTCAGTCACTGAAGGATTATACTGAAAAGCATGGTGATAAATGTTGACCCAGAACACTAATTAAAGTAGGCACTTGTAAGACAGTATATCTCTTGAATACAGCTCTTTATGTACGGCCCATTTTTTAGAAAGCAATATAGACTGAAGATGCATAAAGTCAAGTGGCATTGCTCTGACTACCAGTCTGAAGCTGCAGTCATCAGGTTAAAGCAGCCCTTGCATTTCTCAGTGAAGAGATGCCTTCTAGATGCCTCCAGGAGGCTGTGCTGCATATCAGCATTTCTCCAGTCACAGAAAGGGCCACTGAGAGGTTAATTTGAAAGCCAAATGCATGAAGGACGGATGGCTTTGGCGCAATTTGATTAGCTTTTCCCGCTCAGTAAATAAGTGAATTAATGGCAGCTATTGTCCTTGAGATTTATTTTCTGAAAGCCTTCGCTGGATCTGGAAAGGAAATGAACCCTGAGTGTGAAGCTATATGTGCAGTTGCTGGGAGTCGGGGGTCCATGTGCAAAGTATGATCGCGTATTGGAGACCTGTTATTAATCAACGGTGGCAGTGTAGCCTTTAGGTTTAGGGATTATATGACTGCTCAGATTTAACTGGTTGAATACATTTTGTGAAGACTTGCTAGAGCAGCACAAACATGTTCTGATTTGACGCCCTCAAATATACACTGAATTACATGAAGGATTGGTCATCCAAGTGGATGCTACACACTGGTGATGGATGAGGAGATCCCTCCCAATGTGTACAGCGCTTTGAGTGTCCAGAAATGCGCTATATAAATGTAAGGAATTATTATTATTATTATTATTAATATAATTTTTGTTTTATTTCTTCGTTGCTGCATGGAGGGGACCATAGCGATCAGCGGCTTCCACTAGAATGCTTAGAACTTCCGTTTACAGCATTTACAACTGGTAAATTTCGATCTGAAAATGGGTGTCAGTACCATTTTGAGTGGCTCACGGTGCATTTTTGTGATGCACAACTTTGATTTTGAAAGATGTGTGTTAAAGCTGTTAAACTTCTGTCATATGCAGTTCATGCGCAAGAGAAAAACATTCTCCTAGTTCAGTGGCATGAAACTTAACAGGTATGTAAACCATGCAATTTCCAAAAAAAAACTAAAATACATTTCTGATACTATGCTGGGCTGATTTGCATGTTGATTCTAACCGGGAGGCATTTATGTTTCACTTAGTTTGTATTGTGTAGTATTTACCATGTGTTTTTCTGTCATTTCAAAATGCCACTTTATTCAACCATTTTGGTGAATTAAATTTGTTTGGGTTGGTTATCTATTTGAAAAAAAAGAAGAGAAAATGATGACTTTAGCGATGACGATGCTCGATTTAAATGGCACAAGATGCCATCTGTAAAGGCCAAATGACTCGCAGCGGTTGTTTTTCATTCCCATTAGATACAATTTTTTAAATAATCAGTCCAGGAGGTGGTGCTGATCAGCAGCAGTATTAGCTCAAAGATGTTAAAAGCAAGTAAAATAGATTAAAATACTATTGTTTCAAAGCTGACTAAATGTGACTCTTTATATGGATGAATCTGCCGAGTGGAAGTTCGAAGCCTCCTTATGCATACACGCAAAGCATAATGAGTAATTTTGCATTCTATGATTAAAGTCCATAAATGTCAAATTCGGAAAACAAAAACAAAAAGCATTTATTAGAAATGAGTATGATATTGGCGACACGGTGGCTCAGTGGTTAGCATTCTTGCCTGCAGGAAAAAGGTCGCTGGTTCGAGTCCTGGCTGGGTCAGTTGGCATTTCTATGTGGAGTTTGCATGTTCTCCCCGTGTTGGCGTGGGTTTCCTCCGGGTGCTCCGGTTTCCCCCACAGTCCAAAGACATGCGCTATAGATGAATTGAATAAACTAAATTCGCTGTACTGTATGTGTGTGCATGTGGGAGTGCATGGGTGTTTCCCAGTACTGGGTTGCAGCTGGAAGGGCATCCGCTGTGTGAAACATATGCTGGATAAGTTAGCGGTTCATTCCGCTGTGGCAATCCCTGATGGATAAAGGGACTAAGCAGAAGGAAAATGAATGAGTTTGATATTTAGTATGATTCTTTGTTATGAAGATATGAACCTGGACCTAAAAACAAACGAACAAACATAAGTGTCATAAATGTTTAGGAATTGACATGAAAGCTGAATAAATCAGCGTTCAACGGATGTATATCAATGTATAGTTTGTTAGGATAGGATAATATTTCAAGAAACAAGTATTTTAAAATACCTGGAATCAGAGGTTTAACAATAATAATAATAATGAGAAAGGTTTCTTTTTTTTTTTTCAAAATTAGGATTATTGCTAATCAAAGAGTTTTTTGTATATTTACAGTAGACATTTTACAAAAATAATTATGGAATATAATCTTTACTTAATAATCTAAAGAATTGGCTATTGCAAAATATTTACTCATGCAACATACTGTAAGACCAAGATTTTGTGGACCAAGGTCATGTATAATGCCCAATATTGGCTACATTTAGTATATTTATTTTTATTTATATTTAAATTGATATTTTTAACCCTTTTCCTTACCTTGCATTTTTGTTTTTCAAATGATCAAAAAGCCACAAACATTAAATTAAATATCTGTATGCATTTCTTTTTGGTGAGTAGAAAGGATATCCCAAAGTCAAACACTGTTTAGCTAATCTTGATATTAACTTGGCATGGTTTGAAACTTCTTTGCTTGTGTTAACAGTCGGGTACTCTGACTAGAAGGTGCTAAAGTGTATTCTTAAAAGCTTTGTGTGCAATTAAGGCTCTAGTTACACATGGGACAAAAGCACATACTGCCATATTTGCTAATATTATTACTTAACTCTGCTAATATTTGTTCTGGCTGAGTGGGAGAGTCTCATACTGTTCAGCAGTGAGGATAATTCTCCGTCTTCAAGGTGGATTTGATCGTCTGGATGTGCACATGCTGTGGACTTTATCTGCATACGGCTTCAGCTGTACAGCAATCATTCTTGCCTGGTGTCTCAATTTAGAACCATGGTCAGCGGCCATTCTTTACGCACCGGCTAAAAAATTACATCCATTTCTTTCAGCTTTGTGGTATGTATTTAAATAAGAGTCTATTTGCATATTTTCTCGAAGAAAATGGCTTTAGATGCTGATCTTGATTAATGAACTCTCATCAGGCAGATTAATATATATTCTGTCACACTTTAAGGGCTGCGTTACAGCAATTAGCTCAGGCTTGATTTGGCTCTCCTTCTCGTTCAGACGATTTCTCTCGCTCGCAAAACACATGCCTCTGTGAGGACGTTCAGGAATTTTATGGTGATATTTTCAGAACGGATAAAGCATGCAGTCTAATCAGCCAAGGAGCTCTTAAGATGACACTCGTGCTAGCCAAAAGCGCTCTCCACTTTAGAAAAGCTAAAGTGAAGCTCCGTGCTTATGTTCGGTATATTAATGCCTCTTGAAGTAATTGTGTATGCCATTAAGGAAGTGGATTTGCTATCAGGAAATGCATGCATGCGCTCACTTGGCACAACACCTCATTAATAACGGCTGTTGTTTTATTTTCCCCCTGCTGCCTTTGCGGAAGGGCAGAATGTTGGATTGGAGATGACAGGGAGATAAATTTCTCTGACTTCCTGTTTCCCATTCAAATGAAAGACACTCCCTCTGGTCTTCTACAATGCAAACTTGTGCTGTGTTCAAACGGAGATAAATCCAGCTTACAAAAGCCCCTTTGGAATGAGGACATATTAACATGCTCAAAACTGGTCACTTTAAAAGTCTGCTAAGAATAATTCTCTACTGCGATTTTCAAATAGCAGAAGAATATACAGGGTTGTTGTTTTTTTAAGTCCATTTTACTCGTCATTTCATTTCACTTTGTCCCTCTGTGGGAACACTTAGGGCTCTATTTTAACAATCTAGGCGCAAAGTCTAAAGCGTAGAGTGAAAAAGCGTTAAGGGCATGTCTGAAACCACTTTTGCTATTTTAAGGATGGAAAAATATGCTCTGTGCCCAGGCGCATGGTCTAACAGAGCTGTGCTTATTCTCCTAATGAGTTATGGGTGTGTTTTGAGCATAACGTGCATTAAACCAATCAGAGTCTCATCTCCCATTCCCTTTAAGAGTCTGTTGCATCACGCCATGGCGCATTTGCTATTTACATGGCGGACTTTGTAAGTGTAAAAACTGAACGCTTCACTAGCGAGAAAACAGTTAACCAGACCATCTGCAGCGCGAGGATAAAGAGCGAGCCTTCTCCATTCGCCCTCATTACTATCTCTTTACTTTACTTTTACTCTTTACTTTACTCCTTTACTTTAGTGGAGTTGTACGCACTCCACTAAAGACATCCATTAGCCTACAAATTCAATCTAGTTTGTTAAGCGCAAAGATTTGTTTAAACTTTTAATAAATAAACAATAATAACGAAGTGTGGTCAAAAGTTATATTCAATATGAGTATGAATTTGACAATTTGAATATGAGTTATATTCAAACACACGTCCTATTCTTATGCCCCATATGGTGATGCATGCGTCTCCAAAACAAACAATGGACAAATCTCAACTAGTTTTTATTAAAACAAATATAAATATGCAAATAATAAATAATACTGATAATAATAATAGCATTGCACAAATGCAATTGCCATGAATAAAAAAAAAAAGCACTCCGAGATGAGGCATGGAGGCAGTGGTTTCTATATTTATATAGAAAAATAATAATTTTGTACCATTTTAATACTTTATTTTTTTCATATGTAAAGATATTTGTGTATTGCTGTACATCATGTGTGTCTTAAGCAATTTGTAAGCGTTTGAACCCACATGTCTAACGCGCTCTGCGCTATACTTTAGACCTGCTTTTAGATGGTCAATGGCGCGGTCTATTTCAGTTCTTCAAAATAGCAAAGCGCCAACAATGCGCCTTATCACACTTCTATTTTTGACTAGCATGCCCATGAGTTCACAAAGTGGCGCAAATGGATTTGCTATTTAAACAACTTGGTGCAAAACATGAAAATTAGGGTTGCGCTGGTCTGAAAATAGCAACAAACACGTCTTGCGCCGGGTGTATGATAGGGCCCTTTGAAGGGATTTGAGTTTATAGATGAGCCATTAAAGGAACACTCCACATATTTGGAAATAGGCTCAATTTTACCTATGAAACCTATGAAACAGTTGAGTTTTTCCTTTTTTTTTACCATCTATTTAGCGGATTTTCAATTTCAAAAAACTTTATCATCCATCAATAAGTGATGGAAATTTGTCTTAAGTGAGGCTCACATATACAAAATACAAGAAACACACACACACACAACACCAAGACCACACTACAGCACACAAGAATCAGACTTAAATCAGAGATCAGACTTAAAACACTAGTTCCTCGTAGTACTGTTAAAAGTAAAGTTTTTAAAGTTTTAAAGATAAAGTTTTTTTCTTGCTAGTGGTGTTCTGAAATGACAGCCTGTTGGACAAACCTGAAAAAAGCAATGTAATGGATGAGAAGGATCAGAAACAATCCAAACTGCTTTCCTCTTTACAGCAGAATTAAATCAATCTAAAAGTTGAGTCTGTGGGTATCCAGTAATGTTAGATGCCTAGATTTTAGCTTAGCTTAGCATAAATCATTGAATCGGGTTAGACCGTTAGCATCTCGCTCAAAAAAAGTTTCAATAATTTTTCCATTTAAAGTTTGACTCTGTAGTTTCATTGTGTACTGTACTAAAACCGATGGAAAGTTCCTAGCCATATCGACACTAGCCACATCATCACACAGTCACACTACACTTTTAGCCCCATAGACTTCCATTCATAAGCATGCAAATAGGGCAGACCGGAAACACAAGGTTGTGCGAAAAGTTTTACATGTTGCTGCGTTGCAAAATTCAAGCTTGGTGACTTTTGACCTGCGAAATCGCATCACGTGATTGCGTGAGACCAACAGAAGATCAAAAAAAAAAACCATGACCTCTCTGTACTGACATTTGAAATATGGAGCAATCGCTTGCGTACAACAGAATTTCGCAAGCTCAAACTCTAGTGTGACCGCAGCTTTACTAGGCTTTCTAGAAACATCCATGCAGTTGTGTTGAGGCAAGTTAGAGCTCAATTCTGCAGGACACCACCCCCCCAGGACCGGGTTTAATACTATAAGACCTATAATGCTCTTAATACATTACTGGAAAAACAAGCAAAGAAAACACACACACATGACTTTTTAAATTGTTGAATGTGTTTTACATGCGTGATAGATGCATGAGGACCACGCTGGCTCAAACACCTGTCAGCTCAAGGAAATCGGTCATGAGTGATCATCTCCGTTCAACACGTGTGGCCTCTGCAAGGCTCCAGACAGCTTAATCAGCACAATCTTGAAGGCGGGAATTCATCACTCATTACTTTGCTGGCTATCAGCAATTAACAGTGGGTGGCAGATGATCCTGCTTCCAGAGGCCAGGATCAATCCTTCCATCTGTGCTCCACTACCAGGGGTAAGAGCAGACCTCGCCATTAATTGTTAATGTGCTGCACTGTGCTGCTGGTAATTTAGCTTTACTATTATTGTGATAAAATATTGTTTGGGAATTTGCAGAAAACAAGATTGATTGTCTGATAGTGTCCTGATATCACTTTTTGTCAAGATATTTCTTGATATCTACTCTCCGTATGCACCAGACACGTGCTTATCGTCACTCCATGTTTCTGGAAAATATTGTGCAATGCTGAGTGTGGTCCATGCAGGTGAGGGGACTTGACAAACACCTGCAGGACATACACTCATTTCTTCTCCATATGCACCTTCTTAAACAGTAAGCACCCCATACTCTTTGGAAAAGATTGTGCGATTCTGAGTGTGCTCTACGCAGGTGAGTGGACTGTAGGACACATTCTCATCTCTCCATATGCCTGGAGAAAAAACATTCAGAATTTACTTAGACTTATCATAGCACTTATATACTGCTGCTACCTGATGATTGGAAGAGCTTCTTTTATTCTTACTTGTAAGTCGCTTAGGGCTCTATTTTAACAATCTAGGCGCAAAGTCTAAAGCGTAGAGTGAAAAAGCATTAAGGGCGTGTCCGAAACCACTTTTGCTATTTTAAGGATGGAAAAATATGCTCTGCGCCCTGGTGCATGGTCTAACAGGGCTGTGCTTATTCTCCTAATGAGTTATGGGAGTGTTTTGAGCATAACGTGCATTAAACCAATCAGAGTCTTGAATATCTAAAAATAAAAGAAATGATTCATTGGATTTACCAAAAGTTGTCAAGGTAACTGGTTGCAGACTATTTATATAGGCTGAATTTAAACAAACAAATTAAATGTGTTAATGTTCAACTTAACTTGCTTGTTTAAATTCAGCACATATAAATTGATTGCAACCGATTATCTTTTTTTTTTTTTTTGTAGTTGATTGTAAATCCAAAGAATTTTTTTTTCAGTGTGGATAAAAGCATCAACTAAAGAAATAAATGTACATTCTCCAATGTTCATTCAGTCATTTATTTTATTTTCGGCTTAGTCCCTTGTTAATCTGGGGTCACCACAGTTTTACGCAGCGGATGACCTTCCAGCTGCAACCCATCACTGGGAAATATCCATACACACTTATTTACACACATGCACTATGGACAATTTAACTTACCCAATTCACCTATAGCGCATGTCTTTGGACTTGTGGGGGAAACCGGAGCACCCGGAGAAAACCCACGCCAACACGGGGAGAACATGCAAACTCCACACAGAAATGCCAACTGACCCAGCCGAAGCTCGAACCAGCGACCTTCTTGCTGTGAGGCGCTTGTGCTACCCACTGCACCATCGTGACGCCCTTCTCCAATTTTTTCCAGTGATATATATTTTTTACATGTTTGATTTTTTTTATTTATTTATTTATTTTATTTTTTTTACTGTATTTGTAACTTAATGGTTTTAAGCACATTTATTTTGTTAACACACACACACACACACACACACACACACACACACACA
>CAIGQW010000298.1:3642728-3657861 GCA_903798125.1 Danio choprae | reverse complement strand
ATATATATATATATATATATATATATATGGTGTTTCCCCAGTGCTTAACCAGTTTTTAACAGCTCTTAAAAGCATGGATGTGCTTTCTCTTTTTTTTTCTTTTTCTTTCCATCAGCAGTCATGAAGTCATTTCAACAACATTTCTATAGAATGAGCACAGCTGACAGATTTCAACTTCTGTGCGGTCTTGCGTCAGCAGAGCGAGTACCATCACTATGAATATGAATGCTAGTTAAAGCTTCTCTCTCCAGGTATTATTAGACCTCCTTGAGAGACAATCCGAGCATGTTTGTTTGTTTTTCATGGCTCTCTGCGAGACCAGAATACCAAATATACATTTTAAACCAATCAAGCACTTTGTATCTGCATGCAGTAACAGCCGTAGGCTCTCATTTTTGCTGCATTCTCTGTATGGTAAATTATTGCTTTGTTTACAATCGGCTCCCGCTTAACCCACAGCCATCTATCTTGGGCACCTTATTGCACTTATTTGCAATATGATAACAACTTAAGCTCAATTTTCACAGCTTTAACTAGACCTTCTGGGAATATGTTTGTTCTCGGTTCCCTGACTGGAAGATGTCCCCATCACTCCAACTCCATATTACTGTCACGTAAAAAGCGTGGCAATGTAATTATTCCATATGAATTATACCATGCAGCAGTAAATGATTGAGGAGGCAAAATTAGCTCCTCAAGGTAATTGAAGCCTTCCAACTAGATAAATTGCCCAAAGTTTGAGATTGTCCTTGTTTTAATTTCAGAGCGTATCATTTTGCAAGACCCTTGACAACTATTTAGTGGAGGAGAGTTTAGAACAGACAATTGGCTCTGACTGTTGGCGGCTTCGGAGAGAAACCCTGAGCAATTTCACCATTCATTCCCCGCCATTGTTTTGAGTTATTATTCTGTTGCCGCAGTACTGCAAATGTTAACTAACTGAGAATTGCACTCCAGCTGCAAATGTATTTGGCTGTTTGACTCTCCAGCGAGAGATCAAATGCAAATTATCCTCAAAAAAAAACAAAAAACTGTTAAGCATAGTCAATCGTCTCCAGGGAGATTCAGACATTAAATAAGAGCGCAATATTGCTGAAATGAGCAGCAAAACACATGCACCTCACAGTGGAAATGTTCCTTTTTTTTTGTTTCTTTCGAGTGGGCAAGAGAGGAAGTCTGTCTCTAATGTATGCTCAGTTTGAGGGGTCGAGGTGCAACTGTGATGAACGTATCATCATCTAAATCAGCATTTATGTTTAATGGCAGGATTCCATGTTTAAAAATGCCATTTCAGTGCCATTTCTCTGCCACTCGGATTGATTGAAATCACCATTTCATACACAGTGCTTTTACTCATCTGGTATGATTGGAATTGCCATTGTTTCACTAATTGGCTTATGTACTGTAGGTTCACTTGTGTTCATACTTGGCAGGTTTGGTCTATCAGGGGTGTTAAACTCATCCTGATCGTCCACTTGTGCTGGCTTAATTTGATTAGTTTGTCTTAGTAGCATTAGTCTTTAACCATACTAATCAAGAAAACTGGGAAACTGATGTCATTATAAAAGGTTTGTTGAAATAGTTGAAATCATTTGTTCAAAAACTGATTCATTCAGGACAGAAGCACAGCATTGTTGCACAGAGATGCACAAATTTCTTCTCCAGGTTTGTTTGAAGTCATTTTTGATGGTGAAATTTAAGTCTCTATTTTTTTAAAACTGAACTGCATCAAACAGGCAGACTGAAAACCACTGAAAATATGTTTTAATTCACTTCCAAGCACGTTCTGGGTAATTTCGGCTGAAATATGCGTGCAACAGACCATATACATTTATAAAATCAACAGGACATGATGTCACTAGATGCAACCATTAAAAAAGACAACGTTTTTAAACATACTTTAATATGGGTTGATCTTTTTTCTGCAGATTCTCATTTTAGTATTTGACAGAGGAAGTCGTGGCGCTGTTCTGACTCATTTACATATTTTAGAAACTTCAAAAGTTCTCAAATGATAAAAATACCACCACAACCCCCCAAACAGCACACTGTTTTGAATATTTAGTGAGCTCCGTCACAAAATATGTACTTTTTGTGCTTTGTGCATCTGTATGTTTGGTTGTAAGAATCAAATGTTCTTTTTTGTGAAGAACAAATACAAACAAACCAGGAGAACCAAAACTAAAAGTGTGAACACACCCTTAATGTCCACATCATTTTTTTTCTCTCTCTCTTTGGCCTCTATAACCATGTTTCTTTTTGGTGCTGCTGGGATCATAATCCAATTGTGTGTCCTTGAAGTGGATAAAGTTATAAGTGTTCTTTTAGGGAGGAAAATGAACCACAACTGCACTGGAAGTCTCTGAATCAATCAACCCAGGGAATACATGCCTGTGGCGACATCTCTCCAGAATTGTATTATGTTGCTGTTTCCACATTTCGTGACACTTTCAAAGTAAAATGTCCAGTGAATGACGCTCAGTTAAAGCCTTTTTTTTTTTTAATTCCTAAGGCTATGGTTTTGTTTTCATCACTTTCTTTGGCTAGCGGTTTTGCTTATGTTAACCTTGAATGCTCATAGTAGTAATATGCCATTTTAGCCAATGTTAATAATGATTCATCACAACCACGCAATGAATTTGTGTTTTCATATAATATTTCACAATGTTGATGTTTACTATTGTTTACATTTTGTCTTGAAAATTAGCCTCTAATGCTCACTAAGGCTGCATTTACTAAAACAAACTTTTGTAAAAAAACCTTACCAGTTTTAAAATTCTGTATTTGAACAGATTTTCCAATTTAATTTATTCCTCTGAGGGAAAAGCTTAATTTTCTTTTGAATATACAATTCGATTTTACAAAAGAACAGTGTTGATGAATGTTTTGGAGGTTCAAACTGTAAATCTGTTGATACATTTTTATGCACTATTGCTAAATACAACTTTTAATAATAATTAAGAAAATCTGATTGACCTCAAACCTATTGAGTGATGTAAAAAATACGGATATGCAAATAATACCATGGTACTTTAAAACTGTACACTCAAACAATGATGTTTGCTGTTTGTTCTTACTTATTTAAAGTATCCTTTATTATTTAAGATGAGCTTTTGGACGACAACTTTATAGTTTTTACAAATTTAAGTGGATTGAATTGAACATAAAACTATTAAGTTAACTTAATTCCTTCATGTTGTCCCAACACAAATCGATTGTGTGGAACCAAGTGTTTTTTACAATACCATTGTACATAAGGTTTTGTAAGTTCATGACGATACTTACACAATATATTATTTAAAAAAAACATGATATTATGGCCTGTTTTAAAACCATGCCAATACCATTATATTTGTAAGTCTACAATAAGTGTATCCTGTAACATACTATATTAATTTTAAAAGCACTGCAAAATCTCTCTCCCAAATCTGCTGTCTTCTATACTAACATGCTATCCCTGCCATCCTGTCTCGATAAAAACAAGAAAATCTCTTAATGTCCGCAAAACTTCAGATTTATAATCCTATAGAAGGTGATCCCTCTCACTGCGGTTTTAAAGGACACGGACCCCCTGATGGATCTTCTCTCATCTGCCCTGTTTTGTTCCTCCCCTTGTACTCATTCATCTGCTGGCGAAAATGAAGCCACCGTTAATTTTTCATGAAAATATCAATTAGGTCCTGTAATAGAGAGTTTGCATGCGCCACCCAGGAGGGATCGGCCATCCTCCATGCAATCATCCCAAATTTGGCCCCGTGCTCAGCTTATACCCTTCATCCCCAGCTTCCCTCCACCCCGAGAGCCGTACTCTCCTAATTAGTCACCGCGAAGAGACGAGGCTCTATTAGGACCAGTGATGAATCATTATCTTCCGTAATTGGCCCTCCAGTCCCCCAGGGGGTGCCCTGCTCCAGACTGCCCAGCTGGAGGAGCCTATCCTGCCACGGCATGAAACTGCAGCTGGAGAGTGAGCCAAACTTCTTTTTTTTTTCTTTCTTATTTTCCATCGCAAAGCCTCCATTAATAATCCTGAACCTCAGCTCATACTAATAGGTTCATATTAATCATTGTTTGGGTGATGCGGTTCTGTAATTGAGAGCCGCCTTAAGAAGATTAATTTGGTGTAATATTCATCACAGAGGGGAAGAGAGTTATTGGTATTCATTATGACGGCGATGTTGCTACAGCAATTTTGCAAAGGCGGGCAAGGCTTTGTGAATGCAGCCTTGCAAAATGATAAACAACTCGTTTATGATTCCGTATTGCTATAAGACAACAATTTGGATGCATTTCCATATAGTGCAAGAGAGAGAGATTTTTTTCTTTGTCTCTTCAAGAGGGGATCTCTGGTGACCTCCGTGATCTGGTCATATTTTGAATTGCTGTTATAAATAGGATTGTGCTTGCGATATTTATTACTAAGTTGAACTAAATTTAAATAAATATTACTCTGTTTAACATTTGTTTTGAATTTGAACTTAAAAATTCCCATTCATTTCAATAACATGGATTTAACCTAAATTAATAAGCTCAGTGGGATGCATATTTGTTTGTTTTTTGTTTTTAATGTGAAAAGTTAAAGTGGTAGTTCACCTAAAAATGAATACTAGCATTATTTACCCTCCCTCATACCAAATCTGTTAGAGTTTCTTTTATCTGAATGTACTATCCCTCTAAACCTTTTCACATAAAAAATAATAGTAAGGATATGGATACATGCAATGATGTACTGAAACCAAAAAAAGTTTTTCCTTTGTGTTTTGATGAAGTACAGACAACATTGCCCCAAAAAAAAAAACATTGTCATCTAGAAAATCCCCCAAATCAGTTTGCAGTTCATACAATTCAAAATCCTGGAAATATTTGAGTTTTCAGGCACCCCAGCTTGCTTTTTTGTGCGAATGAATAGCTAAAATTAAATACATTGGAAACACATTACCAAATATATATTCCTTGGTGATCAAAAAATCACCTTACATTACCATAATCAATCACTCAGTCATCAAAATGATTTTGTGTAATCATGATTCTGATCCCAAACATCAGGCACCTCTAATGTCAAGATAACAGTGTTTATTATAAGTGGTGTCCGTTGCTCTGAAGCACGACAAGGAAGAAAAAGAGCTACAGTGGTTTCCCCGGTTGAAGAAACTTTCATTTTTATTAATAATTTATCGTGCTAGTTTTATTAGGAAGTTGGAATTTTATTATTTTGAACACGCATGGAAACTGCTTTATTTGTTAATATTTTATGTAATATTTTGTTTTTTACATAGATTTCTTAGACTTTATACAATTCAAATACGTAAATCTTAATTTAGGTCTGACTGGTTTTTGGATGTATGGTTTTGACTATGTTTTTTCAGTAGCCCTGAACTGACATTTGTTTTGAATGATGTGTTTTCAGCTCAGAAATAAGTATATGCGAACATCATCTCTATCATCATGTGACCTTTCCATCAGGCCTGAATATGAATGTGCAGGTTAGACAGCAAGACACATTCTCTGGAATATTTGGCTTTTATTGACACAATCTTTCTTATTTTAGTCCTTCTTTTACTTCTACAACTAACTTGGTGCTGTTTCCAGACCTGGTCCCGTTCCATTGAATAATTGGTGGTTTTGACCCTGAAAAATGAATTGCTACTTTACTAAACTGGAACACACTTTCCATTGTGTTTGCTTCCATTATGTGTTCCAGTGGGCACAGTAAATGCTGAAAACAGAATGGTTTTCCAACATAAAAACAACTAAACATTTGCATTTTACTTTAGACAATGTACTTGCATTTAGTATGCTTTCTTTGAAAAATTAGTTTAATAAATTTGAGTCGGACACCAAAATGGGTCGTCTTGTCATTGACCCATTTAAATCAGGTTGTTACTTTATATATCACAGATGCTGTGGCATATTTCTCATGATTGCATTTTAATTCCACCGTTTCCAACTTTTTTTCTTTACTTTTGTGACTTGAAATGTGACCCCCATATATTACATTGTTGCATAATTCTTATTCTTTATCTCTTTTTTTATTTATTTACTCTGCGGTGGATGATGGCTTTCATAGGAAACATCTGAAAGCTAAAACGAAGAACTGGCCAAAAATATTCTCACATATTTTTTCCATTTGTTGATGAAGCTGTAGAGAACTGCTGTTCTGCCTGCAACAGAAGACAAGTCTACAAATTAAGTCAACAACTTAGAAGAAAGCTGCATCTTCATGGCTGAGAGAGCATGGAAGCTCTGGTTCTCGTGCTCAGCAGCAGAATGAAGATGTCATTTGAGACAAACTGACTACTGTTGTGAGCTCCTAGCCCATCACTTACATTGCCTGTGTGTGCATGTGTGTGTGCGTGTGCGTGTGCGTGTGCGTGTGCTCGTGTGTGTGAGTGAGTGTGTGTTTATATACATCTGTGTGCCTGTGCTACTGGAACAAGAGTAAACTGAATCCTGAATCAAAATTCAATGGTGGCTTTTTAATTATAAAAACGTTATTCATCCATCTACTTGTTTAAGGGTCTTGATGCATCTGTCCTTCCATCTATCTTTTTACTTGTTTTGATCTGTCCATTCATCCATTAATCAATCCATTTGCTGGTCTGGATCTGTCCGTCCATCCTTCCATCCATTTGCTGGCCTGGATCTGCCTGGTCGTCCTTCTAACCATCCATCCATTTATTTGCTGGTCTGGATCTGTCTGTCCATCCTTCTGTCCATTTGTTGGTTTGCATCTGTCCATCCATCCTTCCATCCATTTGCTGGTCTAGATCTGTCCCAGGAGTAAATCTTAATATGTCCTTAAATTTCTCTTTCGAGTGCCATTCGCACCTGCTTTTCTTGCGTAAATCCACCAATGGCCACTCTCACCTGACTGACTGACCAACTGACTGACAGATCGACTGAGCCACCCTCCTCCTTCTCTAAACTCAACCGATAGTGTTTTCAAAAACCCTGATTGACCAGCGCCCACCCACTTCCCTAAACCACTTTTCAAAAACAATCCAGAAAAAGAAAAGCCCTCGCGGCAGCCTGATTTTTACCATGTTATTAGATTTTACCAGATTATCACCCTGTTATTTACTTCTTTTATTTTATCTTCTTTATTTTTATTTTCATCCATTTGCTGGCCTGGATCTGTCTGTCCATTCTTCCATCCATCCGTCCATTTGCTGGTCTGGATCTGTCTGTCCATACTTTTATCCATCCATTTATTTGCTGGTCTGAATCGGTCCATCCATACATTTTACTTGTGCTGATGTTTCATCCATCACAAAAAAAGTAATTTAAGAACCGAAATGTTCATCTTCACAGACCTCTGCAGGCCTTGCTAAGCCATTTTCCTCCTACACTAAGCAACTTTCTTCATTGACTGTGATGGCAAGAACAAATGTGCACCCTTTCTCTAAATTCATTGTTCTTTGTTCCGTCTACATTTCTAAATCCCTGACAGGGATTGCTGAAACAATAACTGGTGGATTTTCTCTGTAGCGTTGCTTAAAAAATAATAACCTTTGAAATGTCAGCTATGATAAATGAGACCTCTCAAAATTTGTCAAGAGTAGTGTGTGCATTTATTTTTTACATATTATGCAAGTTTTTGCATATTACGGAGGGAAATTTGACACGTGGCTGTTAGAAACACTAGCTTCAGGCATCTTGTCTGTGTTGTGCTTATTAATGGAACTGATTCATAAATAAATTATCATAGCCCCTTTGTTTTTGTAATGCTTCCTTAATAGGCTTTTCAGCAGGAATTGATATGTAGTTTAACACAGCCACCAACATGATATTAAAATGTTGGTGTAGATGAGTGTTTAGTGTAAATATTTTTGCCCACAATCTTAAAACCTTTAACTCAATATTTTTAATCCTAATTTTTAATTAGGATTAAAAATAAATGGAATCTTAATGTCAATCAACCTCTAGTTACAACAATGTTAAAGGGATAGTTCACCCAAAAACTAAAATTTACAGTTCATTTACTCCCCTCGGGCCATTGAAGATGTAGGTGACTTTTTATTCAGTAGAACATTAAAGTTTGTAGATTTGATGATGTATTTAATGTAAATCAATGCTCAACCACAAAGACTATAGAATGCACAATACATTCCACTCATATAGTTGTGAATGGGGAAAAGTGTAACGGTCAATATGGCAAATGAAACCCCGCCTTCTAGTACAGGAGCCAATCATCGATCACTATAGACTAACGATTCTCTGGGGGTGTGGCTCGGACCAGATGTGAGTTTTTGCAGATTTTGTGTGATTCTAATGTTTAGAAATGAAACTAAAGAGACAATTGTTGTTTAATTTGATTGGTTATTCCAAATATGTAATGAAATCGTAAGCTTGGCAATCAGTTTTGGAGAGTTTGATGTTTCTCTGTTCAAACAGAATGCCCAAGCATACTGCTCGAGAGGCCTTTCAAAGATGGCCGCTGAGTGAAATTACTTGCTTTACAGGGGCTTTGTCAACCACTTTTGAGGTTTAAAACACATACAAACAATTAGAAATCAATGCCATGGCTCCTGATTATACACTGCGGTCTTATCAAGCGAAATGATCAACCTGTACGATTGACATTATTTTCAGTATTACTTTTAATCCACAGTTTAGGCAAAGCTTCAAGTTGCTTGATGACAAATGCACAAGCATCTTCAAACAGTATTTGCAATATTATTAGCTTTCATTATTACATGTTTTATTATTAACTGTTTACCCCTTTGACACGCACCATCACACCAGTGTGATCAGTCTTAGCTGGTCCCTGGGACATATGATCAAACCAGTGTGTGTTAGAGTACGTCATGTGATCAGCTGCCAAATTCAAATCTGCTGTCCCGTGATGGCTCAGGCTGAACCAGATGTGCAAGCTGCCTGTCATAAATCACAATTTATCACATTAATCAGCATAAACTATGGAAATTTTAAAGTGACACATTCTAAATAGTTACTTTAAAAACCACAGACATGGGTGTCAGGGGGAGTATTTATAAAGTACGTGTGTAAGGGTTAATCCATTTGTCTAAAAAACAAACTCTGTTCTGGAGGGCCGGTGTCCTGCATAATTTCCCTCCAACCTCAATTAGCAAAGCTAACCAAGCTCTTAGGTATACTAGAAACATCCTGGCAGGTTTAATTTGAAGCAAGTTAAGTTATTTGAAGCTAAACTCACCAAGACCCACCCTCCAGGACCGAGTTTAAGTAGCCCTGGGCTAGAGGATCACACTCACTGCATTTTTGCTCCTAAGTTTACAGTAGTATGATGACGTATGTGTGAGCGTGCACTCAGACGCAAGTTAATTTATCAGAATGGAGTCATGGCTGCAAGTGTAATTTGTAGCAATAGCCTCATCCTGGACAATCACAAGTAAAAACCCTTATTTTTATTCATGTACATTCATACATCATCAAGCAACTGGAAGATCATGCTCACTACACTTGTGTGCACCTAGAGCATGGTTTGCTTGAAAAAACTAATAAAATTATAAATATTGTTACGTTTCTTGCGCAGACTGATCATTTTACTTCCTAAGACCTCAGTGTATCATTGGGATACCATTGACTGTATTATACGAATCACCAAGGATCACAGAATCAGATAAAAATCTTCTTTAATATTATACTGCAGAACAAAACTACATCACCTACATCTTCAATGACCTAAGGGTGAGTAAATTAACTGTGCATTTTCATTTTTGGATGAACTATCTCTTTAAGACCAGCACCACTCTCTTCTAATGTCCCCCACAGTACCAAAACCAACGCACATTCATTCTCTAAAAGACTGATGACATTTGGCAGGCCAGTCTGGATTAGGTGGTCTCTCTAGGGAGCGTCAGAGATCGCCGGCAGCCTTGGTCAATATCGATCCAGCATTACCCAAAATCTGGCTGTACTCATTCATGCATTTCTGTTTATTTTCATTTATATATACAGGCTTCTTTGTGGCTGTTTCGAATAAATAAGCATGCATGCTTCTCCGTAAGGCTGTTTAAGAAGCCATTAGAGGGAAGAAAATTGCAATAAATGGGGAGTTATTCAGTAATGAGCTCATGAGTGAAGCGCTCTAGAGTTCTTATTAATGACGGCCGGTCACAGACACTTAATTCAAAAACATTAGCTCTAATTCATTTGTTAATATTTATTAGAGTGGGCTGTAAAAGAGGAATGGTTTGGAGAGTTGTAATTAGGCTCAGGCTGAAAACGATTCTTAGTGACTTTCTGGCTCACTGGCAACTCTTCGGCAAGTTCATAAATGAAGCTGGGGTCAGTGGGAGAGAGCAGGGGAACTGACCCAGATCAGACCCCTGCTGACACAGGGATGCTCATTATCAACACAGGGCCGGATGAAGGAGAGACAAGGATTCTGATAATTAGAGCTGGAATCAAAAAGCAGCTTTAATTAGAGAAGGGCTATAATGATATCTTGACTGAATGCCTTCAATTGTATAATTGTTTTATTATAAAAGAATCAACAAGAAAGCCTTACAAGGTGCATATATAAAATAGTAGGGTCCATTGTAATGTCCCTTGTTGCAGTTTTCTTTAGAATGCCAGAATATGGCAAATAATATTTTTAAAGATGCCTGCCAAGTCTGAATATAATTATATAAGACCCAATCCCAATTCTTCCCCTTAGCCCTTAGCCCTTCCCCTTACCCCTACCCCTCCTTTTGCGTGTTCACATAAAGGGATAGGGGTGTCAAAATTCTCTTTAGCTTGAAGGCGTAGGGCTAAGGGGAAGGGCTAGATACCCCCTGAAATGAAGATTTTTCAGGACCACACTCGAAACCAAGGGGTAAGAAAACTTCCCAGAATACACCAGCTACAACGGCAGCATGGCTGCACACTGAAGTCAGGAGAAATGACAAAATGTATTACAAATTAGTATTTTTTTGTTTCCTGAAGATAAATACCAAAGAAATACCGCAACTAGAAATAACTACAGCAGTCGCTATCGTCGATGTCATATGAAGTACGAGCTCGCGATTACATATGATGACGAGTGTGGGTGTTGTAGTGCTGTCACATTTCTTAGAGGTAAAATCTGAAGCCATTCGCCTTCATACTCTGTTTCAAGGGCCAAGGGGAAAAAAATTTGATTGGAATTTTACCTAAATACAACAACAACAACAACAACTACCAAATCCACCACCAGCTAGCCAACCAACCAACCAAACAGTAATAATACTTTTTTATATTATGAGCATAACTTTTCTGCTTAAATATACATTTAAAAATATCAATTATTTTTGTGTTTGCTGATAATGTTTGGTTTTTATTCTCATAGCTGAAATAGCTGGTTATTGTTATATGTATATTTATTATTGATTATTATTGATTTGAAAGATGTCACTTTTGTTTAACTGTATTCATTCATCCATTAGAAATGACTGTGTAAGAGGGTTTTTCAAAATTCTGATGCCATGGACCCCCAAATTTGAAGATCTTGATGCAATGGACTCTGTAAATGTTATATGATATGTTTATAAAGTTGTTATTCTTTTATTATTTCCCAAGTGATGTTTAACATAGTCAGGACATTTTCACAGAATTTCCTGTCATTTTTATTTTCTTATTTCTTTTAGTTTGGCTGGAATAAAAGCAGTTTTGAAGTTTAAAATAAATAAATAAATAAATAAATAAATAAATAAATAAATAAATAAATAATAAGATCAATACTATTATCCCCTTTAGAAATATATGCATTTTTTATTAGCTACAGAAAAAAAACATTGTTGTCCAATGACTTGCCTGGATAACCTAATTAAACTTGTTAAGCCTTTAAACTGCACTTTAAGCTGAATACTTGTATCCTGCAAAATAACTAGAAAAATATTATGTTCTGTCAACATGGCGAGGACAAAATAAATTAGTCATTAAAACTGCTTTGTTTAAAAAATGTTGAAAAAAAAACAACAACTTCTTTCTGCTAAACAGCACTTGGGAAACCAAAAAAAAAATTGTTCTAATAGTTTTGCCCTCAACTGTATAAAGGGTAAAGAATATATTTTAAAAAATTAACCAATATTTATCAGCAGCGGGAAGCCGAGGCACAGATAACACTAACAGAAAGTGAAGAGAAGAGAGAAGAGCGCTGGTGTTCAGTGACGGCTCTGGCTGTAGGGGTTCTGTCCCCTCAGTGAAGAGCAGCAGTCACAGCCATCAGCACAGTCATAGTGAGGAGCACAGGGGACACACGTCTCCTCTAATCACTGCACAGACACACTGAGAAAAACACACACTCTTACTTCCGCTTGTTTACACTGGCTGGTTAGTTGCTTTTTTGAAAAGTAGAACACCATTTAAAAGAATGTATCGCTAAAGTGGTATGATTTATGAGCACTGCTGGAGCCAGAGTATATTGTTAAAAGGGATATAGTTCACCCCCCAAAAATGTTTCTTTCATTATTTACTCACCTTGTTTCAAACCTTTATGAGTTTCTTTCTTCTGCTGAACACAAAAGAAGATATATAGAAAAATGTTTGAAATCTGTAACCATTAACTTCCATAGTATCTGTTTTTTCTACTACGGAAGTCAATGGTTACAGGCTTCCAACATTCTGCAAAATGTCTTCTTTTTTGTTCAACAAAAGAATGAAACCCATAAAGATTTGGATCCACTAAGAGTGAGTAAATAGTGAGTAAATATTCATTTTTGGGTAAACTATTGCTTTAAGTTAATGTGATGTCAGTCTGAGGCATTTGTTATCTGTAGGAAAAAGTTACAAATGTGCAGTTTAGAAGTTGTTACTACTGTTCAACTAATAACCTTTGTGAACAATATACACTTTTTTTTAAAGCTTCAAATACAACTCAAGGACCATCATGCATGTCTTATGAACTGAACAGATTACGCATCAAAAGCTGGTTAGTTTTTACAATTTCTTTGATAGAAAATCCTAAAATCCTAAATAATAGTCTTTACACTTTACAATAAAGTTTCATTTGTTAATTATTAATGACATTAATATAATATAGTAGAATATAATATAATATAATATACTATAATATAATATACTATAATATAATATAATATAATATGATATAATATAATATAATATTTATTTATTCATTCATTCATTCATTAATTTTCTTTTCGGCTTAGTCTCTTTATTAGTTAGGGGTCGCCACCAACTTGAACCAGGAATGAACCACCAACTTATCCAGCATATATTTTACGCAGCGGATGCCCTTCCAGCTGCAACCCATTATTGGGAAACACCCATACACTACGACCAATTTAGCTTACCCAATTCACCTATAGCGCATGTCTTTGGACTTGTGGGGGAAACCGGAGCACCCGGAGGAAACCCACGCCAACACGGGGAGAACATGCAAACTCCACACAGAAACGCCAACTGACCCAGCCGAGGTTTGAACCAGCGACCTTCTTGCTGTGAGGCGACAGCGCTATCCACTTTAGAAATAAAAATAGTTTAGATATTTCTATAGCGCATGTCTTTGAACTTGTGGGGGAAACCGGAGCACTCAGAGAAAACCCATAAGTTTAGATACTACTAACATCATTCGTTTAGATATTACAATTTATTACATATTCCATATTTTCACATGAGTTGTATTCAACCAACCATTATGGGTTTTTTTTCTGCCCTAATATGAAGTTTGCGTAAATAATCACAGAAATCTTTGTTTCGCTCTGCAGCCATAAACTGTAAATCCTTGAGAAATGCGTGACTCCATCCAATAATAATCCTGCTGTGTAATAGTCACTCTCCCCATATTACAGAAAAACTTTTTTTTTTTAGATTATTTTAAACGATCTTAAAAATGAACTTGATATAAGTCTCAATAATTTTTGTAGTAAATATCCAATGAAAACAAATAAGACAAAATGATATGATGTTTTATAGAGCAAGGAATTTTTTTCTTTTGGATTGGTTGCAGAACAAACCACTGTTGTCAAATGATTTTCATAATTAACATAACTTGCCAAGTTAACATACTATAAGGTAAGCCTAATCAAGCCCTTAAATCACACTTGTAGCTAAATATTAGTATTTTGCAAAATAGCCAGTAAAATATGATGCATTTGGGAAGGCAAAGACAAAAGAAATTAGTTATTATAAATAGTTATTGCAAATATTGTTCAAAAAAATGGGTTTAAAAAAAGCTCTCCATTAAATAGCACAAAAAACAAAATAAATTAAATTCACAGAGGGCTAATAATTCAGTCTTCAAGTCCATGTCCTAATTCCCCATTCTCAAATAAGTGTTTTTATCTGCACATTTCCCTCATCAGCCAGCATTGTATTTTCTAACACATCAGCTTTTCTGCTTTTCGCTTTCAGCAATCTTCCTAAATGGCTACAATTGAATCATTAAATCGGACTAAATGACTGAGCATTAATGCTTTTGTTTTAAGCCAGTCATAATTAGCATTTTGGCTAATTGTGTCTGCAGGGAGACATGGGGTTAACAGAGGCAAAAGACCCTTTCGTTCAGATTTAACTCTTCTTGCGCAGAGTCTGAAATCAGTGTAGCATTATAGTCAGAAAGATAATGACTTATCTCTTAAGGAAAATGAAGACTCGAGGGCTTTTTCTTCATCACTTCTCTTTCTCCTGTGTATTTAGCATATGAGTCCTTCTTAAGAAATTCATCTCTGCCCTTGGTCTCATGCCAGTCGGTAATGACTATGATGGAACATGTGGAGCTTTGCCGCTTTATTTCTGGATGTAACCTGGTGTGAAGGGCACTGACCAAACAG
The DNA here is from genome assembly GCA_903798125.1 of Danio choprae. NCBI lineage: Eukaryota > Metazoa > Chordata > Actinopteri > Cypriniformes > Danionidae > Danio > Danio choprae. Next base: position 3,643,126 of record CAIGQW010000298.1, on the reverse strand, counting down.
ATATGGAAGCTTATGCTGCTAATTACTGAAGCACACGATGCCTGGAGCTCATTAACTCTGAGAGAAACTCACAAAATCACATTCACACACAGCCTGTAAAATACCAGCATCAGAAGCAGATCAACTACAAGCGCCTTTAGTGACACTAAACAGCTTACAGAGTGTTTTTTTGTCTTTTCACTGTAAATACTGAATATATTTTTTGAATAAAGATGGATTTATTAAAGTGCATTTACAACGTAATAATGGTTAAATATTATGTTGAACATTTATATACAGTATTTAATCATATAATCATACCTAACAGACACTTGATGTTGTTTGTTTATATATTTAATAACTGCTAATTGGATTGGATGATAAAAACATTGCAGATTATATATGTAATGTGAATATAT
>CAIGQW010000298.1:3614762-3642628 GCA_903798125.1 Danio choprae | reverse complement strand
ATAAATAATACATTCATCATTTATGACACAAAAATAAACTCAAATAGCAATAAACATTATATATGTAATGCTGATTTAAAAGAAATATGATTTAAAATATATATTCAAAATAAAATAAGTAGTACGTTCATCATTATGACAAAAATAAAGTTAAATAGAATTAAAACATATTAGATTGATTTAATATAAGTGCATTTACAACATAATACTGTTTACAAATTATGTTTGCATAATTATAGTATGCATTTATATACAGTTTTTAATCAAATAATCATGCATAGCAGACACTTACTGTTGTTTAATGTTTATATATTGGATTGGATGATAAAAACATAGGTTTATATACATTAGATTTTTTTACGTTAGACAATAAAACATTAGATTATATACATAATGCTAATATAAATGAAATATGATTTCAAAAATATATATTTAAAATAAAATTAATAATACATTCATCATTTATGTCACAAAAATAAACTCAAATAGCATTAAAACATGACACATTTCATGTGTAAAACTTTCATTTAAAGCATAAAATAAATGACAAATCATTAATAATGTTGTACAAACCAAAATATTACAAATAAACCATCAAACATTGCAAGATAATTAAGCAAATGACTACAAAATGGAGAATAATTATCTAATAAATATGATACTTGTAAAATAAAATACTGTTTTGTGGTAAAAAATAAAGTAAGTAATACAATTATGAATTAATAAAAAAAACCCACTGTCCACTATTTCATTAAAATAAATAAATAGTTTAATTTACTCAAAATCAATACAAATTAGTCAAAATCAATGATAAAAATATATTTAAATAAGTAAATTAATGTTTAAATGAAGAGATAAATACTATGCTGTAATGCAACTTGATAGAAACAAAAGTTATCACAATACTCTTGATACATTCTGAATGCATATTATACTGTAAATTTGGTGTTTAAGCACAGTATTAATAAAATTATTAATAATGAGGCTGTGTATATTTTATTTTTATTTAACATTAGTGTGATTTTTAGTAAATCAGTCAATTGGAAAGTGGCATAAATAGTCAGACAAATTATGAGAAAGAAAAAAAGATGAGGTTTTGACTAAATTGCAGTTAAAAACTGGTAGTTATGTAAATTAAAGCAGGAAAATCAGCATAATTCAAGCAAAGAAAGACAATACAGAGGCACCATTTCTTTTATTTATGAGTTTTATATATATTTTACCTTTATAAAAAGCTAAACGCCTTTGCTTCCTAACATTATTTCAATAATTTTTTTTTAAGTACATGTTGTGAGGTAGTTGGTACCAGGCGGGGGTCTCCTTTGTCATCCTAAATCGACGTCTCAGCGCTCCGCTCTGCCTTTTCCACAGATCACAGAAAAAAACAGTAATGAAAAGTGAACAAATGAAATCAAATAAAACAGGGTCACACATCACTATAAGGGCAGCAAATGGTCACTGGCATGGAAGTAATCTTTTTTTCTTCTTGTGTTTCCGCAGAAAAATGGGAAAAAGCCATCAGCTTTAGACTCACAAAGAGAGGGGGGGGGGGGAAAGCAAGTTGTTATTTTGCCCGAAGCGCAGCTAACTGCATCAACAAAAAAAATAAATGATAAAAAAGTATGGTCTTCGCAGAGCACTGTGTGACAGAGGAAAGCCAGTCATTTTAATAAAAAAGGACAGTTCTTTTGTGGGGAAAAAAGTGCTGAGCCCTTTGCATTCGGTACAGGCAGAAAAACGTTTAAATAACCTGATTTTTATTCTATCTGATATGTGGTTATGTGCGCTGGTGCTTTAAGAGCATGGAAATCAGGGTCTCCTCCAAGTGATCTCCACCAGAGTTTGAAGTACAAATGCTGAATTTACTTAACCTCCTGACAAATATGCATATATCTTCCATTATTTGAGCCTCATTTCCATAAAAATTCATCATAAAGACATCAGGAAGTGTTTTTAATTAAGTGCGCTGTCAAATTAGGATGTGTGTTTTTTTTTTTTTTGTCCTTGACAAGTTAGTTATAGTTTAAAATGACAGTATTTATCAAGACTCCTTACATTTCAGGGAAAACAACGGTTTGTTTGTCATGTCGATGTAGTGTTAGTTGTGTATATCTCTGTTATATTTGAGGAAATAATCACCCGCGATAGGCTTGTGTTTTACAGTAACGCATCCTGACAGTTGGCAGTGAAGGGCTTTGAAGCAAATCAGAGAAATTTGCTTTTACTAGAAATCGTGCAAGACGTGGAAACTTCCTAAATTGGCCGTTGTAATCGAATTGCTTAAAATGTTCAAAGATCCACGTCTCTGTGAAAAACTGCAAGGCTTGTGTGTGGGGGTTGTTGAAGCCTGTGTTTATTCAGTTCAATTGTTTAATGCACACACAGTATTATACGCAATTCACATAATCTGATAATGATAGTTGTGAAATATTAAGCTGGGTTTACAGTATCACATTTTTGCTGATTTATTGCGAAATTGATTGGCCTGAGCGTATGATTACACGTGTCAATTAAAGGAGTATCTTGAGTCAGATGTAATGAGTCAAAAAGGAAATGAAGGGAAAAAATAGGATGTAATAAAAACATTTGAAATATGAGCCAAGTCAATTTTAGTATCAGTGAGATGCTTTACTATTTCTCTGTGGTATTTATATATACTTTGAATTAGTTTTTGTTTTATTAAATATTCTAAAAGTTGATTCTCCATTATTGTGGGTATTTAGAGCCATTATTTGGATTCATAATTTATAAAACTTGGTTTACAGGAAACAATTAGACCTATCAAGCAATTAAACATTGTAACATTGAGATTAAGTAATCAAATTAATTGCACATTGTTTTTTTAGTTGAGAAATTACACCAAAAGTAAATTCATGGCCATTATAGAGATTTGAAATGGATCAAATAAACATTACAATAAGTACCTCTGTAAAGTTTTTTTTTGTTGTTGTTGCATAAAATATAGTCAATGGTAGCCAAAACAATTTGGTTATCAACATTATTCAATTCCGTTTTTATGTTCCACTAAAGAACAAAAATTATACAGTTTGAAACAGCACACGGGTGAATAATTGATGACAAGCATTTTGGGTGGACTGTCTCTTTAAATTATTGTTATTATGGAAATATACAGTTTTCCTAATATAAAATACTGTATATAAAAACAAAACTACACTCAGAAATAAATGTACAAAAGCTGAAAAAAAGAAAGAAAACTTTTACTTTTGTACATAAAAAGTACACTTTTGTACTTTTTATGTACTAATATGTACATTGAATATACAAATGTGGACCTTCAAGGTACCAAAGTGTACATTTTGAAAAGGTACCTTCCCAGTGATTGCTTTTGTACTTTTATTTCTGAGAGTGTAAAAAGGTGGGGGTAAATGTATTAAGTCATCCATCCAAAAAAATGTATTTGTTCAAACAACTGAGTCATTGAGGAAGTGAATGGCTGTTTTTATTAATAGCCCATTGAATCAACAGTTCAAGTAACTCGTTCAAAACTTGGATTCATTCAGAAACAAAACACAGCTGTGTGTTGATCTGAGACTTATAACATTTCTGCTGTGGCTTTAAGTATATTTTCATTTTCACACTGTTCCCCAGTGTATGTAAAATGTAACACGATATTCACAAGTAATTAATAATTTAATTAAAAAAAATAAATTGATAATTAAAATGAGTGAAAAAATAAATATAATGATCTCATAATTGTGATAATTGTAAAATAAATAATGTTTTGTAGTATAAAATATTGCAATAAGTATTAGAATTATGCATTAACATTTACAATAACATCCGTTACAATAACATGCAAATAACATTTGAATTAACACAAGCAATTCAATAAAAATGAGCCAAAATCAAAATTAAAAATGTGTTTAAATAAGTAAATTAATATTAAGACATAAATACGGTGCCAAAATGTAACACAATATTATCTTATTTATTGAACTTTTGCGTGAAATCAATTATTCTTGTCCTGCTTGTGTCAAATTTATGTGATATTGCTCATATCATATGACAGAAATATGAAGCAAAAACTTGTACTGAGGCATTTATGGAAAATAATCTCTTATTTTTTTGTTGCAAATGATAAGCCCTATTGTCTCCACCATGTAGTCATTGTGTGTGTTAAAACATTTATACATTGATTTTATTATTTCAAATCATATAGATGGATCTATATTGTTATATTGATCTATATGTTATTACAAATAATATAGATGGATCAATCCTCTTTATGAGATCCATCTATATTATTTCTAATCATATAAATCCATCTGTATTATTATAAATAATATAGATGGATCTTATAAAAAGGATGGATCTTTCATTCTGTAGGAAAATTAACCAAACCGGGCAGAGTTTTGCTGTCCCGTGTAGTAAAACAGGCCAGTATCTCAGGCCACTGCTATTACTGAAGTGTTTACTTTGTGTGTTTCAGAGAGGAAGGATCTTCTGGATCCAAAGCGGTGCCCAGAGAAACATTCATCAGCTGCTGTTCTCCAAGGACAAGATGATGCACTCCAAAGCCAATTAGGTGCATTGAGCAGAACGTAAACCATGAGCAAAAGTGTGTTTACACCTCACCTTTGCTCCAGCAGTGTAAGTAGTCTCAGATACTAGCCCTCACATGATGAATCGCACCTCGCCTTCATCTTCAACACTTTTAATGTTCAGCCAGCTCTCTTTCTCTTCCCTTCCCATTGAAATATGGCTTTTCCACAAACCGTAGCTCTCCCCTCAGAATTGAACAAATGAGGAGTCAGCATTCGCAGGTTAATACAATATCAAAGTATGACAAATTGTTCAAAGGCAGGCCAGGCCGGAACGCATCTGCATAAAAGCTGACTGGCAGTAGACCGGCGGCTTTTTGATACTATATCTTCAGACTGACAATCCCGGTGGACTTTAATGCATTTTTTTGCATAGCATTATCACAGCTCTTTTGGCCACCTTTTTCATGCACGCAGATGAAATGTAGTGCAATTATGGAGCTTTTTGTAGAGATGGACCAATAACCTGGCATGAACGTTAGTCTGTGGTTGTTTTTTTTCCCCCTGCCCTATGGTCTGAAAGTGAAGGTTCGCAAGATGTTTATCTTAGTATTGTTGAAGGCAACAACGTCATCCTAGTTGCGTTGAAGGCAATACCGTCATCCCTGTGACATGGCAAAAACCCCTGTGGGTTGAAATGTTGATGTATTGAAGTAGATAGAGCAGTTATAGCCATAGGAAAAGAAGGTTGCTATGGGGCTTCCTAAAACCTGCTGTACATGGTGTAATGTGGGGCATCTTACCCCATCACTTTTCTGAGGTTGACGCGTGTGGTGTATAATTGATTTGTCGCTAATGTGAGTGGATGTTTTATTCCCAGGCACACAGATTTTAAAATCACATAATATAGAGTTTTATAATGTGAACATCTCACTAATCATTTTATAATGATGGTTGAACTTGTTTTAACGTTTTTATGTAGCTATCATGGTTATGCTCTTTAAAAAAAAAAAGATCATAGCAATATACGTTTATACAGTGCAATGTACGGTTATTCATATACATGTAAATCATTTTTAATTCTTAAGAAATTGTTTTTATCGATTGGCTTTAGAACAAACCACCATTGTCCAATGACTTGCTAATTATAAATCTACATATTAACAAAATACTATCAATTAATGTACTACAATTAAAAATAATATTAATAACACAAGTTATATTTAATAAAAAAACATGAATGTAATTTCAATATGTGATCCTACTGATCATAATCACATACCACGTTATTTTTTCAAGCCTACTTCCAGAATCTCCATATATGACCATTGCCAATTCCACTAATTGATTTCCAGATCTCCTACAGCACATACTGTGTCAGATAAGGCCAATTAGAGCTCGTTTTGGCCCAGACCTCACTGTCGTCCCCCGTTATTGAACACTACGGCGGCAGGTGTCAAGGTGAGTAATATCAGGCTGCTGTGCTCCTCCAGGAAGGGGGTCTCGCACAATGTGTCCCCCAGAGAGTCGCCCCGCTCCCCTGAGCCGCACCACAGGCTCTGTTAAATGTCAGACATCTCCACAGTAGAAGCCTTAATATCAGACAGCAGGACCGGGACAAAAGATCAACTCGGAGTGCTATGAAAGGATAATAACTATTGTAGCTAAAAATGCTTGCTTTTCGGCTCTAATGAGACGGAGAGTACAGCTTTAAAGCTCACGGTTAAGGCCTAATTAATCATTCTTCGTGGCAGTCTCCCGCGGATATCCATTAGAGTTTTATTTCAGAAGCCACCATGCCTTCAATGGCACTTCAATTGTTTTGGAGGGTTTTATATTAACCTGAGTGTAGATTGATTGCTCGGGGTATGAATAGAAAGCATGTGGAGATGGATAATGTGCCGCCATTGTGCGATACGGAGCGCACAAAAGTCTTGCACGAGTCATGCAGGCTTGTGCATCTATTTTGAGTGCATTGTGACTATATCATGACCGTGTTTGTTGTCTGACATTTTGAAGCGGTATAATTTTGCTGCAGCTAGATGAGGGTTCGCGCAGATATGAATCTAACACTTTAGCTGGGTCTGAAACTGCAGACTGGAGAGGATATTTGGGTTGAAATTTGCTTAATGGCCATTTAAGAAAGTGATTTATAGTGTCAAAAACGATTCAGATATCAGATATAATTTTGGATATTTGTTTAGTAGTGCAGGACATATAGTTCATTTATGTAAGTGAGGATAACAAAATAAAGTAAACTGTAACATATTGTATCCAACAATTCAGCCCAGACTCATTGGAAATGCATGCCTTAGCCTACATTATTGCGAAATGTCTGGTTATGCTTCAGATGACAAATTGAGCTCTCGAGCAAACTTATCATGCTAACAACATTGACCATATGAAGACAGATACTGTGGGTGAGACAAACATACTCAAATACAATGTCTCAAATGTTTTTTTTTCCACCCCTTTTTTTTTAAAGAATGTTTATTCTGCAAATGTCACTGACACAAGGTGAATCCTGGAACAGTCTGGGCCCCAAAGGATCTGGATCCTTTGAAGGACTGCATTTTTGAGAGCCTTTGAATTAGGACATCATGCATTCATCACATTTTTGAATACACTTTTTGAATGGCCTACAAAAGATGTTGTGTGGAGATATGTAGCTATAATGCAGTCAAGACCTGTCTGGAACTACCTCAGCTGCATGTTTCCTTGCAAAATATTTGCGCAGTCAGAATCAAGCATTCAAAAGCACTGTAGTATAAGTTGGGATAGTCAGTGTAAATAATGATTCATTACCTGCCTACCTATTATGCTGATGCAGTGTTTTCAGAATAACATTAAGGTGAATAAATATGGGTATAGCTCTGTTTTGTTTTTGATTAGAATATAACACATTCAGCTGTTTCGATATTCAGATATTCAATTAAGTTCAAATATATTAATTAGTGCTTGGCTAAAAATTAATCACATCCAAAATAGTTTGTTTGAAATAATATATGTGTGTGTACTGTGCATATTTATTATGTATACATAGATACACACATGCATGCATATATTTAAAAAAATTCCTTTTCTTTTCGGCTTAGTCCCTTCATTAATCAGGGGTCGCCACAGCGGAATGAACCTCCAGCTTATCCAGCATATGTTTTAAGCAGCGGATGCCCTTCCAGCTGCAACCCATCTCTGGGAAACACCCATACACTCTCATTCACGCACATACACTACGGACAATTTAGCTTACCCAGTTCACCTACTGTATAGCGCATGTCTTTGGACTTTGGGGGAAACCGGAGCACCCGGAGGAAACCCACGCGAACACTGGGAGAACATTCAAACTCCACACAGAAATGCCAACTGACCCAGCTGAGGCTCGAACCAGTGACCTTCTTGCTGTTAGGTGACAGTGCTACCCACTGCGCCACCTCATCGCCCCGTTTAAGAAAATATTTACTTATATTTAGTTATAAAATTTAGTTTCTATCACATATACATAACAAATATATCTATCACACACACATATATTATGTCAAAACAAACTTTCATTTTGGATGCGATTAATCATGGTTATCTTTTCCCAGCAGTAATTTTACCACAATCAAAACTCAAATTGTAACCAAAATTTCCACAGACTGTATACAAATATCAAAGCTTCTGGTCAGTCATTTGGATATAGTAGAGATATATAAAATAGTCTAAAGTCTGATCACACCGAACACGTTTTTCTGCAGTGAGAGGTTCCTTTTTTCAAATGGTTTTCTATTGGCGAGTGTTTTGCATGCTGTTTATGCACCACAATGCTTCACTTTCTATGCTGCACCTCTCATTTTTGGAAAAAAGTCAACACAATGCAAATAATGCAACCAACGTCATTTGCACCAGCACCAAGAACATTGATAAAGTGGTTGCCTAGCAACATAAAAAACACAGCACACTGCTCTTTTTTTTCAACAAAAAAGTCAGCAAAAAGGAAATGTGATGCACCTTGTGTTTTCTAAACTGAAAAGCATGTTTAGTTTAATCAACTAAATTACCCTAATGGTAGCATAAAGTAATAGAAAATTCTGTAATATTTTTTAACAAATACCCTGCACTTGTTTCAAAACTAGTTGAGTGTAATTCTTCTGTTCAACACTAAATATGATTGTTTGAAGAATTTGGGAAAACCATTGACATCCAGAGCATTTTTTTTATCCTACTATGCAAGTAATGGTTACCGGTTTCTAACATTCTTCAAAATATCTTTGGTGTTCAGCAGAAAGCTCTTAAAGGTTTAGAGAAACTTGAAGATGAGTACACTGAATTTTCATTTTGGGGTGAACTATCCCTTTAATCTCTCCCCTATTGTCTGTGAGGTGAGAACCTGCACTGAAGGGAGCTCATGCCCTCTGTCACATCCAGCGGCCTCCACTGAGCACCCTTGACGAGTTCATTCTGGCATAAATGAAATGCGCCGAACGTAAACAGTCTGTTAATTTTCCCCGCTGGCTCGCGGAGGAGATCTCCATCACGGCTGGATGTTCAGCCTCTAGCTGCGCCATGGGTGGAAATGGCCAAGAGAGGCGGCCGCCCCCGCTGCGTTCTCTACAGGAGGCATGCATGCAGATTTACCATGTTTAATGAAGGCTAATTGTTTGCGAGGGGATGACAAACACTCTACCGCGCTGTGCTATGCTGTGTTGTCTAATATGAGCAGGTTCCCTGAGTTCAGCTGTCATTCTGGTCTTGCCGCTCACAGCAATGGCCTCTCGCTGCCTGCTCATCTCCACTGCCCATCGCACATGGTGTATATTCGCTTGTTATGCTCTGACTTTTCTAATTAGAACAAATGAAAAATAAATCTTCTTATGCTGCAGTTAGTAAAGCGAGGCTTAAAACCTCATAATTTTGGAGTATCATATATATTATATATTATAAATACATTTATTATCATTTATTATTTTTCCACAGATTTTTCCATGTCTCTTTATGTTTCATGTATTTCTAATGAATGAATTATTTATTTATTTTGCTTTAATTATTATTAGTTTTTAATTACTTTACTTTACTTTGTATTATTGTATTCCAAAGTTGGTATTTTGTCTAAAAATAAATGCAAAAAAGTTCTAAATGGCCTTTCTATTTTAAATTGGGAAGGAATGTTATCATTTATTTAAAGAATAACAGCAAAATTACATTTTACTCAAACACGACTATAAATCACACACACACTCACACATACAACTCAATTCAATTCAGTGTATCTTTATTTCTATAGCGCTTTTACAACGTAGATTGTGTCAGAGCAGCTTAACATAGAAGATTATAGTAAATTGAAACAGTGTCAGTCCAGTTTTCAGAGTTGAAGTTCAGTTTAGTTCAGTTTAGCGCGGTTACATTTTCACTGCTGAAAGTCCAAACACTGAAGAGCAAATCCATCGATGTGCAGCTCCACAAGTCCCAAACCATGCAAATCAGTGGCGACAGCGGCGAGGAACAAACTTCACCAATTGACCAAAGTGAAGGAAAAAAAAACCTTGAGAGAAACCAGGTTCAGTTGGGCACGACCTAGGCGCTGTTGGCTGGAGAAAGCTGGACTTCGATCATGGAGAAGCTGCAGGTGAGAGAGGTCATCGGCTGGTGTACAGGCTGGGCCTTCAGGATCGATGCGAAAACTTGTCTGTTACTGGGGACTTACAGGAATCAGTCTCATGCTCTCCACAGCAGCTGCTCAGGATACGGCCTGGTCCAGGATTATGGAAACTTTGGGAATAAAAAAAACAGACTAACATAAGCGCGGATGCTGTTCAAATTATAATATCTTTTGGGAAGAGTTCCCGACTCCGGTTGTCCTAAATAATGCAGACTAACAATCCTTTAGAGGATTTGTTTTATGTGTATGCTAATAGAAAGAGATTTGTCTTTAATCTAGTTTTAAACTGACAGAGTGTGTCTGCTTCCCGAACTGTGCTAGGAAGGCTGTTCCAGAGTTTAGGTGTCAGATATGAGAGAGGATCTACCACCTACAGTTGATTTTGATATTCTGGGAATAATCAATTGTCCAGAATTAATTAAGCGTAGTGGACGCAAGGAGCTATAATACACAAGGAGCTCCCTCAAGTACTAGGGAGCTAAGCCGTTCAAGGCTTTGTAGGTAGTCAATAAAATTATAAAAATAATACGATATTTAATAGGGAGCCAATGCAATGATGAAAGAACTGGAGTAATATGGTTATATTTCTTTGTTCTAGAAAGCAGTCAAACAGCTGCATTTTGAACTAGCACAGGTTTGTTTTTGTGAACTGTGGGGACATTACATAGATTTTAATTATTTTTATACTGCACAAACTGTATTTTCTATTGCCCTAAACTCACCCTACTCTTAAACCCAACCCTCACAAGAAACTGTGTACAGTTTTTCTTTCTAAAAAACAAAACTCATTTTGTGTGATTTATAAGCTTTTTGAAAAATGAGGACATCAGCAATGACCTCATAATTCAGTTCAGTTCAGTTTCCTTTATTTTGTCATTCAAAACATCACAGTAGATGTAATGTAGAATTAAATTCCATTACATCGACACTAAGCAAGAACATAATAAAACAAAAAATACTATAAAACATATGTCCTCATAATTCACCACCTCCTTCAGGGTTTCCGCGGGGTCTTTAAAAGTATTAAAAGTTGATAAATCAATGTAGAAAAATTTAAGTCCCTTAAAAAGTATTGAAAAGTCTTAAATGCTATTTTGCAAGGTATTAAATTTTATATCATTTTTGATTATGCAATGCAGCTAGACTTAACAGATTTTTATTTAGTATATAAATAATGTTTTAGTTTTGGATTAGTTTCTTACATGAATATTTAGTATATATGCTGTAAGTTAAAATCTCGCCAGTGTTTCCAGTTGAAACCTAAAGTGGTTTTAAGGTCTTAAAATGTATTGAATTTCACTCTCTGATTCCTGTATATACTCTGTTCTTGTAATACCTGTGTCATACCTGTGTCATTATATAGATTTGTGTTCTGACACAAACACACGCACACACGCACACACGCACACACGCACACACACACACACACACACACACACACACACACACACACACACACACACACACACTGTAAGTAGCTTGTTTCATTTTAACATAAAAATGTCTGAATGATGACTGTACATTATTTCACCATAATCACCTCCAAAACTTTTGTTTCTATATCACGCTGTTCTCCATCCAATTAATTTACAGGACTAATATGAACATCTTTGCCAAATGGTTGTGTTGGCATCGGTAAGCAATTTTCCAACAATATATTATGCTGATTTAGTTAATTTGCACAGTTTTTACATAAAAGCATGACCTTTAGAGGTTTCAAAATCCATTCCTCCTTTACATTCTTTGCACACTCACTCATCTCCTCAGTGCATACGTCAGTGAAAAGCTTTGCTCTGGGCAGATGGAGAAATGGTGTGCAGGTACTGTACGTCTTGGATTAACACCTCAGACCTTATTAATGCAAATCCACTTCCTACTGTACATAGAGGAAGAAAATAGACTGGATATAGCTCATCTGGCTCTGCATCAAGCCGTTGGTTCAGGGTTTGGGTGGGCACTTATGCCAATCAAATGCATTTTGTACTGTACATAATGTGACGATAGAGGGTTCGAGACAAAGAGAGCAGAAAATGGCCTGTTTACTGAATGGGTTGAAGGGTGATGTTTAGTAGGCCTGAAGCTGTTTAATGAGTGACATTAGCCACCTTTGTTTGCGTAACATAATCAGACTCAGGCTTTGATTACATTAGACAATGATTATTATAGCTGTTTGTTTGATTGCTTGTTCCCGGTGTTCTAAATGTCGAACGCACACAGAGATGATGTTAAAAAAAGCTCTTCCTGATTTGAGTCATTTGAATATATAGAAATTCAAATTATGTTGCAGCAAAGAGTAAAACCTTACTTTAACACTGATGTCATTGAATCCAGTTGTTCTTTAAATGTCATTTTGTTTCACACACAATACTATTGTATGCTTTATAAATGTAAAAGTATAGTTTCATGAGTCACAAAAACAAGACAATTAAAGAAAACTAAAACTACATGTGATTTTATAAACCTATAAATCATATTTGTTATATTTTGTAATGTCAAACTGTCAAATAACTTATTACAATACAAAACAAGAATAAAATAATATTCAATCATTATTTAGCATTAGAGATATATATTTATGGAAAATTATATGGAAAAATATATGAACACTCCAACAGCCATTCACTTGGACTACACATCCCACCATGTCTTGCATTTCACAGCTGAAACAGTTTACTATCACATCAGTTTACACTGACATACATAGCTGCTGATCAATGACACTGATTACACACACTGTATAAACATCACTCACATTCACAACATGGCTAATACTTTTGGGTATTTGACGTACATAACAAGTAATTCATATAAATCACTTTAATTGAAAAATCTAATTACACACGAATAGCATGATTTATTTGCACAAGGCACATCCAGTGTAAATGACTTATTAGAGTGTCGCCTTCCTTGTTCCTGTTTCTGGTCCTGGTTTGTTTCTGATTTTTGTGATTATTCATTGTTTGCCTGCCTGCCCCGACCTTTGCCTGTATATTAGATTACTCTTTTCGGATTGCATGTTGCACTTTTACCCCATTGCACTTCCATCATAACTATATATATATATTACAGTCCAACAAAAAATGGAATCTACTTTTATTTTTTATGTTTTTATGCTTAAAAATCCAATAGCAATACAACATATTTTAAGTTGGAATTTTTCCCTCCATTGTAAGAAAGAAATCAGCCAGGTAATTTAGCCAAACTCATTTTGTGTTCCACACAAGAAAGAAAATCACTTTTGAATGACATGAATGTGAGTAAATGATAGTTTTTTTTCTTTATATGTTTTTCAGTGAAAACTTCTATATTATCTGTCTTCCTTCACAATGGATTTTGCTTATTTGCATTTCTTCTTCTCCCTTTTTCTCTCCTTACTCCACAATTGTTTTGTTTATGAATATCATCCTGTCTTAAAATTGCATGAAGCGTTGCTATTCTAATTTCCAATTAAACTGTCATGGCCCAAATAGTTCAAAATCACTTTCCTGGTTCAGGCTTCTCAAGTGAAGGCATCTCTGCATAGTCGGTTGGTTTCCAAGGCTTTTGCTGTGCATTCAGCCTCACAGTGCATAACTCACCTCTTAATACAAGCGCTGGGGAGAGCCATGATATGTCACTGAACCTAATTTTCAGCTATGCAGTAACACTATGAACCAAATTTGATCGCGCTCATGCATTCTGCAAATTTGCTGCATTTTTCATTCTTGAGTGGTACATAAAGCGATTGAACTTACATGCCTCTGCTAATTTAATTTCATCATGTATGTTCTGTTTGCAAACGGCACCCAGACTGTGTGCTGTTATTAATAACAGCCGAGAATATGATGGGTATTTACATGCGTTTGATTGGCTGAGAGCTGGAGAGGCCAGACAGAGTGTTGGAAATGGAAAATGGGATTCATGACAGGTCGTTCACAGCTTCGTATTGTGAAAAACAAACCGCAGTATAGAGTTTGACATGAAACAACAAGATATTATAGACGTCGTTACGCTGGACTTTCCTTGCCGTTGTTTCTTTTAAGAGGTCGGTGGCTGATCTATAAATGCATTTGTATATGGCGTGTCACAAGGATGCCACAAAACAATACATTTGATTTCTACACGAGAAGTGGCTGGATGAGAAAATAGGCTGTAAATGCTCAGCGCACCATGAATTTGTGTCATGCTTTTTCTTGGGGGCTCTTGAGAAAAGAGCATGCATGCACACATTCATTATGTCTTAACACATGGGTAAGCTTCATCCCCTTCAAGAAAGCCTTTTCCTTTTTCTATTGTATGGAATGGCCAAGATGGGCATTCAGAGTCCCAAAAAAAAGAGCTGCCAATGATGTATGTGTGTTAGCATGTGGCTCTCTTGTGTGCTTTCATGAATTCGGTCTTTGGTTTGTGGACAGTGCACTTATTGCAGGTTATGATAAATCCCATCTCCCTAGAAACATCATGTCAGTATGGATTAGAGAACTTCTGTTTTGCCAAAAGGGAAAAAGTGTTCCCACTATCCGCAATTACAATAAGCAAACAGCCCGAGAGAAAGACGGGGAGAGCGCAGAACAGATGGTGCAGAGGAGTACGTTTGGGGACCAGGAACCAAATTCCCATTTAGAATCAGTTCCAATAAAGAAAAGAAATTAACTGATGATGTCTATGCTTTTATGTTAATGAATGTTGAACGTGCGTTCCTCCGTTGATGTAGATGCACACCCCAAACTACTGCACTAAGTCTGCATCTTGAACGGACGATCAAAAGTAAACTAGTGTGTTTCCTGAGTAAATGTAGTTCACATAATTGTGAACTATATGATTGTGAGTCTGTTTTAGTGATCCAATATCATACAGTGCGACAGTTGGATTCCTAAATGAATGACTGTTATGAAATGGTTATCTTAGTGAATCAAATATTGTGCAACCATTCATGGTCCATGAAAAAACTAGTTATTATTAGTGAATCAAACTCGCACAATGCCACAGTCAAAACTCTAAACTCTAACTGATGTGAGTCAGTTCTTTTTTAGTGATTTAGAATGATAATGTGCCATAAGTACAGTCAGAATTCCCAACAAATACCTGATTTGAGTCAGTTACTTTTAGTGAACCAGAATCATGTTCGGCCACAAGTACAGTCAAATTTCTTTTTAGTCAGTTCTTTTTAGTGAATTAGAATAATGCAGTGCCACCAGTACAGTCTCGATTGTAAATTAATAACTGATATAAGTCAGTAGTGAATCTGAATCATGAAGTGCCACAAAAAATCCAAACTAACAAATGAAACAAGTCAATTCTTTTTTTAATGAATCAGAATCCTGCAGTGCCACAAGTAGTCGAAACTCCAAATTAATAACTGATAGGAGTCTTTTATTTTTTTAGTGATTCAGAATCATACTCTTCCAAAAGTATAGTCAAAATTCCAAATGAATAAATGATACAAGTTAGTTCTTTTTAGTGAATTTGTATTATGCAGTGTCACCAGTCTCAATTCTAAACAATTACCTGACACGAGTCAATTCTTTTTAGTGAATCAGAATCATGCAGTGCTACCTGTACAGTCAAAATTCCAAATGAAGAACTAATATGAGTCAGATCTGTTTTAGTAAATCAGAACATGCAGCACTAACAGTACAGATGAAATTCCAAATGAATAACTTGTATGAGTCGGTTATTTTTAGTGAACCAGAATCATGTGGAGCTAACAGTACAGTTGGACTGAGTGATATAGATTGCTTGTTTTTAGTGAATCAAAAACAAATTGTGTATCCAATGTGGAGAGATCCAGGTGGAAAAAGGTTCATGAGTTGTTTCATTATAGTGATCTAGTATCACACTTCACCACCACTAAAGAAGGAATCCAGAATTAAATATTTATTACTTTGACTCTTTGTATTAAATCAAAAATATTGCACTACCCAAGGTAGTGTGATTCATGAACTCTTTAGAGATGATTCATTTTAGTCAAACAATATCAACACCTGGACTTCTGAATGATTACGTTTAATGATTCAACTATTGTAAGTGAATAAAAAGTTGTGATACTTGTGATTCACAGGTAAATGGCTTGTATGAGTTGGATATTCACTGTGAGTATGCATTCATTGTGACGTGTTTGCTGAATACTAAACAAATGAGTTGTTTCAGTTTAGTGAATCAATAACACACCAATCAACCAAATGAGAGTCAATGATTGACTTTTACTTGTGTAGATTACAAACACATACATTTTAGTATAGGACGTGGTATTTTAAATGCTAGAATGATTCATTTGTTTATATTATATATCTTTTATGTTTCTAATACAATTGGATTTTGTCTTCCCAAATACTTCTCACTGCAAAGTAAGATAATTGATAATGGAAATCCTTGGGAAAATGGAAGCTGAATCAGAATCATTAAATGTCTTATAATGATTCTCATTCCTTCAGAGGAATAATATAGTTTGATAAGACAGAAAAAAAGAGAAAAAAAAAGTGAAAATGAGTTCTCATCAGCTGGATCCACACCATGTAGAGTAAACATTATTATCTTAATAACGTTTTCAATTAGCTTGAACCCTCATAACCAGCTGGTAATGGAAGACGAAACCCAAAATTAATTAGAAAAATAATTTGTAATTACAAGATGATCTAAAAGCTCTTTCGGGTTCAGGCATGAGCGATGGTAGTTCAGATCTGGCCTAATTTTTCCCCCATCTTATTTCCACCTTGGAGAGGCAATTTGTGCATATGAGTCGAGGAATATTCCCCACATTTTCTCCCAGTGTCTGTGATTTATTTGCTGTCTAGTTGTGTGTTGTTTCTCAAGTGGTGGGAAACGAAATCGCTTTTCCATTTCCGCTCACTAATGGGCACATATCGGCTCATGGCTCATGTGTTGGGATATTCTGTAGTTATGGAACATTACTTTCGTCATTTAGTGGAATGTGCTTTTTTTTTGTGTGTGGATTTTATGTCACATTATGATCCTATAGTGAGTGTCAGGAGAGGGATTGGGGGTTGTTGATGTTGTACGCTCTGCTTACTATTACAATTATGTAACATGTTATTACAAGATAAAAAAAACTGCTTTCTATTTTAATATATTTTAAATTGCAACTTATTCCTGTGACGGCAAAGCTGCATTTTCAGCAACCAATGCTTCTTTCTGTTTTCTGTTTTTATATATTTTAAATTGTAATTTATATTTTGGTTTTAAATTATTCATGTGATGGCAGACCTGGATTTTCAGTAGCCAGCACTTAGGATTTCTGTTTTCTGTTTTCATATATTTCATATGTTTTGTTTTAAATTGTAATTTATTTGTTTGATGGACAAGCTGCATGTCAGCAGCCAATACTCCAGTTTTTGTGTATATATATATATATATATATATATATATATATATATATATATATATATATATATATATGTATATGTATGTATGTCGTACTGTAGACATACAAAGGACAATATAAAAAAAGAGACCAAAAAACACATCTTTGTCACAAAACATGTAATTTAAATCAAATGTATATAGACCATTTCAATGTGGTCATGTCATTGACTCATGAACATTTCCTGCTTGTTATCAAATTATTTCATAACTGTACCAAGAGGCAATTCAATCATATCTTAATGTTAAAACAGCTATCATAACATTATATGTGGCTCTTTTTGGATTCCCGGAAGCTATATAAAAAAAAAAAAGTAAAACAGGACATGCGTTGGGACCATTGTTTCTGTTTACATCCCTCAAAATGGTCTATAACTTTGAGAGTTCAATATATTGCTCTTGAGTTATAGATTTGTCGTATTCATCAACAAATTGACCCCCAATAATCCAGTTTTAGATGTCATATGATATTTTAGAAATTATTGAAATGTGCAGATGGTGTGATTAAATTATGTTTTAAAAAAATCTTTAGATTATCAGTGTTGCAAAGTGTGGGAACCTTGTGTTTTCCCTCACACAATCAAACTCAAACCAGCAGCCTTAATGTTGAATAAAAATGTTAATTGTTAATATTAATTATGTTTTTTTATTCATACCCAGCAATAGCTTTTTTCAACAATAGTGCCCAAAAATGTTTTTATTGTAAATGAAATTTTAAACCATTACTGGCACTTAATACTCGTAGCCCTGTTCCAGAAGTCCTGCTCGTTGACACGTTTGGGTTGTAATCCTCCGCTATGGTCGGTTCACTCAGATTGCTTTCCCTGTAAGACACCTGTGCTGAAAGTCTACAGAGATTTATGAAGCGTCTGTAGCCCAGTGTGAGTGTGAAATGAGGGACAGTGATGGCAGACAAGCCCCATCTCATTTCATGTAATTAAGGGCGAGGGAGATCTCAGCTGAATCTCCAGTGGGAGCAACCAGAGACGGGACAGTCACAGCTGGCTGGACACACTAAGAGGGGTCTGGAGGGTCAGCTGACGCCCCATCCAGCACCAGATGAGGCATCAGCACACCCTGATGGAGCCTGTCAAAAGGAGGAATGCTTACTTTAGTACATTGACAGCTTTTGGGCAAACTCTCACAAACATTTCTGCTCTTACAAAGTGCTACCAAAATCAGCCTAATAAAATAAATCTAATTGTATCTATTGTTCTATCTTTTAGTCAGTCATTCAAAGTATTATCCTGTCTTCTACCTTCCTGTTCTGTATGTCTGTCTATCCGTCCGTCGGCCAACTATTGCATGCTTTTTTTTATTTTTTATTTATTACCTTGGACACAAATCTGTCATTAAAGCAAACCTATCAGCATCTATCATAAAAGTGTTTTCTGTAGTAATATTCCACAAATAAAATAACTGGAAATAAATGAAAACATTTACATCAAGATACTATTTCTGTAATTCTGCTTTACCTTATTACTTGCACTCTGAGAAAAACAAAACTGACCAATTTCTTCAGGTAAATTGTGTTCCTGTAACCACTCAATTTTTTTAAAGGCAGTGTATAATATTTTTTCATTAAAATATTCATAAATCGCATGAACAATGTTATACATTCTACTTCATACTACCATAATAATAAGTGTTGAATACATTAGCTCATCCATTAGCATAAATTCTGCGGGAGTCTTGTAGGATGTAATAAAGACTACAACTCTCATGATTTCACACTCAGTCACAGTGTAATCAAACTACACCTTTGTCTGTTGTGAATGCGCACCCTCTAGTGGCACAAATTACATACTGTGCCTTTAATGATAACCAAAAGGTCAACCAGGTAGTGACAATGCCTGTTAAAGGGTTACGAATATTCAATCCTACTTGTCGTTTCTGTGTAATTATCAATCCTAGACTCATTGGGAATATTTGACCAGAATAATAGCAAATCCATCAGAGAGCGCTGTCAAAATTATTGGGAATCTCAAATACATTACTGGGCTATGTTTTCTCACCATACAAGGCAAGCTACTGAGCAAACTGACCACTCTGGAAAAAATGTCCATATGGAGATAAGTGGGCAAGGCATTTGTGGCATTTATGTGCTTTGCCCGAAAAACCATGCACAAACGACCCTTTATTCTTTGATCAGATGTCCCTGTAAATGCTAATAGTGTCAAAAGTAACAAAAGTTGTCTGCGTCATACCGCCCTATAGTGTTTGTTTCACCTAGAAACTGCAGACAAATATATGCTGGAGCATTTTTTCTAAAAAATGTAGCCCTGGGCACATATTTCCAATGAGCCTGTGTTGGTAATAATCTGTGAAATGTACTAGCAATTTCTGAATCGACATTTTTTTTTTTTTTAATTGACAAAATTAACATAGTTGCATGCAAATGTATTAAATAAAATTATGCATGCTTTATTTTATAACTAGATTATTGTGAATAATATAAAGACTGTTTGGCCCAAGGCTGTGATGATGTCAGCACTTATCTTTCTCATTATGACATTATTTAATTAACCCTTGCTGTAAGCTGGATACAATTTTATTTCTAATTAAAGGTGATATTACAAAAAATACGAAGTCTTATACTTCATTTAGGGAATTTGATGGCAAAGTCCTCACCTCCTTCCTCAGTTTACGTGCCCTGTGTCTTGCTATTTTTTTATCGTTTTCAATCAGACAGCGTGCAGATGAAAACCTCTCCCACAGGGCCAAAACAACTTCCATCAAAGGCCTGACCAAATATTAGGGAGTCCTTTTATTAGCTTCGCACTTTACAGAATGAACTCAGGAGGTGTTGGATTCAAATCTCAGGAGCCCCATGAAACTATATTGACATTATATGAACGCGGTTGGTGCCGAGGCTCGGGATTGATTTGTTAGGGTAAGTGTGTTATTGAGAAACCCCCCCTCCAAAGACATTCCCGACTTCACTTTGGTTGCCTCTCTCAGCTTTGGTAATGAAGCCAGGATGTTCCTTCAACATATTCTGCTTTAATATGCCAGTTTTTGAACAGAATGGCTTAGGAGCCTTAGACAGCTTTATGTGTATTGTTACTGTTGATTGCAGCATTAGTAGATGGCTGGTGCATGAAATTGGAAATGCATTGGCAATTTTACATGCTGGCACTGCTCATATTTACTTTTTGAATTCTCGGTTTCATCCCTGTCTGTGTCTGTGTGAGTCAAAATCTAGAAATATTGGAAATTCAAACAAGGACAAACTTTCCGTAATTTCCATCTGATTGTAATGTTTTAAGTTTTCTCCTAAAATGGCAAAACCTGGCAACATATGGCCAGATTTTAGATTGGACAATAAAAGTAGCTCATACATTTAGCACAAAGACAAAAGTAACAAAATTTTACAAAATTTTATGGATGAACAGTGTGCCACACTGTTTATCAGATGATAATTGATCAATTCTAAATGATCAGCAGTGTTGGGGGTAACGCATTACAAGTAATGCGAGTTACATAATAATATTCCTTTTAATATTTGAGTTACTTTTTTAAAAATGTAATGTGAGTTACTTTTTATTTGAAGTATTAGCTTTTTAAAAATATATTTGCGGAATTAAAATGATCATGGTCACATTGAATCATGCACACAATGAGAGAAGGCAATCAATATTTTGAACGCTTTGAAAAAAAGAAAAAAGTGGATTGTCTCGATGGACAATGATGGTTATGATTTTACATAACTAATAAGATGAAAAGTACAAAAACAGCAAGCACATTGCTTTAAACTTTCAATCATCTGGATATAGTATGTATGGCATGTATAGCTCTAGGGTCAGGAAGTTCTCAGAAGGTAACATTATCCTACATTATATATTTTTCTGTATTTTAAAGGTAAACGGAGGTGTAGGTTATACTGTGCGTTGTTAATTACAGAGCTCTTCCATTTAAAAACAAGAAGAAAAAAACCCTGCAAGTTCTGAAACAAGTTCTAAGATCGAGCCTCAGATAAAACGTAACGCAAAAGTAACTCAAAAGTAACGTAACATTACTTACCAAAAAAAAAAAAAGAGTAACACAACTAGTTACTTTTTAGGAGAGTAACTGATCAGTACCTTATATTTCATCAGATACCTTCGGGACACTGTTAAATGTAACAAATACTGCACTGTAAAAATATGAATTGACAAAAAGTCATAACAACAAATGTTTTTTTATGTTACTTTAGGTAATTATAATCAGTTAATTGAAATGTCAACTAAATATTTTTAGTTATATGAAGTTTAACATAATATTTTTAGTCAGTTTGACTGATGTGAGTTAAGATGACTAGAAATAATTTCTTTAATAATTTGTTTTTATTATTATTTAAAAAAAAAAAATATATATATATATATATATATTTATTTATTTATTTATTTTTTTGTATATTGGCCCAAATTGTAATTATTACATGTAATAATACATTTAAAATTTGTTATTATTTCAGCCATTTAGTAGAGTTTGATGCTCAGTCTTTAAAGTAAGTGTGAACCGGAAGTTGCTGCAGACTTTCATTTCAGTCTGATGACAAATTTCCAAATGAAACGGAATATTGAGTAGGTTGCGTGCTATAATAGTTGTGCTTCTCCTTTACATTTGTATTCGCAGCAAACTAATGGTTGGAGGGGCGTGGCTAAGCATATTTCGCTCAAGCCGTCAAACTGATGTCATCAGAGAAGGACGAGCGAAATAAAAGGGTTAGATTTTGATTAAAGATAACCATTTTTTGTTCAGTTGATTAACTTTGACACATTTATTGTTCACCTTAAGACTAACAATGTGCACTAGCAAAATAAACATAGCAAATGTTGATTTCTTGAATACTTTATTAATATAGAAACCAGTTAACATGGTTTGCTCTACAAACTTCACATAATCACCCTACATTTGTTAGGAGTTCAACTCAATTTTGTGTTGAATTCAGTCTGTAGTTGTACATACTGTAAGTGCCAGTAGATACATTCTACACTGTTAGACTTTGCTGCAATTTTACAGTTAATTACTGCAAAAACACATACATTCTTTGCAGTTCACTACTGTAATATGCACTGCATTGTGGTCATTTTGAAACTTTTACAGTAACTTACTGCATATCAGGAATTTGCGGTAGTCTACTGTAATCACTGCTACTGTAGTTGAAGACAAAAATTAGAAAGTTAATGAAAAATAGTCACTTGTTTGAAATGTATTAAATTCAATAGTAAACACTAAAAATAAAGGCTGCTAGTGTAAAATGTTAATAAATGACAGTAAAACTACTTTTAAAATTGTCATACTGTAAAATTAAAAGGGCATTTTACAATAAAAAGAAGTTTTATAAAATAGCGGTTAAGGCTATTTTACTGTAAAAAATGTAATTGTAGTAGGGCCCTGCTACTGTGAAACACATTTACAGGTAAGTTACTGTAAAGGGGCAGTTGCGGTAAGTTACAGCATTGCCATTAAGTTACCGCAAAAATACCATAAAATGTCTAACATTCATTCATTCATTCATTTTCTTTTCGGCTTAGTCCCTTTATTTATCTGGGGTCTCCACAGCGGAATGAACCAGCAACTTATCCAGCATATGTGTTACGCAGTGGATGCCCTTCCAGCTGCAACCCATCACTGGGAAATACCCATATTCCCATTCACACACATACATAAACTACGGCCAATTTAGCTTACTCAATTCACCTGTACCGCATGTCTTTGGACTGTAGGGGAAACCGGAGCACCCGGAGGAAACCCACGCAAACACAAGGAGAACATGCACACTCCACACAGAAATGCCATCTGACGCAGCCGAGGCTCGAACCAGCGACCTTCTTGCTGTGAGGCGACAGCACTACCCTCTGTGCCACCACGCTTAAAATGTCTAACAGTGTATGTAAAAATATGTTTCACAAAAGACTTCCAAAAACAGTAGAGAAGTGTAGTAAATAAAGTAAAAGAAAGCCACGAGGATACTGTCATGCGTGAGGGACACAGATGGTGACAGACTTCAGGTCATGTGCTGAAAGCGCTCTGTTCTTTCCTCTGGCCAGCGCCGCTACAATCACCCACATCAACTCACGCTTCCGGGCCCTGCTTAATGTTATTGACCGCTGGTCCGTGAAGACAGTTGTCCTCCATGGACCCCAAGGGGACCACCATGACAGCTCCAGTGGCCTCAAGCTTCCGTCATCCTCGTTTTTTTTGACCAGAGATTGGAGTTATTACCGCCACAATGAATGGGACGGGCCGTCACTTCGGCTATGTGTGTGTGTGGACGGTTTCGCTCTGAGTTCACCTGCTGATCAGAGCTGTTCAGACCCGCTTAAACTGTGACCTTTTCAGAGAGACACCCTGCCTCGCATTTTGAGTGGCATTCAAGGACATCACTGTCCTGTTTCTGTCTGTTTCGATCCCTATTACAGCCTCCTTCTCATGCTAGGTTAATCTCAGCAAACAGTGGTGTTGTCTAATTTATCAGCCCATCAAACAGGCGCCAATATTGTCTCAGAGTGAGAGATGGGGTATTAGTGAGCGTGTGTTTGTGTGTGTGTTTGTTAATGTAATGGCTTTTTTGAGTCTTGAAGGATGAATAATTCTGACTTCAACTGTATATTGGGTTTTTGTTTTGCTGTAAGGTTTCACATTTGTGACACAATGCATTATATGGAAATTAATCATCTGTTTTTTTTTTTTTCAAAATATTAAAAATGAGTGGCATCAAAAGATATTTCTTTTTAATATTCTGCACACACTCTCCGCATGTAAACTTTGCATCTCTCACTGAATCTGCACTTATCGCAATAAAACTTAAAAGTTCATGCTGTTTTTATGACAGCAAGAACTATAATTTTCCAAGCTGCGTGGTTCTGGCAGGAGGAAACATAACTAAACATCAATCTCTCGGTTTCTGGCTGTTATTTATGAATGCGTTGATACAAAATAACCAGCTTTTTTTTTTTTCTTTTACACAAAGCACCCTGGGAAATATATTTTATTTGTTTGGCATATTGATGTTTTGGATAAGTGGCACTGCCTACACACCCCATTATGAAGTAAATTGCTGAAATGTGCTTTGCACAACGGTTTCTATTTTTTCTTGCTGAAAATGAACAAGCACAGTATGACAGAAATACACCCTTTTTTGTCGGTGCTGTGCTGCTGTGGTCAACCCGGGTCATGTTTTTTATTCAGTTCACTTTCTGTACTGATCAATCAATAAAATATATTATGACTTAATATTAATATTTAATTGATGCATGTTTTATGAATATAATTAAATTACACAGACTTAGATCTACATGGGCAACTAAAACTAAATTCATAAAAAAAATTAAATACTTCATAAAAAAATACTTAATGAAAATACTTAAAATTTAAAAACATTAAAATTAATCTAAACTATTTTAAATAACACATTTATTTTAATAATCATGTTGCGTTTAATGTGTTTGCCAAGACAGAAAGTACATTTTCCTTTAATTTTACCATAATAACTATAAATAGAAATAAATAAAAACTATATAGGTGTATATAAAAAACTATGTAAAGTAAAAATGACAAAAACACACAAACATGTAATTTATACTTAAATTTAAATGGAAATTGCAAATATACTGTAGAAGAAAAAATCTAACCAATTACCAAAAAAAAAATATTAGTAGTTTAGTATCTTATTAGTATTGTAAGAATTGTAAAACGCTATAGTTGAATTGAATAAACTAAATTGGCTGTAGTGTATGTGTGTGAATGTGTGTGTATGGATGTTTCCCAGTACTGGGTTGCAGCTGGAAG
This sequence comes from Danio choprae, assembly GCA_903798125.1. Taxonomy (NCBI): domain Eukaryota; kingdom Metazoa; phylum Chordata; class Actinopteri; order Cypriniformes; family Danionidae; genus Danio; species Danio choprae. The sequence goes on along the minus strand of CAIGQW010000298.1, from coordinate 3,617,353 downwards.
GGCATCCACTGTGTAAAACATATTCTGGATAAGTTGTGGCTCATTCCGCTGTGGCGACCCCTGATAAATAAAGGGACTAAGCCAAAGGAAAATAATGAATGAATAAATTGGAGCAACTGATTCTATATGACTCACTCATCAAGAATCATTTGAATGAATAATTCAGCGAATCATTTACAAAGAAAGTCACATTTTGCCAGCTACTGTACTGTTGAACAGGAAAATGAATGAATGAATGAATGATTGTAAAATAATAATATTAACTGCGTGTTTGTTTGTTTGTTTGTTTGTTTGTTTTATATATTGTTTTAAATTAAAATAAAAAAGTGCAATTATGTTCCATCTTCGTTCAGTTTAACATGTATTTATGTTAACATAATTATTCTGACTTGTACCTAATAAAATATGTAAGTGAATGAGTGATCATATTCAGTTTTATAAAGATTTAAAATGATGATATTATTATTATTTAGTCTTATAATTTGTCATCAAATGATTCTTATGAGACATAATATTGTGGCATAAAGACTAGTCTGTGTCTTCTGTAAATACTCGTTCATTCATTCATTTTCATTTCGGCTTAGTCCCTTTATTAATCTTTATTAACAGCGGAATGAACCGCCAACTTATCCAGCACGTTTCACACAGCGGATGCCCTTCCAGCTGCAACCCATCTCTGGGAAACATCCATACACACCCATTCACACTCATACACCACGGACAATTTAGCTTACCCAATTCACCTATAGCGCATGTCTTTGGACTTGTGGGGGAAACCGAAGCACCCGGAGGAAACCCACGCCAACACGGGGAGAACATCCAAACTCCACAGAAATGTCCACTAACGTCAAGCGACCTTCTTGCTGTGAGGCAAACGTGCTATCCACTGCGTCACCGTGAGGCCCTTCTGTAAATACTGTTTAAAATAAATGATAATTAAAAATAAATAAGTAACTAAAGACATTCAAATGCATGAGCGAAAATAGAGCTAATTGTTGCTAATTAATTGTTTTGTTACTTAAACACCCATTTTAGCCTTTTTGTGTAATTATTAGTTTAATTCAAGTTTATTAGTATAACAATTTTCACAATAATTGTCATTCCAAAGCAGCTTCACAAATAGTCCACATCACAGCATTACAGTCAAAATCAGAGAAGGAGTTGTGTATAGGGCGGACATTTTATAGAAACATAGTTAACCTGCATTTATATAGTATATAATGCCCTAAGTAAAAAAAAAATAAAAATAATAATAATAATTTAAATTTAATCGTATGAATATACTTTAAACATTGATGTCAGTTTTTCCTAGTCGTTAGATCCGTTTTAATACCAAACAATGTTCTCCATATGAAATAAACCCTGTGTTTTTCTTTTGTGGTTTAGTTAATCACTGATAATAAAACCATTTGGGGGTGGAAAACAGTTGCCAACACTGTCCAAGAGACAGCTGGTGGGTCATTAGAGGTTTTTTTTTCCTGGAAGGGTGACATAATGAAATTCACCGTCTCATGAGAATCACACTCTCTCTGTGACGGACAGACCTGTCTGTCTCTCTCTTGGCATAGAGACTGGCGCGCTGGCATTCTCCAGGGACTGCAGCACCCGGCACATTGTGATTGTCTCCACACCCTTGATGATTAAGTATGAAGTATTACAGCCATTTTCACTCACGGAAAGTTCTTGTCAAAAACTCCTCGTCTCTAACTCTCACTCTTTGTTTCAAAAGAGAAGTTGCTGCAACTCCACCAGCTGTCATCTAAAGTCAGTATTCATGGATCGGCTCTGTTCCGCAGTTTTTCCTGACAGCCTGTATACGTTTCCACCATGGTCAACCCTCAGACGAGTCTTACACCTGTCAATATCTTCAACACTGAGCTGAGAGAGAGGATTTTTAATGCTTTAAAAGAAGACTGTTTTGATCACAAAGGATGCATATACAGTTGAAGTCAAAATTATCAGACCTTCTGTGAATTTATTTTCTTATTGTAAATTTATTTATTTATTTTCTTTTAAAATATTTCCTAAATGATGTTTAACAGAGCAAGGAATATTTCACAGTATTTCCTATAATATTATTTCTTCTGGAGAAAGTCTTATTTGTTTTATTTCGGCTAGAATAAAAGCAGTTTAAATATTTTTTAACCATGGTAAGGTCAATATTATTAACCCCCTTAAGCAATATTTTTTTTAGATTGTCAACAGAACAAAGCATCATTATACAATGACTTGCCTAATTAACCTAGTTAAGCCTTTAAATTGCACTTTAATCTGAACACTAGTATCTTGAAAAATATCTACTAAAATATTGTGTACTGTCATCATGGCAAAGATAAAAGAAATGAGTTATTACAAATTAGTTATTAAAACTATTATGTTTAGAAATGTGTTGTAAAAGATCTTTCTGTTAAACAGAAATTGCTGTAAAATATATGCAGGGGGTTAATAATTCTGACTTAAACTGTATTTGGTCTATAAAAATATCCTGAAATATTACTGCAATTTAAATGTTAATTTCTGTGAGTTAAACATGGATTTTAATATGTTGATTTGAGCACAATCTATATGCTATTATATATATATATATATAT
>CAIGQW010000298.1:3587279-3614362 GCA_903798125.1 Danio choprae | reverse complement strand
ATATATATATATATATAAGAAGATATTTTGAAGAAAGCTGAAAGCCTGTAACCATTGACTTCTCACTATGAAAGTCAATGATTACAGGATTCAAACATTTTTCAAAATATTTTTTTTGTCTTAAACGAAAGAAAGAAATTTACATACGTTTGAATAATAATAATAATAATTTCTTACATTTATATAGCACTTTTCTAGACACTCAAAGCACTTTACATATTGGGGGGGATTCCCTCATCCACCTGGATGACGGACGGCAGCCATATTGTGCCAGATTGGTGGAGAGGAGACAGAGGGATGAAGCCAATTATAATATGGGGATGGTTAGTGCGCAGAATTAAACATTCTGGGATTTTTTAACAACCAAAGAGACTGCAGGTTGAGCGCCCCCTGCTGGTCTCGCTAATACCACTTTCGACAGCAACCTAGCTTTCCCATGTGGTCTCCCATCCAGGTACTGACCAGGAGCAGCCCTGCTTAGCTCTGCAGTGGGCAACCATATGAGAGTTGCAGAGATCTAGCTGCCGGCTACTTTTAATTGAAGTAAAAGTAAAGTACATGATGACAGAATGGCGACACGGTGGCGCAGTGGGTAGCACAATTGCCTCACAGCAAGAAGGTCGCTGGTTCGAGCCTCGGCTGGGTCAGTTGACATTTCTGTGTGGAGTTTGCATGTTCTCCCCGTGTTCGCGTGGGTTTCCTCCGGGTGCTCCGGTTTCCCCCACAAGTCCAAAGAAATGCGCTATAGGTGAATTGGGTAAGCTAAATTGTCCGTAGTGTATGAGCGTGTATGGATGTTTCCCAGTGATAGGTTGCGGCTGGAAGGGCATCTGTTGCGTAAAAACATATGCTGGATAAGTTTGTGGTTTATTCCGCTGTGGGGACCCCAGATGAATAAAGGGACTAAGCCAAAAAGAAAATGAAAGAATGAATGATGACAATTTTCATTTTTAAGTCGACTATCCCACCTTTAATGAATTCTGATTGACCACATGACACTGCTGACTGAAGTATATTCCGTTTTGAATCATATAAATAAATTAATTAATAAATTATAAAGAAAAGTATATGAAAACTTCTCAATATTGTTACATTTTTATTATGATTTTAATCTAATAAATGCAGCCTTGGTGAGGAGAAGAGACTTTAAATTGTAAAGCCTTATAGTAAGTAGCTTTAGCAGTGGTCTGCATTCAAATCCATCCTGCACAATGCAATCACTTCTTGCTGTGTGTTGGAGGAACTTGTAAAAAAAACACATGCAGCTGTTTGTGGATGGCACTGTTGACATGTGGTGTGGGCAGTGACTGGCACACGGCATCTGACAGACGGACAGATGGGCTGCGAGGTGCCTTTCCTGTCTCCATTTAACCACGCTGATAAGGATGGATGTGACCATTTTAAGGGGCCGATTTGTCAGCGCTGCCCGAGCCCGGACGCTGTTTCCTTGTTCACAGCCAGCCGTGGAGGAAATGTTTGCTAATTGTTAGCAGATGTCACACTTTACTTTCTGTAGATGTAATTATCAGCGGTGCGGTATGAATATGTATGAAGTTTGACATGGTCACTTAGTCATCTAGACTACATGCGAATACGGAGGGCTGGGTTTCATCATGTTAGTTTTTTCTGTGTTCTAATGCAAGAAGGTGTCAGATGGTGGTAATAGGTCAAAGTTTCTTGTAATGCCCTTTGTGGCACAGCAAGAAACAAAGCATTTAGCAACGTTATGATTGTGAGTTGCAGAATAAATTATATTCAGATAAAATATAGTTTCATTTTTACATTTACATTACATTATTTTTAGTTGTTTTTTGTGATGTACACTAAAAAACAGGCTCTAATAAGCTAGTTTCTAAATCTGTGAAGTTACATAAATATAAATAATTGCGTAATTAGTATTTATTTGGTAAAAGAAAAAACATGTGGGCAAAAAATCTATTAAATACTATTTGCTTCTGACAATTAATTGAGATTTTAAGTGAGAGAAACAAAAAATCTAACAACAAAAAAAAAACCTATGCATAGTTTTTACATTATTACCTTTAATCCAAACGGTCCTGAGCCTGTATCATCAAAAGCCATGGATATTTTTTTATTTTGCCTATGTATTTTTTTCTCTCTCCCTCTAATGGCTCATTTACAGTATGGTAAGCATTTACAGTAAGCACACCAAACTGAACCATACAAAAGACGGACATGTGAATGGTGCGTATGGCTGTCAATAATCGATTATTGACTTTCTGTTCAAGTTACATCTTCATGCCAGTACAGTAGCTGGCAAAATGTGACTTTCTTTGTAAATGATTTACTGAATTATTCATTCAAATGATTCTTGATGAGTGAGTCATATAGAATCAGTTCAATTCAATTCCCATTCATTCATTCATTCATTCATTCATTCATTCATTCATTCATTCATTCAATTTCCTTCGGCTTAGTGCCTTTATTCATCAAGGGTCGCCACAGCGGAATGAATCACCAACTTATCCAGCATATGTTTTACACAGCTTCCAGCTGCAACCCAGTACTGGGAAACATCCATACACACTCATTCACACATACACTACGGCCAATTTAGTTTATTCACTTCATCTATAGCGCATGTCTTTGAACTGTGGGGGAAACCGGAGCACCCGGAGGAAACTCACCTGAACACGGGGAGAACATGCAAACTCCACAAAGAAATGCCAACTGACCCAGCTGGGACTTAAATCAGCGACCTTCTTGCTGTGAGGCAACAAAGCTAACCACTGAGCCACCATGTTGGCCTGCTCCAGATCACCAGGAACTACAATATACTGTTTATTGCACAGTGATGCATGCCTTTATTAATTGTGCATGGAGTTGATATCGAACTATTGTCATTAATAAATAAAGTCTACAAAAATACTACAAAAATATTGTAGTATGTTAGGTTGCGTATATCTACTGTGAACTTTTTTTGTTGTTTATTGTATTTATTTATTTATTTATTTTTAATTCTCATATAGAGTACGGGAATGTGTCATAACAGCGCAAAGTTCGCTAATTCACATTGATCTCTATTGATTTATTGTGTCAAATACACCCATCAGCAATAAACTGTAAATGCAGAAAATCATATCTGGAACCATTTTCTTGCAGCAGCTCGTTGATACCCTGTCAGTTATGGATACACTCGTTCATTTATTTGATCCACTCTGGAATGGATCCGCTCCCTCTGCATCTGTGCTTGGCTTCTCCAGTTACACTTCACTGCTGGACACAGAATGTTATGAAATGCATATTATCAGCTGCTCAGACACACAAAGAGCATTTATAAAGGTATATACATGTTAGACCATTTTATTCTGAGTGTTTGTGAGATGTTTTTCAAAAGATATTACTATAAAACTGTATGGATGGAATTTAACGACAGCGGTTTGAACTGTAGTTTTGCAGAATGACTAAAAAGTTATCAGTACGATGGTGAAAAACTGTACATTTCTAGTCAAACCATCCTTCTGCAATTTTCACCAAAAGCAGAAATAAGGGCAGTTTTAATAGCTAAAAATGTGGGAGAGTGTTGCTATTATGTGATTGTATTGTATTGCAATATGGAGCAATTAAGTGTTGGGTTAAATCAAAAGTAATTCACAAATACTTGCAAATGAAATGATTTAATGACAATAATTTGCTATGGCTACAACTGAATTAGTGACAATATAACTGTATAAAATGATAGCGTAAATGTAATTAAAGTTACCTAAGAGAGAGAGAGAGAGGGTGAGCAGAGACTAAGGCCCAAAGAGAGAGACAGATAGCAGTAGCCAGTGGAGAAAGGCTTCAGACCAGGAAAGAGCAGAGCAGGAAAAGAGAAAGAGCAAAGTTTACAACCTATTTTGTATCTTTCTTGACTATGTGACCAAAACCCAAATACTGAGACATACAAACTGACCAATCAACATGTGACCACATCGTAAAACCCCCAAGGTACACACACATATTTTAGCTAGGCTCTGATCTTATTAGCATCTGTCTTTGGAATCTGTACGAACCTTCTTGGTGAAAAAGACGCGTTTTGCAATATAAACAAATGCATATGATAATTTACATTCATACAAAACAGTTGTTCTTTTCTGTTGTGATTTGCGTCTGTTTAAACTGAGCGCTCCTGCATTTGTCAACAAACATGGCCGACAGCAATTCGCTCTATACTTTTAAATATATTTTTCAATTGAATTATTTGTAATGCCATCAACCCTTATTTTGTTGCTTTAAAATAATAGATTCAGCCACCATTTAGACACCATTAACATTGTAAAAGTATCAATTTCACCAGTATAAAAAAAAAAAAAACTTCAAGCAATATCCAAACCTAAACGTATAGTTCTCTCCAAAATCTTTCCAATCAAACTAACTGATGTATCTGGCAAAAGATTTACTCTTTCATCTCATTGTGTCTGGAGCAAATGAACACATGAATCGAGATCCAGCGTGTGCCGCAAGCTGTCTCTCCGACTACTAGCAGCTAATGTGAGTGTGCAGTTAGTGTGTACCATGATGGCACAAACCCCAAACACCTGCTTAATCTCTGCTCCAGGGTACATATCCACACACCAAGCTCCTGCTAATAACTCCTGCGGCTGCAGAAAGAAGCCAATTCTATCGCAGTGTGACGCGTTTAAACCCCCCCTGCAGTCTAAAAGCCTCCCGCTCATCTGTTTTGATAGTGTGTTAATGCTACAAAGAAATAAAGCAAAAGCCGATGTAAGGGTGGTGCTGGGGATTGCGCTTAAAATCTTGACATTGACATTGCTGTACAGGTTGTAACATAAATAAATAAATATGTTCTGCTGTATTGTACAGTAACATAAGGGGTTTAAATGGGGATTATTACTATTATTTTTTTAGGTTTATTTGACTGGGACAATGCAGATTAATAATTTATTATATATGTATAATGTGACAGAATTAATTGCAATCCCTGGAGTGATGATCTAAAATTGTCACCCTTAAAATATAAAACAATAAAACCATGGGTTAGTAAAAAAAAAAGGAAATATGGATATTTATTCACTATTTTTTTAATGCATGTGAATGCATTTCATATTTTAAATACCTTACACAGTTAAAAAAAAATATTGCTACCTTAATGTTTTTGTTGTTGAGTGAAATTAACTATTAAAAAACTTGCATCAAACTGACTAAAATATTATGTTAAGCTTTGTATATAACATATATTTTTTGTTGAAACCTGGTTAACATATTCAAATAAGTTAAAGTAACATAAAAACATTTGTTGTCATGACTTTTTGTCATTTATTTACAAAGTAGACATGATGCTTTATATTATTGCAAATTTATATAATAATAATAATAAGAAGAAGAAGAAGAAGAAGGAGAAGAAGAAGAAGAAGAAGAATACAATACAATACAATACAATATAATATAATATAAAACTTAATTGGCCGTAGTGTATGTGTGTGAGTGAGTGTGTTTTCCAGTACTGGGTTGCAGCTGGAAGGGCATCCACTGTGTAAATCGTATGCTGAATAAGTTGGAGGTTCATTCCACTGTGGCAATCCCTAATGAATACAGGGACTAAGCCAAAGGAAAATGAATAAATGAATAATATAATATAATATAATATAATATAGGGGCATTACGGTGGTGCAGTGGGTAGCACAATCGCCTCACAATAAGAAAGGTCTCTGGTTCAAGCCTCGGCTGGGTCAGTTGGCATTTCTGTGTGGAGTCTGCATGTTCTCCCCCATGTTCGCAATGGTTTCGTTATGGGTGCTCCGGTTTCCCCTACTAGTCCAAAACCATGCGCTATAGGTGAATTGGGTAAGCTGAATTGTCCGTAGTGTATGTGTGTGTGTGGATGTTTACCAGTGATATATGAGACAATTCATTTTGCAGTGGCGACTCCAGATTAATAAAAGGACTAAGCCGAAAAGAAAATGAATGAATAATATAATATAATATAATATTTATAATTGAATATAATATAATATTTAATATATTTTTATATTAATGAAATAGCATGGGAAAACCAATAACACATAAACAGTAAAAACTTTTTCAAAATCACCATATGCTGCCTTCGAACTTTGTACTATATAACATCCTACATAAGAGGTTATAAGAATAATGTAGGTTATTAAAATGAATATGCATTGATTTACCAAATTTTACATTTATCTTTTGAACTAACTAACATCTCGACAATGGTGTCTTTGTAACGATCCAGACAAAGGAAACATGAACTCCGCAGTCACAGTCCATTATGTGTTCTCTTCTGCTCTGAGCGAAATATGTCCCAACAGGCTTTTGAGGTAATTACATAAAGGCCATTATTAATTTTTTTCCTACAGCGGACACACTGCATTGTCGGAGCTGCAGACATTACATTTGTTTGGCACACAATATTCTAAAAGTCACGATTTGTTCCTTTTCTTTCAGTGTTTGTCAGGCTGTGCCAAGGTCTCGATTGTGAGTTTAGACAGCTCTGATTTTCAGGTGAAGGTTCACGAGAGATGCTGCATCTAATCCATTCAAAGCAACAGAATCATCCCAGTGAAGTTTCATTTTCTTTCCCATGTTTCTGTGTCAAGCTCATGAATAAAAAGTAAAGGGGAGAGGTGCATGTGTGAAAACAAGATGAACTTACAGTAAGTGTAAGTATAGTGGTAAAGGCCCTGATGCACTCTCTACAGTGTTCCTTTTCACTTTTCATTTGGGGGTAAAACTTTTTTTGTAGGGGTGGCACGGTGGTTCAGTGTCACCTCACAGCAAGAAGGTTGCTGGTTTAAGTCTCGGCTGCGCCAGTTGCATTTCTGTGTGGAGTTTGCATGTTCTTCCTGTGTTTTCGTAGGTTTCCTCCAGGTGCTCCGGTTTCCCCCACAGTCCAAAGACATGCGGTAAATTGGCCGTAGTGTGTGTGTGTGTGTGTGTGCGTGTGCGTGCGTGCATGCGTGCGTCCGTGTGTGAGGCTGCTTTCACACTTAGTTCGAATGCCTGGTCCGAACCCAAGTTCGATAGTCCCCCCTCGACTGGTTTGTGTTCACATTGTCTTTTTTCCTTCTGAACCCCGGTATGTTTGCATCATCAAGCTGCTGGTTTATGTACAGCTGTTGCTAGGTGACGGCCACAAAAGCACATTTTTTTTTTAAATGTTCAGAACATCACGCAATAACTGCAGAAGTCGTTTTTGGTGGACAGACGCAGACATTATCATTGCACTGAGTCAGTCCCGCTTTTCACCAAGCAATGAACACATACAATGAAAACTTAAGTTTTTTGTACAGTTGGTGGTTCACTTCCGTTATTTGGTACGATTGCATTCATATCAGAAGTGAACCGTACCAGAGTTGACACGAACTGTACCCCAGACCACTTCTTTCAGGCGGACTCGGGTACCGTTCATGGGTGCGCACCCGAGTTCAGAAGACAACGTTCACATTAGCCAAACGTACCAAAGATGTTAGTGTGAAAGCACCCTGAATGAGTGTGTATGGGTGTGTCCCAGTACTTACGCTGTGTAAAACACGCCGAAATAGTTGGCAGTTCATTCCGAATTACAACTTGGTTTCTACTATAAAGCTGCACTCTTCAGTGTTTATATTTTTCTCACAAATATCTGACATATTTGAGCAACTATGAGAACTATAGTGGATTATTTTATAAACTACAATAATAGCACAAGATTACCACTTTGATGACAATGTTGGGTGTCAATGTTGAAGCTGGACAGACATTGGTCCCTTATTCCTTTCACTGCACTGAAAACCATACACATTTGTGAAAACAGTAATGATAATAATATTACTAAGTGATTCCTTTGTTATTAAACTACATTTATTGCAAATGCAAGATGATCCAGCCGAGTCTGAGTACGCCGTGTAATTGATGCTGTGTGGCCACTACTGTGGGGTGAAGTGGATTATGGGAATTAAGGGTCTTGTTGTGCACTTATAAGCACTGCATCAGTGTCTACATTGCTTTCTGAATTGGCCTGTCGGGTGCAGGAACTTCATTAAGAAAATATTCCCAAAAGGCAACAGTCATCAAAACATCCCATCAGCTGATCTTCATGTAAACCACTGAGAATAACTGAAGGCTCGCCAAGATATTTTAATTTGTCAGTTGATCTTCTGACAACAAATCAAGCTGACAGGTTTATTTCAACGCACGCTTTGAAATTCATCCAGATTACATTCATTAAATTCCACTAGCGGCATAAAGACGATGCGTGTGGCGCATTAACACGTGGCCTCACGGAATACTGCACCATTGGCAATAAATTGTGTGATTCACAAAGCAATTTAGATTCCTATCTCTCTTTTTGATAAGGGACGACAGAAAGAAAACACGAAATTACAAGGCTTAAACCCAAATAGGAGACAATGCTGAAAAAGAGTGGCTTAATGAATTCTAATTAACATCTTTGCTTGATAAAAATTAAAGGCCTCATTGTGCCTCCGCAGACTTAGTCCTCAACGCAAGTCACTTTTTGATGGCATATGAAAGTGACGACATTTCCAATAAGGGAGCTGAACAAAAACATGGGTTGTATTTGAAAAGAAAAAAAAAAACATCTCTTTGACCTTTAGAATCTGCCATTAATTGCTAATGCCAGACAAGAGAAGGATTTCAGTCTCCTGCAAAAACGAAATTAGAGGCGAGGTGGCTGGACCCAGGAATGAGCGCTGTGAGATTGAACTATTACGCATGTATGTGTGTGTGTGTGTGGTTAAAAAAGTCAGGCGTATGCTGGCATTTTCAACATGGCAGAAAAAGCCAACAGGCCCTCTCTCGAGGGAGTCGAAACGCTTGTTGATGGGAAGCATTTTGTCCTGATATTCTTTGACATGAATATTCAAAAACAAACTAAAAAAAGGTTTGCACGCAGGTATTTACATTTATTTATTTGGCAGATGCTTTCATCTGAAGCACTCAAAAAACATATATGGTCTCAGTGCACCTTAGTACCTTGGAATAACTAGCCTGATCTCACGAGGAAACGTAGCTATTTTACGTTTTGTTAGTTTAGTGGCTAATTCGTTCGAATTTGTATGAGTTCAGTCATACGAAAATGTATGATTTTCAAAAGGAAGGCGTGGGAACCAACCCCACCGCTAAACCCAGCCGTCATTGCGGGATAAGCAAATTGTACAAATGAGATCGTACAATTTCATACGAATTAGCCAAAAAGTTACGAATTAATCAAAAAGTTACGAATTGCTGTGAGATAGTATTGGAATAACTGCTGTTGATGGTGTGACAAAGTGTTTAAACCAAGCTTCAACTTCACCTGATGTGATCTCTTGTTCGGCACAAAAAAAATGGTGAATGGAAACATTAGGACATGTTTATATGATAATTAAAAAAAAACAAATACCCTCAATTCCCTTAATCAAAGGGATAGTTCACCCAAAAATGAACATTGTCATGATTCGCTTATTCTTGACTTGTTTCGAACCAGACTGATTTTTGTTTTGTTTTCTGTTGAGCATGAAAGAAGAAACGTTGAAGAATGTTGGAAACCTGTAACCATTGACTTCCAAATGTATTTTTTTTTTTCTATAATGGATGTCAAAGGTTACAGGTTTCCAACATTCTTCAGAATGTCTTTTTTTGTGTTCAATAGAACGAACAAGGGTGAATAAATGATGACAGAACTATCTCTTTAAGGCAGATATATGTAAAGGGTAAAGGTAGGATTTTCAAAACTTGCACTTTAAAACCAGTTTTCCAAAGTTTTTCGCTTTCAGGCCACTAAAAATGTTGTTGCCATGTAAATGAATGTTCAAACCCCCTCCAAAAAGGTTTTAATTTCTAGATTTAAACGTATTGTGTAAATGGCCTTTACGTGTTTCTGAAATGTCTGTCATCAAAATACAGAAAGTTTTGTGTTGTCAAGCATCAAACGGCAGCTTTTATAGCATACATTGTTATTTATTATATAGAAAAACAGAGCGGAGGTTTTCTCAGTTGTAGCAATGTTCATGTTTACTTTAGATGTTTTGTTTCCAGACAAATAGGATGATTTTGTTCTACACTCAAAATGATTTTTGGGGACAACTTAATTGTTTTATTTTTCAATCCACTTCAATTTGTTTCGTTAACTTAATTGATTTGTGTTGGGACAACATGAAGATTGAAATGCTGCTTTTCCAGTTGTTTAACATTAACAGTAATGAACGTTTAAATATTTCCTGACAAATGCATCTGAATGATCCCAGCCAACTCCACATCAGGATAGTTTTGATTTGCTGTGTGAAAATATAGCACTCAGATCACGTCATTAAAAGTTGAATTTTCAGTGGTATGTTCAGGTCATCCTATATTCTCAGATAAAAATATATTAAAAAAGTTTTCTGCTGGAAATCCAGACAAGAAAGGACCTTTGCACCTCTGTGCCTCTGGCATCCTGTTCTGGAGAGATTAAAAAGATAGTTTTAATAGGCCCGCAATGCTCTTGGGCCTTATCAAGCTTGCACACTTGTACGCCAAGCTGCTTTGGGCAAATACAAATCATGCAAAGCTTCCAACTCTCTAGCAGTCCAATAGCTCAAAAGTCCAATGGTCTAATTTACATTTGGCATTGCAGGGTGGCAAATTCTGCACAGAAAGATAGATATGAGAATGCAACCAAAAAAAAGGAATTAATTCAACTGAGAATCGTTCGTGGAGCTGCCATAGAGATGGAGAGTTCATTTAATCCCGTCGGATGTATTGTACACAAACCAGCCAGAAAAAGGCACTGATTTAGCAGAGTTGGTGCTCTGGTCCAAGCCAAATACAAATTAAAAGGTTATTTCATTAAGTCCATCAATCAATGTTTCACATTTGCGTGTCTAATCTGAAAGTACATGTGCCTCAGAAGCAAAATGTTACAAATGTTATATTGAATACTAATTTCTTAATCAGTTGAACACAGATGAATCCAAAGTAGGCAGCAAAATAGCTCTGTATGAGATTTGCTTTGACAAACAATTGGGTATGCAACAGTATTGATATCTGGCCCTGATACTGCACTTTTGTGCTCATCCTCAAGCTCATTAAAATGCTCCGATACATAAAAACTGAACATACATCATGTGTATAGACAACGATAACAACAGAACAAACAGAGAACAAAATGGAGACTGAGGATATCTGTAAATGCATTGAATAATTAATAGAATGTTAGACGTGTATTCAATAGTCATGCTTGTTTAGCTGCTGTTTGTAGTTCAACTATATTAGATGTCAATAGCAAAGAAAGTCGAACGATGAACATATAACCAGTGTTATAGAGAGAGAGAGAGAGAGAGAGAAAGAATACTGTATATGTGAAACAAAAAAAATCACTGTAGCATGATTTATGCATAATGCGGGCTTCACCATTGTCGGTTCAATATGATAGTCATGCAAATACTGTGTGCTTTGGTGGTAAAACTCTGATGTGCACTGTGATATTGAATAAAAGATAAAATATGACAGCAATAAAATGAACAGTAGAAGTTGTGTGGTTACAGAAACCATTTTAACAGTCATATTTGTACAAAAGTGTGTGTGTGTATATATATATATATATGTATATATGTATAAACAATACAAATGAAATGAAAATGCATGTACACTATATAAGACACAGGAACCCTGTCCTTAAACAGCAATATATATATAAAAAATAATAATAAAACATTTTTTATATAATTGTAACATATATTACAAAGTAATTCGGTTTACTTTCTCGCTAAAAAGCGCCTGTTTTTCCCTTTTTCCCACTTTTTTAAAGTGAGATGTAAATCACCGTCATGCATGAGTGATATTTTTGCACTTTTACACATAATAATCCATGATCACATTACACAATACTGAAACAGCAATAACAACTTAATTAGTGGAGCCTAGCTTCCCCGTAGTTTGCACTGTCAACGCTTCTCTAGTAATACTATTAATCCAGTAGATGTACATAAATATAACATTGAGAAACATTAATTTTATGTTCTTTGACTTACATTAAAACCCTTGCATTAAATAAATAAATAATACAAAAATGCATGCAAAAATGAAATGTGCATGTTGTTTAATTTCTAATTCCCTGAAACAAGGCAGGTTATATACTGTATTTCACTGTATTTTTTTAATAATTTATTTATATAACACTTCAAATATAGCAGTGATATTTCATTCAGATATGAAAAACACATTGATACACAATTAAATAAAGTGAAAGTGATTTTATGCAAGTATAACAATACAGTAACTCTCCAAAAGAATACAATAACTCTAAATACATTCCTTTAAAAAAATACAATAACTTTGAGTAATGATTAGATATTGTCTAATAAATCTACTAAATGATTAATGCTACTTTTGCTTCTCTTATATTGTCTTTGCCTGCATATTGATATTTATTGATTATTTTGTCTGACAGTTGCATGTGTGTTTAAATGAGTTAAGTGAAATATTGATCTGTCAGATTTAGGTATAATAAAATATGTTATAAAATTACATTAATTTCAATTAGGTAATTCAGCAAAAAAAAAAAAAAAAAAAAAAAGCTTTCCAGTTGGTTCTCAAAAATTAACCAAACACATTGCAAACAGATTTATTCCAGATGGAAGCCTATAGCCTTTATGAGTAAGTCAATAAATGTTTTACTCAACTGATTTGTTTAAAACCTTGATTCATTCATGAATAAATAAACTGGCTCCAATCACAGACACTGAGTCATTTAATCATGTTAAAACATGTTACTAACATCCCAGCAACATGATAATTCATGCTAGAAATGAGCTAACTCTTTTCCTAAAACCTCTTCATTATGTTCATCAAACCTCCATCAAAACATGAGAATCATTATAGCAACATGACAAAGCATGCTTTACACATGCTAGCAGTGTGATAAACATTATTAACATATTATTTGGTTCTAACAGGAACCAAATGCTAACATTAAAGTAACTTATGGGAATTTTTGCTCACTTGAAACTACAGTCACAAACAGTAAACTGCAAACATGAATATAGGTGGCCACGGATTATTATTTGTTAATAAACCACCTTCACCACATACTTATTACCATGTACCGTACCTATATGTGTTTGCTTTCTACCTATGTTTTTGTGTGCGTCAGTCTCTTGCATGTCCCCGTAGGTCCATTTTTTTGGACACACTCCAGTGCCCTGCAAATATCCCAAACCCCTTTCCTGCTTCCCTATCCTCAGCAGAGGTTCTCTCACGCGTGTCCACACAATCGCAGGGCTGTAATTGGTATGGTTTACACTTCCTTAAGAGCAAATCGAAGCCTGGCTAGACAGACAGCATTGCGGCAGTCAGAGCTGAGGGGGAAAACATGCGGGTCCACAGAGGCCGGGCTTTTCATTTAGAAATTCAGCCTGTGCGCTGTCTTTTTTCTGGGGAGGGTCCTCTTGTGGGGCGATTAGGGGTCGGTGTGTTTGAATGGCTTCCAGAATCATTTCCCATAAAGCCTGTGTTGGACTAAATTAATGTGAGCAGCGCAGCTTTATTGGGAGATCCCCAGTTGAGAGCTGTGAGTAAGCAGACGCTGTTCTCTCGACCTGATGCTTTTTTTCCCAAACCTGCTGAGTGTCTGACTCCCACACTGTCTGTCACATTGTGTTTTTAAAAAAGAAGAATCTGAAGCCAAACATGTCACGCTGACAGACACAATGCTCCCTTTGAAAATGTTTTAGTTTACCACCCACATGGTGTAAAACTCAGGGGGACTGCTGCTGTGGATAATGCGCACTATTGTGAATTTGCAAACGAAGTGTAAACGCTTGATTTGATTATGTGTTTGTCCACAAAGAGCTAATTTATGATGTTGTGATTGTTTCAGGGAGCAAATGTGAGATGAGCTTTGCTGAATTTGAAATTCAGCAATGCTTACTGCGGTATCTGTCAATATGTAAAGCTAATCTGTTGGGTAAGCTAATTATTTTTAATGAAATAACTTTTATGAAAATGAATTAGGGCTTTTTTTTTTCTTTCTAACTTTACTCTAGTTATTATGGATTATGGTAATTGGGCCCTTGCAACCAAGTGTTTCCAATATCTCTTTATCTCTGTATAAAATATACTGAAATGTTTGTCAATTTTGACCAAATATTACAGGAAAAGGGGATCATTTATATTTATACAGTTCTCAAATTAGTTTAGCCAAGCACCATTGTAATAGTGCTCCTATACCAACAAAGGCTCATTCTAAAAACGTAGCCCTATATGCATTTCTGGAAATCACAAATTATGTAGCCAAAGGAACATATGGCTGCATTTTGTCTTTAAAACGAATGCTAGAGGGTGGTATAACGCCATTCTTTTTTGCGCTAGCAGATGACTGCTTACCTCTGTATGGACAGCTTTCCCGCTGTTACCAGTTTGTCCGGTAGCTCGCAGCATACGCTGGTGGACTTGAGACGCAGAGAGGCGATGACGGGGTTTGAGTCTGGCGAAGAACGGTTCCAGAAAGCAGGTAAGACAAAGACAAAAGCCAAAAAATAAAATAAACAAGTAAATAACAGGGTGAGAATGTGGTAAAATCTGAAAATGTGATAAACATCAGGGGGGGTTTCTTTATCTGGATTGCTTTTCAAAACACTGTCGGTTGGGTTTAAGTAAGTGGGTGGGCGCTGGTCAATCGGTGATTTTTAAAACACTATTGATTGGGTTTAGGGAAGGGGGTCGGTGGGGTGGTCGGTCGGTCAGTCAGTAAGTAAGTCAGTCGACAGCGGCCTCTGGTTGATTTACGTGAGAAGAGCAGACACGAATGGCACTCACAAGAGAAATTTGAGATCTCAAATAGCATACACAGCGGCCTCTGGCAGATTCACAAAAACAAAAACTGCAAAAAAACATACCTCCTGGGATGTATTTGGTGCTCTCCAGAAATGTATACAGGGCTACATTTTCAGAATGATATACAGACCAATAGCACTAGTTGCTAGTTTTTATTAGCAAGATGATTGATTGTTAACTTGAATTATTTGTTCAAAACACTGATTCATTCCAGATGGAAGCCTATAGCCTTTACGAATAAGTCAGTAAATGTTGATTAAACATTGATTAATTCATGAATAAAAAACTGACTCCTATCACTTTGAATCATCACAAGTTATTATTTTTTTTACTCCCTTGGGTAACAAACTAGCAAATGTCTAATTTCAAACAAGACCAGACTTGTCAACATAGACCACAGGATTCAAGAGCTACCAACAGTTTTATTTGGATGAGTCGTTTTCCACAAAATGTTCGCAAATAGGTCGCTGCTAAGAGTTAACCATGTGCTAAACATGTTAGAAACATGCTAGCAACATGATAATTCATGCTAGAAATGAGCTAACTTTAATTTTCTCAAAACCTCTTAGCCATCAAAACATGACAAAGCATGCTTTACACTTGTTAGCATTGTGACAAAGTATGTTAGCAATTTGCTTAAGGCACATTATCAGTACTAATACATGCAAAAATGCATATCAGAATCAAAAGAAGCATGCTAATAAATGTTGGCATGCTAATTTACAGGCTAAAACATGTTTGCTATGTAAGGCAAATGTTCAATTGTGCAGCAACATTGTCAACAACATGCTGGACACGTACTGGTTTATATTAGCAGTGTGCTAAAGCGTGTTAGCAACTGAAGAAATGTTAATAAAATGCAAAATCATGGTACAAACATATAGCTATGTGAAAAAGCATGTTCCTATTTATCTAGTATAATATAGAAGTATCAGATTACATATTTATATAATGACAATGCATTCCGTGTGATTCAATACATGAGTTCATGTTGTATTCTTAGGCACTGATAGCTATTTGGTGACTAAACTGCTGTGGATTTGTCTATATATATATATATATATATATATATATATATATATATATATATATATATATATATATTTTACAAATGTAGACACAGTATTCCTCACTACTGTATTTAAAATATAAGTTTATTTCACCTTTTTTATTGAGCTGTTGTATGAAAGCAGTATCATACCTGCTTCGTATTTCAGACACATATCTGAAATACTTTAACTTTCATGTCAAATTTGTGGTCAGATGTGAATAATGCATGTCTCTGGTGCAAAGCAAAATACTTGAACCTCTCTTTTGCTGCCCGCCTGCTGCTGTGCTGTGTTTTCTGCCACTCTACGTGATTAATGAAATCCATAAGGCCTTTCTGCCCTTTCTAATAGATTTATGGACTTCATGGTACAATAACTTAGTGTTTTACTGTACATTTGTTTTCCTTACATTGATATTTGTCACGAGAGAGCTCCTGGGCTGACCTTTAGGTGCCGAGTGGCCTGATTTGATTGGCAATCGGTCTGTTAAGGCCAACAAATGCAGCAGCGAGTGATTTTCTGATACAGCAGTCAAACTGTATGTTATAATTTATCACATAATGGCATTAGTAGAAGCATACTGTAAACTTTTGTTAACATGTAAATATGTTAACATGTTTTGACCCTTAAACCATGTTAACAAATTTTATTTATTTATTTATTAATTTTTTTTAATTTAGTTTAGTTTTATTTTATTTTATTATTATTATTATTATTATTATTATATATTTTTTACAGGAAATCTGCTATCATAGACTAACCTCTGCTAGGATCAGGACTTTTAAAATAAGTTATCAACTCTTCATATTACCTGTCATATTTCGTCAAAAAGATTTGGACATATGCACCTGTTCATAATTGTATTTCATGCTAATTAGAGCCATTGCACAACAAGAAAATGCTAAGACACAATTACAAACTGTTCTTAATGCAGCATCTGCAGGGATTGCACCCAGCAAGCCAGTGAATGTAAAGAAAGTTTACAGAAAAGGTTATAACAGTGTCGCTTCATTCAAGTAACACTAATAAAATACTTAGCCTTATGCAAGTAAATCAGACTGGAACATAGTTGATTTTGAAGCTGTTCTGTGTCGAGGGATGTTAAAGGATACAGTCTGAACAAACTGATCAAAACAGCAGCCTCAAGTGAAGAGCAGCAGGGATTACATGCTCAATGAAACATTTCTGAAGCATTTTATTGAACTGAAATCCAAGAGACTTATTCAAAGCAATGTAATCAAGCAGCAAAGAGTGAAGTGCAAAAATGCGCAGTGATTCCAGATCGGATATGACAGAACATCTCTTGGGAGATCAAGAGTACAGTAGTTGCCTTCTCTTGGGTTCAAGAAAGAAATTTTGTTGATTGCATTCATTCCTTTTGAAAAAAAAAAGAGTGCTTACATTTCAGTAGCTTCATTACCTTTTACCTTACCTTCTACCTTAGTTTTAGGGTCAATTATGCTGTAAATATATACAAATTTGAGTGGCCTAAAGTATAATTTAAAAATTTAAACGTTGATAGTTCAATCTCTGCTTACAACATTTAACCAAGGTTTCATTTTTGTAAGTGTTGTAATAACCACTTTTTGAAAGCAAATTCATTACCATTTTCATAAAAAAGGTTTTGTATGTAGTAATAGTAGTAAGTGTTGTTATTCAAAAGGAAAGCAATCTACTGTGGCTATACTATAAACCATGTTTAGTTTAGCAAAACCGTGGCTATCATAGTTTACAATAACATTAACCATGTTTTTTTATTTATTAGCAAAACCTGGTTAATTTTCACAAGGGTTAGAAGGCTTTATCCAAAATTTATAGAAGTACTTTTGTTTTGCCTGGTTTGCTTGGTATGTTTTTTGTGACTATCAGATTGCCATTAGCTATTGACTTGCATTTAGTGAATCACCAAGAACCACACTAAATTGAAATTAAAGCTATTTTGTTTTTTCAGCCATTGCTCCAGCCTTCAGTGTCAGAGGAATCTTCAGAAATGGTGCCCAAGAAACATTTACTGTTAAAAGTTTTTTTTTTTTTTTAGGTGAACTATTCCCTTAAGCAACTCTTATTTGAACACACCACACCATGTTGTCCTTAAAAGACTTTAGTTTAGTATGTCACATAAGAGAAATATGCTGTACACAAAGTGCATCAATTTCATCTCAAAGCACTAAGCGAAACTGTGATTTCTGGATACGTGGCCGGTCGGTTCTGCTTGCGGGGTGTTGTATCTGCAGAAACTCTTCATCAGAGAGAGTGAGTGCGGTCGGCTCTCAGGCAGACACCGTGAAATGGACCCGGCTGTGGTTCACAGCTCCGGGCCCGGCACATTTGCTAAGGGCCATTAACGTCATGCCTTACCAGGACCCAACGGTCTGCCATTCACTCTCTCTGCAGCCCCCAAGTGTGCTGAATCTGTGGAGAAATTGCGCACATACCCTTTCTAGTCGAATTCAGACCAGAGAACCGCTGACATTGAGGACTGATGAGGTCTATTAGCTGTGTTTTTGAAAGGTTCAAGAGGTTTTAGATTGTCAGCAGTCAAGTCATATATAGTGTAATTTCAGTTTTTGCTATTAAAAAGATGAAGGATTTGATCAAACCCCAAATGCAATGTTCATAATGATACTCCAAGTCATGAAGCTTTTGAAGGTGATCAGATTTATTGTACTTTGTTTTGTTTTATTTTATTTTGCTGAAACTTTGAAACGACCAACAAATGTTAGGGACCACATTATAGTAGTCCTTAAATCCTCTGTCAAATCTTCCATTGAGAAAGATTGAGCCCTTTCCCTTCATTTGTGTAATCATCTTACAGTCCAATTCCTTTTTGAACCACTTGAATCATGGATTTTGTAAGTGTCGCATTCCTAAGACAGCTTTGGTCAACTTCACCAATGATTTGTTGATGGCGTCTGACTCTGGTGCAACATCTATTATTCTATCATTCTGTTTGACTTAAGAGCTGCATTTGATACCGTGGATCACAGGCTCATATTGAAAGAGTGACTGGTGTGTCTGGGACTGCCTTAAAGTGCTTAAGGTCTTATTTTACTGACTGCTCCCAGTTTATTTCTATGGGTGGTTCTAAAGCTAAGATTAGCTTTGTCTCCACTGGTGTCCTTCAGGGCTTGGTTTTAGGCGCTCTACATTTTAACATTTACTTGCCATCTTTAGGCCACCTTCTGACATCTCTCAGCCTTTATTATTGCTTATACTGACTATACGATATATATACATTTAAGACCTCATGACAATCTTGACATTGTTTTTTTATCAGACTGCATAACTGAGATCAAAACATGGCTGAGTAATGTGTTTGACACATGGCTTGTGTTTGAATGGTGGGAAAACTGAAGTTATACTCAATGATTCCTGTCAAGTTTCTAAGGCTGATCATCTGTCTTTGACTTTGGATGGCTCTGTTTTGAAAACCCAGAGGCGAGTTGTTTTTAATGCAAATCTGCCTTTCATTCTTTTGGCCAAAGTACCTCAGAACTATGGCAAGATACTGCCCTTTTATGGTTAAACTACTGTAATGTTGTTTTAGTTGTTGTTTGTAAATCTACACTTAATAAGTTCTAATATGTCCAATATGTATTTAACCGGGACAAGGATAGGAAGCCACATTTGTCCAGTATTAGAATCCTTTCAGATCTATCTATATCTTTGGATGATATGGTATATCTAGAATTATCTGCCTCTTGAACTCAGGGAAGTTCAAAGTTATGATAATTTTAAAGTTTAATTGAAGACATATTTTTTTAAATTTGCTTTTCCTTGTTGATTTTGTATTGTTTGTTGTTATTGTATTGTATGCATTCTGTTGTCCTTGTGTTCAATGCTTTGAGAAGTTGCTTTTAAAGATGCTTTATAAAATAAAGTTTATTACATTATTATATTACAATATGAGACATTAATTCATAAATTCAGATTGGAATGTGAAATTAGCATCACTACGTTTAATTAGCAAATAAACTGAATAAATCAAACTGTCCTTTAAAATACCACAAAAAAATCAATTTTTTTCTTTGCATCACATTTACAAAAGTACATTCATACACATACATACAAAGCACAGATTAAATGAAGTAATGTAAACTCTACTCTAGTGTTTCAAATAATGTTTATTAAAATTTAATGTCATGGGTGAAATAATGTTCTAGAATTACTCACCGTAACATATATTTATATACACCAGTACATACACCAAGTTTATTGTCATTAAGTTGATGATTACAACATGATTACAAATTATTTGTTTGTTCTTATATTAGTTTATATTCATCAACGAATCTCTTTAAAAAAAAGTATTATTACCATTATTACCATTATTATTTACTGCTGAAAACCTGATATAGGAATGATAATTAATGATACTAATACTAATATTAGAATAATTTTTGAACAATATTAAAGTAATACAAATATTTATAAAAATATAAAATATTTTTTATTTAATATAATTTTTTTTATCAGATCAGAAATCAGATACATTTAACAAAGGAGATGTCTTTCGAAGAAAAAAAAAATTATATCGAACAAACTTTTGAAGTAGCTACAGTGGGTAGCACAATCGACTCACAGCAAGAAGGTCGCTGGTTCGAGCCCCGGCTGGGTCAGTTGGCATTTCTGTGTGGAGTTTGCATGTTCTCCCTGTGTTTGAGTGGGTTTCCTCCGGGTGCTCCGGTTTCCCCCACAATTCCACAGACATGCGATACAGGTGAATTGGGTAAGCTGGGTAAGGTGAATTACCCAGTGATGGGTTGCAGCTGAAAGGGCATCCGCTGCGTAAAACATATGGTAGATGGCGGTTCATTCCGCTGTGGCGACCCCAGATTAATAAAGAAACTAAGCCGAAAAGAAAATGAATGAATGAATATGTCCAACAACCAATTTATATTTACATCCAGGAAAATTTGTGAGCCAATCCCAGGTAAACATTCTCCCTACTGCGATAGTAAAGCCCAAATATTGGTAAAACATGATCAGCATGCTTTAGTAAACCTAAAACCACATGTTCTATTTGATAACCCCATTTCCAAATCCTGTTATTCTGTTGTTGAGCAGACGAAGACTACAATAGAGGAATATTTGCAAGGAAATGAGGAGCTAAAGCAACCCTGCTCCGGGAGATTTACTGACCTCTGATTTTTTGTTTTTCTCCATGTTTGTTTTGTGCTCTGTTGACAGAGGTCGATAACCGTTGCTTATTTTCCCTCAAATGCTTGAATCGATTGCATTGTTCATCTCTCTGCCCTATGCACCATCCGAGACTGCTGTTTTAGAAAGCTGACCAACTCTCTCTCTTTCTCTGCTAAAGGGACACAAAGACACAAGCATTCAAATCAAGCCAGTTCCATCTCTATTTCACGCAACACTGCATGTATGGAACAGACGCACATCTGATTAGTCCGTCTCCTGCGACTATTTTCAGACCGAATGAATAACAGTTGAGGGAGTTCGGCAGAGTTTGCGAAAAGAGAAAGCCGAACTGAATCATAAAGCACTTTCAGGGCCGTCAGCAAATAAGCATTAAAACACCATCTTTCATATTGCATCGATTTTGGAATCTGCCATCCAACAGGCTTGATCGATAAACAAGTACGTGGGGGTTGAATGCGATGAAGCGCTGGTTTTAAACTGTAACATATTGGCCCTTACAGTGTAATCTGTTTTCACATTAACCCTTTAAATCTGAAAGCTGACCTCTATACGCAACAATATAGGTGTTCGCTGTCTGACAAATGCATTACTGTCAGTCAGACTCGCCGAGGTGGAACAGAGCAGTAATGTGGCTTGTGATTAAGGTTTTGGGTGCTGACATGTAGTTGGACAGATGACCTTTGCTGTCATCTAATGCTCCCTTTAAATTTGATTACGGCAGGTTTCAAAAATAAACTTGGTTAATCGTCAAGCAATTAAGACAGTATCCTAATTATTTAAATTATTAACCAACATCAAAGTGAACATTCATTCATTCATTTTCATTTCGGCTTATTCCCTTTATTAATCTGGGGTCGCCACAGCGGAATGAACCGCCAACTTATCCAGCATATGTTTTACGCAGCGGATGCCCTTCCAACTGCAACCCATCCCTGGGAAACATCCATACACACCCATTCACACTCATACACTACGGACAATTTAGTCTACCCAATTCACCTGTACCGCATGTCTTTGGACTTGTGGGGGAAACCGGAGCACCCGGAGGAAACCCACGCCAACACAGGGAGAACATGCAAACTCCACACAGAAACGCCAACTGACCCAGCCGAGGCTCGAACCAGCGACCTTCTTGCTGTGAGGCGAACGTGCTACCCACTGCGCCACTGTGAGGCCCTTTCAAAGTGAACACCCTGCATTTATAGCATGTAAAACTGATTTGTGGAAATGGAAAATTGTTAAATGTTATTGAAGTTAAACGTAGTGATTTTCTGTTTAAATATATTTAATCTGCGATGTCAGCGCAGCATTTTCAGAAATAATTGTAAGAAACGATTAATTGACTTTTCTTTAAAAGGTGAATAAACCTGTTGCCTTAACATTTTTAAGTAAATGAACTGTGCATAAATTAAGTTAAGTGAACTTAACAGTTCCAAGTTAAAACAGGTTTACTCTTACTCACTTTAAAATGAATCACTTTAAAGTTCAAAGTAACAACATAATAAAACATGTTGACATTACTTATTGATCACTATGATACTTGTCACTACCATCTGTTTCCATGGATACTCATTATTTTGCACACCTGTTTCTAGCTGTGTTCTTATCTACCTACAGTGCATCCGGAAAGTATTCATAGCGCTTTACTTTTTCCACATTTTTTAAGTTACAACCTTATTTCAAAATGGAATAAATTCATTTTTTTCCTCCAAATTCTACACACAATACCCCATAATGACAATGTGAAAAAAGATTTTTTGAAATTGTTGCAAATGTATTAAAAATAAAAAACCTGAAAAGTCACATGTAGATAAGTATTCACAGCCTTTGCTCAATACTTTGTTGATGCACCTTTGGCAGCAATTACATCCTCAAGTCTTTGAATATGATGCCACAAGCTTGGCACACCTTGGCACGTCTTTGGAAATTTTTGCCCGTTCCTATTTGCAGTACCTCTCAAGCTCTATCAGGTTGGATGGGAAGCAACTGTGTACAGCCATTTTCAGATCTCTCCAGAGATGTTCAATAGAATTTAGGTCTGGGCTCTGGCTGGGCTACTCTAGGACATTCACAGAGTTGTTATGAAGCCACTCTATTGATATTTTGGCTGTGTGCTTTGGGTCATTGTCCTGCTGGAAGATGAACTGTCGTCCCAGTCTGAGGTCAAGAGCACTCTGAAGCAGGTTTTCATTCAGGATGTCTCTGTACATTGCTGCATTCATCTTTCCCTCTATCCTGACTAGTCTTCCAGTTCCTGCTGCAGAAAAACATCCACACAGGATGATGCTATGAGGTTATTGATCACCTCCCTGACTAAGGCCCTTCTCCCCCGATCACTCAGCTTAGATGGCCAGCCAGCTCTAGGAAGAGTCCTGGTGGTTCCAAACATCTTCCACTTACGGATGATGGAGGCCACTATGTGCTCATTGGGACAGAAATTTTTCTGTAACCTTCCCCAGCCTTGTGCCTCGAGACAATCCTGTCTCGGAGGTCTACAGACAATTCATTTGTCTTCATGCTTTGTTTGTGCTTAGACATGCACTGTCAACCCTGTGACCTTATATAGACAGGTGTATGCCTTTTCAAATCATGTCCAATC
Source organism: Danio choprae (assembly GCA_903798125.1). Lineage (NCBI taxonomy): Eukaryota > Metazoa > Chordata > Actinopteri > Cypriniformes > Danionidae > Danio > Danio choprae. The sequence goes on along the minus strand of CAIGQW010000298.1, from coordinate 3,590,776 downwards.
AACTGAATTTACCACAGGTGAACTCCAATTAAGCTACTGAAACATCTCAAGAAGGATCAGTAGAAACAGAATGTACCTGAGCTCAATTTAGAGCTTCACGGCAAAGGCTGTGAAAACGTATGTACATGTTATTTTTCAGGTTTTTTGTTTTTAATAAATTTGCAACAATTGTCATTATGGGATATTGTGTGTAGAATTAATAAATGGATATAAATGAATTTAATCCATTTTGGAATAAGGCTGTAACATAAAAAAGTGAAGCGCTATGAATAATTTCCGGAACCACTGTATGTATTATTTTCTTGCATTGGTTTGCTGTGTGTTTTCTTCTGAATTTTTCATTGTTGCTCATCTTTGTGTTTGCCTTTATTAAAGCGATAGTTCACTCCAAAATAAAATTGTCACTGTTGACTTACCCTCAACTTGTTATAAACTTGTGTGAATGTCTTTGTACTTGATGAACACAAAATAAGATATTCTGAAGAATGTCAGAAATGGTTAGTCATTGACTTGCATAATTTTTTTTTCATACTATAGATGTCAATGGCTGTTGCTTTCCAGCATTCTTCAGAATATTTTTGGTTTAGCAAATGGTTCCACAAAAAAAGGAAAATCATAAAAGTTTAGATCCACATGGGGATGAGTAAAGTTTTCATTTTTGGATGAACTACCCCTTAAATTATAGTACATGTAATGTTGTGTTTAGATCTATCTCCTCTTCCTTGCATTAGTTAAACAAATAAATACAACCCTGGCAAGCATAAGAGACTTCTCTCAAAAACAAAATATTATATCACTTTTTTACACTTTATCTCATTGCAAATGCAGTAATGTTCTTAAATAGCATTTCTGTTTTATTATAACCACCTTAATCATATTTGAGAGAAACTGAAGTCAGGCTACACATGGCGCATTTCAGCAGTGGCCTTTTCCTGCTTGATTGTCACAATAAAGGCATCGATTTCACAAGCCACTCCAGTCAGATCAATTGCGTAGGCAGTTTTCGATGTGTGTTTACTCTACAGACTGCCAGATTAGATTATGTGTGCTCAGGTAGGGGGCCCGAGTCAGGAAAAAAAAAACTTCAGAAATCAATCCCTCATTGGCACGGCATTCAGAAAGCGCTGATCTTGAGCATATGTCCTCTAATTACTCTGATGGGAGCTTGCTAATGGGCACAGAGTCGGCCTCGCGCTCACTGCGAATGCTAGTTAATGTCACTGTCACAACGTAGATCCCCGGGCCCTGAGATCAAGGCTGGGGAGAACGAACGGCCCCTAACCGCCCCACCAGTACATGAAACCATCTCACTCCCTGTCTAATTGCTCTCTGAATTATTAACCTCAATGAAAGGAGGACAGTGCCTCATCTGACCCCGCTTATATAGCTGAAGGTTTGGCAGCCCGCGCTTCATGAGAAATGTGTGAACGCATGCATATTTAACCATCTGTGGAAGATTTGCCATTTGCACAGGTTATTACTGACTTTGACCTCTCCTATGAATTTCTGCATATATATTTTTTTTACTTTAAGAATGAGAGATGTCTTGGGTTTACTTGAATTTATTCACATTTTACACACGTGACTACTGCATTTCTAATTAGGGACCGAGCACCGGAACGGTGTGTAGGCCCTATTGGAATTCCGCTGTTCTTCTTCTTCTTCGGATTCGGAATGAATCGCGATTTTGAGGGTCTAAACATGCTCGAAAACTCACCAAACTTTGCACACGCCCCAGAAGTGGTGAAAATTTACGTTCATTATAGGTTTCGGAAGTGGGTGTGTCAAACGGACTAGCCCCTGAGCTACGTTTCACGCACACGTACGAAAATGGCACACATCAAACATGCCAAAACCTACAAAAAAGTCTCTTGGAGCGAAATCTCAAACCCAACAGGAAGTCGGATATTTTTAACTTCCTCTGGCGAAAAAGTGCAGTTTTTGCCATTTCCAGGCGTGGTATTTGAACTCCTCCTCCTAGGGAATTCATCAGATCAACACCACAATTGGGTATTGTGAACTAAAGGCCTTGGCGATGTTAAATTGCGAAGATCTAGAGTTTTCATCGAAGGGCGTGTCCGTGGCGGCCTCTCAAACTTTGACGCTTCGCCACGAAACAGGAAGTTGTTATAACTCAGGCATACATTGTCTGATTTGATTCACAATCCATATGTTTGATAACAGTCCTGACCTGAACATGTTTACATGCCAATAACCAGATACAGATATAGCGCCACCTGCTGGCAACAGGAAGTGACATGTTTTACAGTGTAACAAACTCCTCCTACAAATTTTATCACACCGAATCCATGTTCCGTTAGTTTAGTCCAAAGGCCTTTGTGATGTTAAATTGTGAAGATCTAGAGTTTTCGGCGAGGGGCGTGTCCGTGGCGGACTGAGAAAGTGCAATGCTTCGCCATGGAGGAGGAAGCACTTATAACTCAACCAAACAATATCTGATCTGTCTGAAAATGCACAGGTTCGATGAGATTTCATTCCTTAACACATCTACATGCCAATATTGAGTCTCAGTCATAGCGCCACCTGCTGACAGAAGGAAGTTTGGCATAAATCTGTGATTTTCCCAGGTATTTTAATATATATCGACTTAAATTATTATTATCCGATGTTCTCTGTCATCCTGAGGTCACCGGGCGGCGGTGAGCCCGGGTGCGAGGTCCCTTTCATCGCTGCTTGCAGCTTTAATTATGGGTTGCATTTACTGTACAGTAGTTTATGGAACTTCCATTCAAAAGAACTGGAATTATTCATTTCAAATAATAAGGTTGTGTTATCCAAATAATCCATATACAAAGGGAAAACTGGGTGAGTGTACATCTGACTTTGACTAATACCTTGTGTTATTGCATGAACTGTGCTTTGTAATTCCAGATTATAGTATTTTCTTATTGTATTTGTTCAGTAAAGTGCTATGTAACGCCTGGTCTGTAGCTAGATTGTAAATTATGTGGCCCCCATAACCACAATATACAACATAGGCTGATTCTGAAAACGTAACCCTATATACATTTCTGGAGAATTATGTAGCCAGAGCTACGTATGGCTGTGTTTTATCTTTAAAACGAACGCTATGGGGCAGTATGACGTCGTTCCTTTTCTCGCTTACCAGCTGACCACTTACCTCCTTATGAAGTTTTTTTTTTTTTTTTCCTCCACTGTTGCCACTGGCCTGCTTGGTTTTGTGGAGCTGCGCTTCGGTGGATTTGCTCTTCAGTGTTTGAACTTTCACCAGTGGAACTTAAGCCACACTGAACTGAACTAAACTGAACTGAACTGAACTAAACTCAAAAATGTGGACTTTAATTGAACTTGTTAAGCTGCTTTGACACAATCTACATTGTAAAAAGCGCTATATAAATAAACTTGAATTGAATTGAATTGAATTATGGACGGCTTTTCTGCTGTTACCAGTTTGTCCGGTAGCTCGACACGTGTGTGTGTGTGTGTGTGTGTGTGTGTGTGTGTGTGTGTGTGTG
>CAIGQW010000298.1:3558411-3576266 GCA_903798125.1 Danio choprae | reverse complement strand
ATATTATATTATATTATATTATATTATATTATATTATATTATATTATTCATTCTTTTTTTTTTTTCGTCTTAGGACCGACAACTTATCCAGCATATGTTTTACGCAGCGGATGCCCTTCCAGCCGCAACCCATCACTGAGAAACATCCATACACACCCATTCACACACATACACTATGGACAATTTTAGCTTACCCAATTCACCTATACTGCATGTCTTTGGACGTGTGGGGGAAACCGGAGCACCCGGAGGAAACCCTTGCCAACACGGGGAGAACATGCAAACTCCACACAGAAACGCCAACTGACCCAGCCGAGGCTTGAACCTTGCTGTGAGGCGATTGTGCTACCCACTGCGCCACTGCGTCGCCTATATTATATTATATTCATTCATTCATTTTCTTTTTGGCTTAGTCCCTTTATTAATCTGGGGTTGCCACAGCGGAATGAACCGCCAACTTATCCAGCATATGTTTTACACAGCGGATGCCCTTCCAGCTGCAACCCATCTTAGTCTCTTTATTCATCAGGGAATGCCACAGTGGAGTAAAACAGACGAGAAAAGAAACCCTGCTTTAGTGGAATGCTGTTATTGAACATACTTCTACTGGCCCTTTGCTCACATTTCTCCTTTTCTTTTTCACCCCTGCAAGCTTCTCCTGCTCTTTCCTGTGCTCAGACATTAAATGCCACCTGCTCATGTGTGTCTCTGGGCAGTGCTGAAGTAGCAGGATGCCACCTGGCATTAGCAACGAGTGCGTGTGTGCATGCATGTGTGTGTGTGCGTAAGCCTCCGCCTGCAGTGTGTCCTCTGAGTTTGAACAGAACTGGGGCTTAACTCAAACTTTTCCACCCTGAAGAGGGAAGACAGCTGGGCAGAGTAAACATGACCGCCAGCAAGACATTTCCACTTCCTACTTTCTGTCAGTTGAGATTTTTCAGTAATGGCTTCTACTTGTAGCTTTACTTTCTGAGCGTCAGGCTTATTTTAGAACATTCAGCCTGGCACTGCAGATCTATGTTGCATGACTTGTGTTTGAATCTAAATAAATAAATAAATGTATATAATTTATTCATTATTTATACACAAGTCATGATTAAAATAAGCCTGGACTAGATGACATACAAACATACGATGCGACATACTGTACGGTTGTATTTAATGGATGTTGCATTATACATACTGTACATACAAACAGCTTTATTCTATTCTATTCTATTCTATTCTATTCTATTCTATTCTATTCTATTCTACCATACCATTACCATATGCTACATACCATATGCTAGGGTACAATAGTATGGACAAACACGTAGTAATGCTTGTCAACGCTGCAACTGTTTTATGCCCAGTACTGGGAAACACCCATACACTCTCACATTCACACACATACACTATGGCCAAGTTTATTCAATTCACCTATATTGAATTGAATGTCTTTGGACAGCATGGCTTTGGACTGTGGGAGAAACCCGAGCACCCAGAGGAAACCCACACGAACACGAGAGAACATGCAAACTCCACACAGAAATGCCAACTGACATAGCCGGGACTCGAACCAGTAACCTTCTTGTTGTGAGGTGACAGTGCTAACCACTGAGGCACTATGCTACCCAAATATGTATTTTAGTTTTTGTTATTTTAGTACATCAAGGTAAACTAAATAAACTGTTGCTCTGGCAGGTAACTTAAAAAGTAAATAGTTATTCATTTCAGTTTTAATTTAGCCCAAAAGTCAAATGTTGCCACCAATGCCAATGAAAGATATCTACTTTTGTGTAGGGTAGTGGTAGGGTAGTGGTAGTGGTAAAAAAAAATATAGCTGCAAGCAGCAATTAAGAGACCATGCAGTTCAGAGCCAGAGTGACTAAAGCAGTCCAGAGGCAGAATGAGCACATTTGTCTGTGCGGTAAACAAAAACTGGTTCGCCTATTGACACAAATTTCACAACACTTGGTCATCATGGTCGGACAATGATCTGAGTCAAATTTGTTGATTTTTTGGCAAACGGTCTAGGAGGAGTTTGCAAAAGAAATTTCTGAACAAAATCAATTAAAAATAAACAATGCTATATTATCATTGAACTGTTATACTTAATAACAGTTGAAATATTTAATACTTAATGGTGTTTCCTGTGTTGTCGTTCTCATGGTTTGTTGTATGCACATGTGACGATTCTCTAGCTTCCCTTTTAGTTGTGTTAGATACCCTTACGAAAGCGTCTCATAAAAGGGGTACGATACGGTACGGTTCGCTATTTTGGTATTTCTGACAGTAAAAACAGATTAATACATATTGATACAAATGAATGCATATCATACTCTACTGAACTAAACTATACTGCCCAGTAAAAAAAACATGCCAACCCCAAAATATTATAAATTCTGAGTGTGCCTGGGCTTAACAAACCACCTGTAGAAAACACACTCTTTCATCTCTCTGACACATTATCCAACACAAACATTGTGGTTATGAAATGTGCTGCACACCCGTGAGTGGGTTTGACAAACCATCTGTAGAAATCTCTCTCTCTCTCTCTCTCTCTCTCTCTCTCTCTCTCCCACTCTCTCTCTCTCTCACTCTCTCAAAAAAACAAACAAACAAAAAACCTTCCCTCCTCCTTACTCTAGAACTAAAATTCTCTGAGCACAAACCAGTTCCTTTGCATAATTAGCAGTTTTTGTGTGTATTACCTCTTCTTGTTGAATCGCTGAATGCCTTCTCAATTGTAAGTCACTTTGGACAAAAGCATCTGCTAAATGACAAAATGTAAATGAAAAAAGAGCCAATAATAATAATAATATTAAAAATAGCAATCATACTAATTGGCATAATAGAACTAATATGTTTTAATGTTTTTGTTATCTGTTGAACCACAGAGTGTTTATATTGGTGAAAAACCACAGGTAAGCTTCTGTGAAATGCCTCCCTTTTGCTGACAACAGATTTAAACCATTCCAAACTCAACATTTGGTGCTGGTTGCATTTTAAAAACGCAATTATATATAATTACACATTATCAGCAACTCAAGCTTCACAGCACTTGTAGAAGAGAAAGTCCATGCTGAGCAGCATTATCTGTGAACCAAGCCACTTCTAGACATCGAAAATCCTTATCATGAACAACTCGCATGGAAAAAAGAATCCTGGTGCTGTGCATCAAATGACATATTTATGATAATTACAGTAGTCTCTTTGATTTGATAATTCCACTAAACCATATTGAGTCCTCAGCCATTGTTAGAAGTTTCCTGCCAAGTAATGCTGTTTTACTAATTTTTACTCGCATTTGGGGCCAGTGCACTGAAAAAAATTATTCATTGGATTTAATACATTTTTAAGCTAAGTGGTTGCAAACATTTTTATATAGGCTAAATTTAAACAAACTAAAACTAATTAAAACAGATTAAATTAAGTAATGTATGACATTGTATATTTAGTGGGCAGTGGGTAGCACGTTCGCCTCACAGCAAGAAGGTCGCTGGTTCGAGCCTCGGCTGGGTCAGTTGGCGTTTCTGTGTGGAGTTTGCATGTTCTCCCTGTGTTGGCGTGGGTTTCCTCTGGGTGCTCCGGTTTCCCCCACAAGTCCAAAGACATGCGCTATAGGTGAATTGGGTAAGCTAAATTGTCCGTAGTGTATGAGTGTGAATGGGTGTGTATGGATGTTTCCCAGAGATGGGTTGCAGCTGGAAGGGCATCCGCTGCGTAAAACATATGCTGGATAAGTTGGCGGTTCATTCCGCTGTGGCGACCCCAGATTAATAAAATGAATTGAATAATTGAAAATGACCCCGAAATGAAAATGAATGAATGAATGAATAATTGGCGTGCTGAGCTAGAAAAGACACCCTAACTTGTGTTATTCATCTTTTCCTGGAAAAAGAGAGAGAAATAGGGGTCTGAGCAGAGTGTCATAATGCCCTCTGCAAAAAAATGTAAAGGTTTAAAGATGTGGAGCTGGGGTTGCGAAGGTATGCTGAAAGTCGAGAGAAAAAGGAGGTAGGATATTCTTGGTTATTTATAGAGACATGGTCTTAAGCTGATTGGATAAAATAATGATGGCCAACAATGAATTTGCCTTGTCAAGACATCTGCACGTGTTCCTCCTGAAATTAGATTATAACACATCATTTATTTTATGTTTATGAGTATCATGTATGCATAATGTACAGCATTTGTGATGGAAGTAATATACATGTTATAACTAATGTGCAGCTGTCGTTTTATAACACACACAGCTAAATACAGTACACAACCAAATCACATTTTTCACACTTCTTTTTATGCATAATTTGTGTTTGATTGAAAAATACATATCGACACAGTGGCTCAGTAGTTAGCACTGTCGCCTCACAGCAAGAAGGTTGCTGGTTCGTGTCCCGGCTGGGTCAGTTGGCATTTCTGTGTGGAGTTTGCATGTTTTCTCCGTACTGTATGTGTGTGAATGAGTGTGTATGGATGTTTCCCAGTACTGGATTGCAGCTGGAAGGGCATCCGCTGTGTAAAACATATGCTGGATAAGTTGCCGGTTCATTCCGCTGTGGCGATCCCTGATGAATAAAGGGAATAAAATTGAAGGAAAATGAATGAATGAATGAATGAATGAATGAATGAATGAATGAATGAATGAATGAAAATAACATTTGGGGGAAAAATTAGCAGCAAAGGTTGTTAGCTTTATTGGAAAGTATGCCTAAACTGCATCATTACATACATTTGTGAGAACATAAACATATATGTGTGTGTGTATTACGTATATGTAATACCATGATATACCATGAAAATGCTATCAAAAATAAGTTTTGCTGAGAACAAGCAGAGTTTAGAGAACAAATAATAGTTGTATAAAGCAACATTTGACATTTCTACTCTATTATAAAATAATTGAGTACACCCCATTCTGAAAATGAACATTTTTATCCATTTCTCAGTGAGAATATAATATAAATATATTTTGGTGCATTTGAACAAAACAGATTTAATAAACAGATATATTTATTAAAATAATAATTTAGTCACCTAACATCTTTAGAAATAGAAAGATAATACATTTAAATTAATGCGAAATATTGGAAACAAAAAAATTACAACAAACATTAAGTAAAATGTTTTATTTAATATTTTTCCCTAACAGGGCAGCACGGTGGCGCAGTGGGTAGCACAATCGCCTCTCAGCAAGAAGGTCGCTGGTTCGAGCCTCGGCTGGGTCAGTTGGCATTTCTGTGTAGAGTTTGCATGTTCTCCCTGTGTTCGCGTGGGTTTCCTCCGGGTGCTCCAGTTTCCCCCACAAGTCCAAAGCTAAATTGTCCGTAGTGTATGTGTGTGAATAAGTGTGTATGGATGTTTTCCAGTGATGGTTGCAGCTGGAAGGGCATCCGCTGTGTAAAACATATGCTGGATAAGTTGGCGGTTCATTCCGTTGTGGCGACCCCAGATTAATAAAGGGACTAAGCCGAAAAGAAAATGAATTAATTAATTTTTCCCTAACATATAAATGTGATACTAATTTTAGAACTTTTTTGATAAGTTATTTTGTTAGATTAGCTCCAGATTTGGCTTCAGTACTGACTAATCTAATGTGTATGCATGGATATAATATTCTAAAGCTTCCTATAGAAAATATTAATTTAAATGAGAGATTTCTGAGGGGTGTACTCATATATGCTGAGCACTGTATATGCCGCTTTCTCCTCCCAGTAGCTGTCTCAATATGGGCGTGCTAAATATCTGGGGCATCTGAACTCTTCACCCCTGTAGGTGAGTGACCCCTGTGTTGCGGGCCGTCCCGTGATTAAAGCCTCTGACACTGCTGGGAATGGATGGATGCTCAAAGCCCCGCTCCACACTTCTTATCTTTGACATCCTGTTGGTCAGTGAAGACCCAGGGGCAATCGATCCATAAACCCTGCTCTCCGCAACAGGATAACCCTCTTTATTTGGCAGGGGGTCAACCCTCCTGTCAGGATCCTAAAGGTTAATGTCAGTATACCGCACAGACCAGGTAACAGGAGAAGAGGAGATGAGTCTACTGGTCTGCTGTTTGATGGGTTTAGATGTGCTTTGTGTTGTTTCATGAATTTTGAAGCGCTTATACTGTATTAAAGCACTTCAATTCTTCCAATGTCTTTCAGCTGTCAATATAGTTTACAGAATATTCTAGTTATAGGCATAATTTTACATTTTCATAAACCTAAAACACACTTTTAAGTTTCGTATTAGACTAATGAACAGTGTCCATCATTGCTTCAAAAGAGTTTACTATTTTATTCTTTTATTCTTTATTTTTTATTTTTTTGTATTCACATTATTATGCATGATATCATGTATGCATAATTTACATCATTTTGTGATGGAAATATACATTTTATAACTCATTTGCGTGTGCATGTTCTCGCAGTGTTTGTGTGGGTTTCCTCTGGGTGCTCCGGCTTCCCCCACAGTCCAAAGACATGCAGTACAGGTGAACTGAATAAACTAAATTGGCTGTAGTGTATGAGTGTGTCTAAATGCGAGAGTGTATGGATGTTTCCCAGTACTGTGCTGCGGCTGGAAGGGCATGCGCTGCGTAAAACATATGCTGGATCAGTTGGCAGTTCATTCCGCTGTGGCGACCCCTGATAAATAAGAGACTAAGCCGAAGGAAAATGAATGAGTAAGTAGCTATCGTTTTATAACATAAACACAGCTAAATACACAACTAAATCACATTTTTCACACTTCTTTTCATGCATAATTTGTGTTTGTGAATGTAAATAACTTTTGGGGGGAAATGAGCAGTACAGGTTGTTAGGGATTTTTTTTTTTTAGGTTGGAGAATTGATATTTGTATATAGCAAAAGTTTACATTTCTACTGTATTTTAGTTTTTTTTTTACAAAATTATTCAAATTTGTTTATTTAATTATTCAGTTTTGTTTGTTTATTATAGTTTTCACAGTGGTTTGGTTTAAAATACATTTAATTTGTAATCCTGCTGCTAAATTTGTATTGCTACACACACACACACACACACACACACACACACACACACACACACACACACACACACACACAAACACACACACATTTATTAATAATTTTATAATAATTGTTATTATATTATTATCATTTTTTTACGTTATAAGTCTACATATCTATTGACCTATTAAACAAAACAAAAACATTTGACAAATCAACCCACCGGACCCACACTTTTTATATTTGTTCAGATAATAATAATCATTTACATGTTAAAAGTATGTAACAAACAAATATGTTTGTTTTGGAACAGCATATCACTAGCACTATCTAAACAACAACAACAAACAATAAAAACCCTAGCCATATATATATATATATATATATATATATATATATATATATATATATATATATATACAGTTTTTTTTTTTTATAAGTCTACATATCTATTGACCTTCATGTGACAAAGCAAAAAAGTTTGACAAATCAACCTGTCGGACCCACAGTTGAACAATCAGCTGTAAACCAGCTGAATCCTAAGAACAACTGCAGTTATTCTTGACTCTGCAATATGGCATTCAACATAAGCAGCCATCTGCACAATTAGCATAGCACATCCTCCCGCTCGCCACCTCCATGCTCCCCGTCACTTCTCTCCAGCGCCGCCATGTCAAATCAATGTCAAATTTAAATGTTAATAGAATCTTAAATTATTCACCGTGTAGTTTAGCCCCTTTGACCTATTCCTCAGTGTGGAGTGAGTCTCAGTCCTCTTCCAGAATATATCAGAAGACGGTGCCTTGTCCTTTTCCCCTGAGTGTGTATCCATTTTTTTTTTCATTTGTGCCTGCATACTTGCAGTCTGATTGGAAAGTGGGACATCATTTTGTATTGATATATGTTGTATTGATGGTATTTAATTATATGAGACAGTTGATTGCTTCTGAAGATATTTAGCTGCAAGGCAAAAGCAATGGATTACACCTGCGGAATGGATCTGGGCTACTTTTGAGGTTAGTTTAAAACAGTTGTTTTTAATAATTATGTTAATGATGACAATGATTATCTTTGATTAAACTATATTTTTATTGATGTTCTAAGATACCCCATGTTTAGGCATTATCAAAATCCTATTCGAGCAAAATTAGTTTGGTATTCTAGACATTCAAGTTCCTTAATGGCACCTGATTTACCAATTTTACCAATTAGTGATTAGCCTTTTTTATTTGCACTTCTGCCAATTCTGCCACATTTCCAGTTTCACTTTGTCCCATAGTTAAAATGTGCCATCTTTCTACTTCCTAAGTCTTTGTAAATATTAACCATAGGTAAGTATACACAGATGACACATTTGACCGCTCCAGACACATCGATGTACTACTTGGAATGGTCAATATGTCATCACTCACAGTAAAAATCAATATGTTTTTCAAGATGACACGACTCTGTTTAACCTCTAGTTAAAGAAATGCAGAGATTTAAATTCTTCTTAGTGTTTTTATATGTAACTCAATATTACAGGTTATTAAATTATGCCACCTTTTATATTCAAACACACATTTAACTATGGTTACAGATACAGTCATTTCACTCTCTAGTGTTTACAGACTGGCTTTGACCATTCCAATATGGACAACGACTTGTATCTAGTGGCCCCTGGTAATTACATATAGGAATTCAATTGAAGTCAATACCAGAATCCATCACAAGGTCAGTAAAAATATATATTTTGATATGATCTAAGAATAGTAATAGCTTTGCAACATATGGGTTACCTTAAAGGTCCCATGAAGTGCTTTGAAATGTGCATTTTTGTTTCATGTGCATAGAAATTGGAACTGAAACATGAAAACAGGACAAGGCATAGAGTAGCTCCTCCCCCTTTAAAAAACAGCCAATAGCTCTGCCCTTGCTGGTTAAGCTCAAGCGCATATAGTAATAGTGTATTGACAGAGGCAGGCCATGTCAGATACTAGAGAGAATTTGATTGGTCAGAAGGTTCTCTGAAGTAGGAGGTGGCATCAAAATATGTGTTGATCAATTTTGGCAGAAAGTGACAAACCTTTGGATGTTTATATCTTAATGCGAAATTTGTTTTGGAGCACACTAGCTTATATGATGTATCATTAAGACTGACACACTCATACTAACATCTAAAATACTTTATTATAAATTCACAGGGATGACAATTTAAATGTACGGCAATTCATTAGCAACATGCTAAATTTGTAATCTTGGAAACAGTTGTGAATAGGGTGAGAGGAACTAAAGGAACTTTGTTTGGTGCCGTGACCCGGATGGGAGTGAGGTCTATTGAGTTGTAAGGTTAAATTAATAAAGCTCCATTTCCTGGCCTCAAGAGGTGACTGATGCTAAATACTGCATACTTGTTAGTGCACCCACTTCTCATGCCAGAAATACCCAGATGGTATGGAGCTGGATCAGTCTAAAAAATAATACATTTGCAAAAAATAAAACTCCTACATGCACAGCACAATTCACATTTGCAAAATTCAATTCGAAAATTCTAAACACAGTTCATAAATACACAAATTCAATTTGTGTATTTAAAACACAACTTGTGAATTTACAAGTAAAAATCATAAACATTTGCGCAAATGAGTTGGATGTGTGCATTTATGAATTGTATTTTGAATTTACAAATTGCGTTTGTGTGTTTATGAATTGTGTTTTGAATTTATGAGTTGTGTTTTGTGTATTTATGAATTGTGTTTTGAATTTATGAGTTGTGTTTGTGTATTCATGAATTGTGTTTTGTGTATTCATGAACTGTGCTTTGAATTTACGTATTGCGTTTGGAATTTACAAATTGGATTTTGCGTATTTATGAATTGTGTTTTGAATCCACAAATTGTGTTTTGTTTATTTATGAATTGTGTTTCCAATTTTCAAATTGTGGTTTGTGTATTTATGAACTGTTTTGAATTTACTAACTGGATTTGTGTGTTTGCGAATTGTATTTTGAGTTTACAAATGAAATTGTGTTAATGTGAATTGTGTATGTATTTTTTTTTTGTAAATGTATTATTTTTGACACTGATCTGGCTCCATAAGATGGAAGTGAGGTTTAAGAGGTGAGTGTAACCGAGGCCAGCTAATAATCACTGCATGAGTAAACCTCACTTCCCTGCCCTCAAATAGGCTGTGGCCTTTAGCACCCGTATTAGTGCGCCAACCTCCCATGCCATGAAATGCCAATTTGATTCCCACTCTGAGTGGTCATGGTTACTACAGTTGTCTTTATAGTGGTGTGAATGGCTCTTTAGAGTGTAGCCTTAGAAGGCAGCTCTCTACGTAAGCAGTAGGGTGCATACTAGATTTTTAAACAGAGCTCCTGTGTAGTCTTGTTTCAAAGTGACAGCAGTGGTGGGGCAGGCGAAGTGCAGCCTGGAGAATCAAATTAGCCGGTGGATGTGTTTCTGCCAGAGACTTTGGTTAACATGGAACAGCGCTTCAATACGTGTATCACCCTGACCTTTAGAAGAATTACGGCGAGAAGGCCATCTTCCATACTCGACTCTCTTCTGCAAGCGTCTTGCTGCTCTGCCAGACGTGGCCTTTCCAGCTAGTGGTTTAGGACTTGTTAAATGTAATAGAGCTCCTAATGCCCAGACCTCCATCTGGCCCGGGTCAGGTCCCTGACATTAATGGATTCCAGCACTCATTAAATTTATTTAAATCATGCCTCTATGGCCAGGCGGTGCGATGGGGGGTGGGAACCTTATCTGAGGAAGAGGCCTTCAGACTGTTGCTCTGTCAAACTGCACAACGGGGTGGATCCCATCTGCAGATTTAAAGGGGGGACCAAGGAGAACTCTGTCAAAATGTTTCCTCGCAAAGAACACCTTGAGCAGTTACGAACATGGTGAGCTAGGCACTGAAAAGTCATTAAGGTAGGAATAAATCTTAAAGTATAAGCAGTTTCACAGCTGTTAGTGAAAAAAGAGAGGAGATTAAGAAACAAGTTTAAAAAATGCATCTAGATCTCACTTTAAATGTCACTGATCCTGTTTAATGATCTGGTGATACTAATGTGTTTCCAGCCCAGCCACATATTGTAGATTTCAAAGGTTTTGAAAGTGTTGTCAAATCTTGCTATAATGACATGGGAGTTGTTTTATACAAGAATAAACAGTATCCCTTTGAGCCAAATCTATGTCCCTTGTTTATTTCAGTCTTTTTACACTGACTGAGCAGGAAGACACTGTAGTGCTATGTCATAATCACAAGTCATGATTACAGTGGCCAAATGAAACCCAACCGGGCATGGTATGACAAGTTTTTAACGATTTGGGTAGTAATTTGTCTGTCCATGTTGAAAACAAAAACGCTACGAGCCAGTCAGAGTATATTATATTTAATCTATACTTGGATGAAGTAGCATTCATGACCAATTAGATTTCATAGTTGGAAGGGATGTCTAAAACCAACACTAAAACAGAAAGTATGTGATAACAAAATGTACTCAGTGTTTACAGTGGCAGCTTGTTTTAACAAAAGCTTAAATTCACATTTCTCTTTGCTTAAAACATTGTGGATAATTAGGAAAAGTCAATTATTTTAGTAATTTAGTAAAGTAATGAAACAAAATAAAATGTAATGTGCAAATTTCATATATTTTTGTGAACAACAGATATATGGCACATTCCGCCAGATCATACATTTGGGTAAATCATTAATGTTGTTTTAAGAACATTTGCTTTCTACACCCTACAAAATGCTGGTTTGTGTTGACCCAACATTTGGGTTAAAAAAAATCTAATTTACATTTCATGTAAATAAATTAAACCAATGTTGGATTTGTCCATGTTTGACCCAACATTTTGTTAAAACAACACAGTATTATTTTTTTACACAGCATTATTGTTTGTAGTGTATTAAACATGTAATATAGTCTACATTGGTGTTGTGGCCCAGAGTCAAGTTAAAGTCAAGTCTTTATTTCTATAGTGCTTTTACAGTATAGATTGTCTAAAAGCTGCTTAACATAAATGAAGAAAAGACAATAAAAGCCATAAAAGTATAACAGATTGTGGAAACATTCCAGCATATCAGACAGGCAGAAGAGTTCTGGCAGAATACTGGTGTAATTCTAGTAAAAAAAAACAAAAGATTTAGTTCAGGTTAACTTAAATATCACTATTAAAGTTTAATTTAAAGCAAATGCTACTGTTGAAGAAAAAATTACTGAAGAGCAAGCAAGCCAGTGGCAGTGAAACAAAACGCCACATATTGATAGAAATGGAGAAGAAACTTTGGGTGAAAACAGTCTCAGTCTGGTTGACCAGTTCTTCTCAGGGCAAATGTAAAGGGGCAGAGCTGGAGTCTAAGATGTTGGAGGGCTTGAGAATGATGGGTAGGTCAATGGGCGGGTGTTCAGACTAGCCAACGGACCGCTGCAGAGATCAATAACCATAAAAACCATTTGCTCTGGATACAGGCTAGATCCAAGAGTATGTGATCCTTTATATAAGGAAAAACACACAGACTAACATTAGGGTAAACACTGTTCAATTACAGTGTCTTATATGGAAGTGTACCCTGTTCTGGTCGAACATATAAATGCAGCCTAACAATCCTTTAGAGAATTTGTATTTTATCCAAATAATTTGTGTTATTTGTATAATAGTGCAAAGAGATAAGATTAGGGGTGAGTGTAGTGGAAGTCATCTAGCAGGAGCTGTGTAAATAAACTCCCCTCACTTTCTGACCTTAAAAGGTGCTTTAGCAGAAGATGCTAGAGGCTTTGGTTTTTTAGCATCCATGCTTGTAAACATACCTCCTATGCCAGAGATGCCAGTTTGAATCCAACTCTGTGCAGGGCCAGAAGATCTTGAGTAGTACATCGGTGCCCTGATCTGGTTTAGAGTGAGGTTAAGGGGCTTAGTGTAACAGAAGTCAGCTAGTAGGAGCTTAAATAAATTCCCCTCACTCAAAAAGGCACACTAGCAACTGATGCTAGAGGCTGTAGCATGTCTACCTCCCACTCTGAGTAGTCCCAGAGGAACTTACATTGGTTGAACATTAGATTTTTGACTATATCCAACAATCAGAACTTGTGGTTAAAGATACTTATCTGAATGTTAAGCTCCACTATTTACTATCTGTATTTTTGTTTTTCAGGCTCTAAATTGCAGTGTATTTGTGAAAAGTGCTGGTAAAAATGTTTTACTTGGTGAGTCAGCCTGGAACTGTCACTCACAGTATTGTTTTGTTTTAGCTTAAGAATATTACAGTTAATGCTAAATCATAACCAGTTTGCCATCAGATGAAGGCTAATAAATAGTTTCTGATGGAGCGGTAGAGTACATAATAAAATAAAGGTTGTGGTAAAGTAGAGAAATGGTGTTTGTAAGTAAGCTCTGAAGAGTTGTTTTAAAAAAAATAGTCTATTGTTTAGACTCGATGAATAACAGCATGAGGAAGATGCAAAGGGAAGAGTGCTCTCTTTGTTTCAACGTTGACCTTGTGTTTTCTTTACATGTTTCCACGATGTCAGTGTTTATGCGACTTGATGTCTTTTACTCAGAGTGTCGAAGCTCTTTACAAACCATGGCAGGTGATGAGAAGTCAAAGTCAAAAACATGCAAAATGAAGGGGTATCAAAGAAACAGCCTCAAACAGATTCAGATTTGGCACGGCGACAGTGTAGCACCAAACCCCACCTCCTCTTCCAGCTGAGAATTTTAATAATGCCGCCTCGGAGGAACACCGTCAAATATTAGTTTTCCCAAACACCCAACAGCCCCCCTTCACCTCCGCTCCGGTCCCGATCGTCATCTCCGTCTCATTACAGCTCTGGGATTGATGATTTTGTTTCATGAGCATCTTGACTGAGACTGGATGGATGGAGGGTTAATAAAACATGAGGAAACATTAGTATTCACCTCATGCTCTCCTCTACAGCAGGTCCAATGTGGCATCTTTCCTCTCCTGCCATCCCTCAGATGTTCCAGAGCCAAATGCTTCAGCGGTGGACTGGGATTTGGAGGGGGGGGGGGGGGGGCAGGAACAAGATCTGGTCCCACATAAGACCTGTATAGCTCATCAACATATAAACTCACATCTGAGCGACCAAAGTGTCCACATAGGAATCGTTGCTGCTTGCTTTTGATGCAAATTTTGGAGACTGACTTATCCATTATCAAGTGCCAAGGGTCATTACCCGGTCTAATTTAGGATTCACCGCACATGCATATTATGGCATGTTACTCTGTTTTCTGTGGGGAAAAATAAATAGATAGTTCACCCATCAGAATGAAAACACAACATGAAAAGATTTATGGAAATTTATAGACTTTCTTTATCCATTAGATTCGTTAATAAATTATTTGTTTGTTTGTTTGTTTGTTATCTTTTTTTTAAAGGGTAAAGTAGAAAGGAAAAGGATTTTTTTTTTCTTAAAGGTTCCATGAAGTTAAATAAAAAAAAATTAGATGTTAGTATCAGTACTGTTCATTTTTAGGATAGCTATAAGCAAGTGTGCTCCAAAACAGTGACAAAATTTGCCTTTGGAAGATATAAAACAGATATAAACATGTAAAGTTTTTTTGTTTTTTTTGTCACTTCCACCTAAATGGATCAACGGTTTTATTCACGTCACCTCATACTTCGGTTTCTCATCAAATCTTGACCAATCAAATGCTCTCTAGTATCTTTGGTTAAGATTATGTCTTAACATCGAATAAAAAAATGCACGGTGACGGAGTGGATGGCACATTCGCCTCACAGCAAGAAGGTCGCTGGTTTGAGCCCCGGCTGGGTCAGTTGGCATTTCTGTGTGGAGTTTGCATGTTCTCCACGTGTTTGCGTGGGTTTCCTCCGGGTGCTCTGGTTTCCCCCACAATTCCAAAGACATGTGGTACAGGTGAATTAGGTAAGCTAAATTGTCCATAGTGTATGAGTGTGTGTGTGTGTGCGTGTGAATGAGTGAGTGTGTATGGATGTTTCCCAGAGATGGGTTGCGGCTGGAAGGGCATCCAAACTTTAACGAGTGATTCTTGGAATCATGCATTAAGATGATTTATTCAAGATTGCTGATTCATTTAGAAACAAAGACCTCATCCAAAAGCTTAGGCAGCTGACTTGTTGAAGAGCTTTGAAAGCAGAAAGAGCTTTGGTGATAACTAAAGGAATATTTGCTCACTGCAATACTAATTTCTTGACAGAAATGCTATCACAGGTGAAAAACTTCGGACCAAACAACATACAAATTAAAACCTAAGCAGCGCCACAAGGATTGTGAGATATCGAAGGCAGTGAAGGACACATCTATGCTGTCTTCAAAATTCGATCAGAAGAAACCTCCAGAGACAGGAAATAAATGGTCATTTAAATTTAAGTAGAAAGCAAAAACTAACCCAACATTGACTTTGTCCATATTTGACCCAACATTGGGTTACAACAACCCGGCATTTATTATAGTGTAGTGAATTTCACAATTACACAGAAATGGCAAGTAACATATTGAGCTGGACATTACAATTGGTAGTAGAAGTAAAACTTTCTCCAATAAACTTTGATGCATTTGGGTCAAATATGAGATGTTCTGTTTTGGTGTCTACACTGAATTTTTATGATATAAATAGAAAGGATATTAAATGCACGTTATTACTGTAATGTTTTGAAGAACTTTCATTCAGCATAAAAGAGATACTTATGTCAAATTAAATTAAATTGTATCTATAATAAAACAAAATAAAAAAACTGGTTACAGTCTAATTTAAAGTTTACATTTTGTAATAAATGTTTAATAATAGGGCGCCACGGTGGCTCAGTGGTTAGTACTGTCGCCTTACAGCAAGAAGGTCGCTGGTTCGAGTCCCGGTTTGACCAGTTGGCATTTCTGTGTGGAGTTTGCATGTTCTTCCTGTGTTCGCGTGGGTTTCCTCCGGGTGCTCTGGTTTCCCCCACAGTCCAAAGACATGCAATATATATAGATGAATTGGATTAACAAAAAAATGCCATAGTGTATAAGTGTGCCATAATGTAGAAGTGAATGCGAGAGTGTATGTGTGTTTCCCAGTACTGGGTTGCGACTGGAAAGCAATCCACTGTGTAAAACATGCACATACGGAATAATTGGCGGTTTATTCCGCTGTGGCGACCCCTGATAAATAAGGAACTAAGCCAAAGAAAAATAAATGATTTAATGTTTAATAATAATTGTAATGCTTGAAAATGTTTCATTCTTGACAAAATTTATCAAAATGTTATCAAAATGAACAATGCATGGGAGAGATACTACCACAAACAAACAACACAATGTTTTTTTTTTCATTGTGTGGTTTGTTTGTGTTAATATCTACTCTCCCAAAAATTGTATTTTTTGATATTTCTGAGGTTGTAATATATTCTAGCTGGGACATTTCTGTTTTTGCGAGGTGCAATTATAATCGTCGTGAACTTCAGGTAATTTTTATATCAACCTCAAGAAGAAAAAAAAGACACATCCACTGGTTTTAAATTTTAATTACCTTTTTATTTTTGCTTTGATGAAGAAGAAGAAAAAAAACATTTAGCATTGGGCTTGGAAATATCTTGGAAAAGAGGTAATTAAGAAGAGCTGCATTATACTCTGCAAAAGAAAAACAACATAATGGTGGAAAATAAGTCTTATAATGTAAAATACACTGCAATTTTGGCAATTACGCTGACGGGATCTCTGGGGTTTGATTCTCTTAGTACAATCCAGCTGGGAACATTATCTTCAGTCATTGCAATAGTCAATAGCACACGATTAATTGCCCAATTGAAAGGGTCTGTTTAATAATTCAAATTGCCGTTTGTGTGAATTAAACAGAGGGCTATCTTGGCTCTATCTGAAGAGTTATTGTTCGCGCTTGTGAATGGCTCACCGCCTCTCGCTCAGCATACACTGGCAAAGCTCTGGGGATCATATGAACATTTCTGGCTTTTTGTGATCGAGTCTTTATTGGAGTGAAGCAATTTGAATTTATTTGTTTCCCTCCTGTTGTGTTTGTTTACTGCTAGCTTCAGACTTCTCCAATGAAAAGGCTTGCGCCTAACATATAGCATTTTCAGCAGCAAGATGAACCATCTGAAATGAGTTTTTTGAAACAAGCCACTACTTGTAAGCATAGTGAAATGTAAATTCAGACTGGCTGTGCCTCAAAGTCAAGACAGTCAATGACTCATTCATTCATTCATTCATTCATTCATTCATTTTCATTTCGGCTTAGTCCCTTTATTAATCTGGGGTCGCCACAGCGGAATGAACCACCAACTTATCCAGCATATGTTTTACGCAGCGGATGCCCTTCCAGCTGCAACCCATCTCTGGGAAACATCCATACACACCCATTCACACTCATACACTACTGACAATTTAGTCTACCTATACCACCTATACCACATGTCTTTGGACTTGTGGGTGAAACCGGAGCACCCAGAGGAAACCCACGCCAACACGGGGAGAACATGCAAACTCCACACAGAAACGCCAACTGACCCAGCCGAGGCTCGAACCAGCGACCTTCTTGCTGTGAGGCGAACGTGCTACCCACTGCGCCACTGTGAGGCCTCATTCATTCATTAGTTTATTAGTTTATTTGTTTGTTTGTTTGTTGTTTTGTTTGCCCATTAGTATGTGCAGAATGGTAAGAAAAGCATACTAGCCAACCAATGACTCAGGCCTAACATTCACTCAGGCATAACATTTATTTATTTATTTATTTATTTATTTTGCTTGTTTGTTTGTGCATATATTAGCCTATTTTTGCATTAGTATGTACAGAATGGTAAGAAAATCATACTAGTCAATCAATGACTCAGGCCTAACATTCACCCAGGCATAACATTTATTTATTTAGTTAGTTAGTTAGTTAGTTAGTTAGTTAGTTAGTTAGTTAGTTA
>CAIGQW010000298.1:3514541-3543815 GCA_903798125.1 Danio choprae | reverse complement strand
GGGTGTGTGTGTGTGTGTGTGTGTGTGTGTGTGTGTGTGTGTGTGTGTGTGTGTGTGTGTGTGTGTGTGTGTGTGTGTGTGTGTGTGTGTGTGTGTGTGTGTGTGTGTGGGTGTGTGTGTGTGTGTGTGTGTGTGTGTGTGTGTGTGTGTGTGTGTGTGTGTGTGTGTGTATGTCAGTAATGAGATCACTGCAGGGTGGGCTGTCTAATGGTAATGTAATGGACTAGCTAGAAAGACACTGTGAGAGAGACAAAAACAGAGATGCAGAAAAGAGAGAAGACGGATGACGAGCTTACAGAGGCACAAAAGTGAAAGGAAGACAGCTGGCCGGTGCTCAGCTCACACACACACACACACACACACACACACACACACACACACACACACAAGGCTCGGACACACGACTGTACACGGACAGAAGGCCGACTGAAGACCGTGCCAAGAAGATAAGTGGAAGAGGTCTGGGGGCAGGAGTGTGTGTGTGTGTGAGTGTGTGTGTGTGTGTGTGTGTGTGTGTGTGTGTGTGTGTGTGTATGTGTGTGTGTGTCAGTCTTTGTGTGGACGTGTGTTTGATGATTGAAAGGAACAGCAGGGTCTCTCTATCACTCAGCCTTTGGCTCTTTAGCCAAGCTTCAGTTCTGAGCCAGTCTAGGAAAGCTTGAGATCCCTCCTAAAGAACTGTGAGGCTCACAATGAATAGCAGAATCAAGTCACTTGCTCTCTCTCTTTTTTTTTTTTTTCGTCTATCCTGCTTCTGTCCAATGGGTTAAACAGAGGTCACGGCACCAAAAATGACACATCAGGTCTAAAAACAGTCATAGAGCACTGAGGGTCCACTTCCACTATGCTATCCAAACTGTGCCCAGGCACGTTTCCCGGTTCGTTTGACAAGTGTGAGTGCTCCGATGCGGGGCCAGGCGTGGTTCAGTTGGCCTGCCCTGGCCCAGTTGGAAGAGGTGTGCTAGAGCGCAGTTCAGTTGGGCTTTGGTGCAGTACACTCGTAGTGTGAGTGCAAAGCACGACTGAGCCTGAAACTGAAGTCGCGACGTCACTTTTAAGGAACTGTTTCATGTGGATTTATTAATCATTCTTACTTTTCAATGAACGCAAACTGTCGTAGTTTATTAAAGACGCAAACTCCTCGCTGCACCTCACCTGATGCTTTCAGGAAACCTAATACCTGCAGTAACATAAAAATATTTGACTGTGTGGCAGTGCATCCCAAATGACTAAAACAATATAACTAAAGAAATCTCCACTGTGCTAAGTGACAGCGCTTCTCTTCCTGTTAAACTGAATAGTCGCATCATCGATGACGTAAGCATGCTCAGGTTCGGAAAGCAAGATGCAGTGTGAGTGCAGGCCGTCGGGGGAGAAGGGAAGGGAACAACCGCACTAGTGGCAACCGGGACAACTAGTGATAGTACGCCCTGATGAATAAACACGTTAAGCATTAGAGTTATCTCACGTGTCATTCAAATTTGAACACTTAAGATGTCAAATGCACCAAAGTATGGGCAAAAAAATAATAAATAACACAACTGAATTAGCAATAGAAAAGCAACAAATCTGTATTATAAGATTTTACTTTGATTACATAGAAAAGGTATATTATTATTATGGCAGTAATGGTAGTTATGGTAGTTTAATACCATATCTGTAAAAAATCTTTGAGTCCTTAATGTTTTTTGCTTATTTACTTTTTTCCCATTGCTTTCTGAATTTTTGTGTTTTGCATATTCAATGTAAAAACCAATGATTTTTGTTCACATTCAAGACATTTGTAATGAAACCTGAGAGATTTCTGTCACTCGAAATGCTTCTGAACACTTTCCAAAAAAGTACAAATAAATCCATAAGAATCAAGCCGTTTATGAATCCAAACCTCTAATAATCTATAATCATTGTAAAAATGAATAGATCTCATTCAAAGTCCCTTTAAGGCAAGTCATTACACTCGGCAGCCATCTCTGAAACGCTTCTCGGGTAGTATGCTCGGGCATTCTGTTTGAATGGGGAAACATCAAATTCTTCAAAATTGCTCGCCAAGCTTACGATTAAATGTCATATTTGAAATCACCAATAAAATTAAACAACAACTGTCTCTTAAGTTTCATTTCTAAACATAATCACACAATATCTGCAGAAACTCACGTCTAATCACGTAATTCGCCTTACTGTGGGCCAGCCTTACCTCCCGCTGGTGCCCTACCCTCACCTGCAGCTTACACGATGGATGTCCAGCTTCTCCAGCCGGCGCCTAGACTGCAGCTCCACATAGGAAGTTTGGCCAGAAGAAAATGACCGTGCCTAACATAGCCTGGTTTCCCTCGAGGTTTTTTTTCCTTCACTTCGTCAGCTGGTGAAGTTTTTTTCCTCGCCACTGTTGCCACTGGTCTGCTCGGATCGGGACTTGTGGAGCTGCGCTTCGGTGGATTTGCTCTTCAGTGTTTGAACTTTCAGCAGTGAAACTTAAACCACACTGAACTGAACTAAACTCTAAAACCTGGACTTTACTTGAACTTGTTAAGCTGCTTTGACACAATCTATATTGTAAAAAGCGCTATATAAATAAACTTGAATTGAATTGAATTGAATTACTGACCATTACACTTTTCCTCATTCAAAACTATATGAGTGACATGCCTTGTGTATTCTACAGTCTTTGTCTCATTATAGCTTTTATTCAAATATAAACACTGATTTTTGGTTCTTGCAGAAACACAAATATACATTGTGACAAGCAAGGATGTCACATCATATTTAAGTGAGTTTTGGGTGAATAGCCTTTCAGCGGATTCGTAACATTTAAATACAAGTATAATGCGAAAAGATTATTATATAATTGCAATACTTGAAACATCATACTTGTCTGTCTATAGAGGTATTGCATAAAGTGTTTGCTTGTCTAATTCAAAAACTCTCTCGGCTTGTCTTTCCCTTTGGAAAATCAGGGCAAGCCAATCTTCAATATGTGCTCTCACAGCTCCTAATTTCAACAGCCAATCAGAGTCTCCCACTATTGGCAGGAGGCAAATTGAAGTTGAATTGCCCAGTGTACAGTAACATGATTATGAAGATTGCTCGCAATCTCGCTGAGAGTCAGCAAGGTGGCACTGAGGGTGCAACACCATCTGCAATCACAGCAGACAATAATGATTACTGTAATCACCTGATCAAGACTCATCTGCTGATAAAACTGCTTTCATGACAATAAAATGTTTCAAAATAGTAACGTTTAAAATGTGATATTACAGATACATATTTTTAAGTCTATATAATTCTGGAAAAAAAATAAGAGACCACTTGAAATATACTTATTCATGATTTATGGTTAAAAATATGACAACATTATATATAAGACCTCTATAGAATAAAACAAATCTTAATATTTTACTCAATAAATCAATGAATACTCAATAAAACTGAAAATTGTCAAGTGTTTTTACATATGTTTTTACAGTGTTTTTACCTAGGGGTATAAATACTTTCGGGCTGACCATATGTATTTTATTGACCTATGTATTTTATATAGTGAGACAAATGGAAAAAGACAAAGCATTTATTTTAAAGGTGGATTATTGTGAATTTAACGTGAAATTAAAGTTTAAAGGAGTACTTTTTTTTTTTTTTTGATGATTGCACAGCATATTCTACTGTTTTGCTCATTTGTGTTCAAAGAAATTGAAGCTTCCTTGCGGTGCCAAAACCAGAACCAACATTTAAACGACTACATCTTGCGACTATTTGTATCTAGCAGCAGATACCGCATTTTCCTCAAGTGTCGATACTTAAAATAAATAAATAAAGCTATTCTGGAAAAAGCATATCATGGATAATAACACACAATAAATATGAAATTAAAACGAGAAGCTTGTCTTTTACAAAAATTCAAGTAATTATGAAACAGCAGGAGAAAAGCGTATAACCTCAGCCAGCAGCACTACAGATACACCAATTTGTGTTCCGCACAATGGCAAAATTTGTTGTAGTTTTGCAGCTTGTTGAGAAAATGCCACCCGTATGAAAACCAACGTGCCGGGTGCCCCCTTGACCTTGAAAAAACAAATTAACACATAACTGCCGGGTAAGTTTTGCTTAGCGGGGCAAACTCTAGTGAGGGCTTTTGCTGCTGACAGGCTGTTTCTAAATGACTCATTAAGTTTCTGCTAAAGTAAAAATCATCTCTGCCTATATCTCGGAGGAGAGAGCGGTGCAGACATCTGGAGAAAGAGGAATGTCAATTTATGAAATCAACATAAGAGTTTTGTGCAAGGTTTTTTAGTCAGTGTGTTTAACTGCAGTCTCATTGGCAACATTAACAAATGCATGGTTTTAATTGACAAAATAACATTGACAATACCACTTGATTCCAGGCAATATTCTGACAATTCTCTAAACAATAGCAACTTTGACCTATTATTATGATTATTATTTACATAGACACGCACAATTTAAAGTATTTTAGCGTTATACGAATTACTGTTGTAACGGAAACTACAATTTTAAGCATGAAGAAATGAAGTATGACAACATAGAAAGGAAAACTGTGTCAAGCCTTTTCATGAGGTGTTTAAAAATGCATACTGCTACATTTCAGTGAGCATATGTGCTAGTTTTGTGTGTATCCTCATGGGACATACATGGTTTTATTCTCAGGTTGCCATGAAGCTAGGCTAAAGTACAGAAGTGCTGAAAAACATGTTACATGTTCAATGTTCAAGCATTTTCCCCTTCCCTTCACCATTTTCAACTCTCTTCCCTGCTGCGTACCCCAGACAATAAAGCACGTCTTCAGCCACGGCTCATTACAGACCAAATCCAAGGAAAGAACCAGTAGAATCAGGAGGATACAGACTGGGAAAGCTAAACACGATGAAGCCACCAAACCCAGCTGTTTCTCAGCTCATCAAAGACTTTAGCAACTAGAACCACAGGGGATGCTCAGAACAGAATAAAGGTGTTTCTGGGATAAAACCAATCGAGGTTAAGCTAACTACTTTAGCAGGCACAGCTGCGAGCTCAGTCCACTAACCCAACGTTTCTTTCATGTGTCGAAGTCAGCTGCAGATCACTGCTGCGTCTCTGCTCCAGTCCTCATCACGTCCACCATGTCAGTGATGATGTCAGTGTTGAGGAGAGTGGGATTGGTGCCCAGAAACTCACTTAACCAGTTCAATGAGGCATTTGTCCAATTAGAGCCCCACTTGCCTGCCAGAAGGAAGCCACCTGAACCGTTCCTCTAAGTCCTGTCGGAACACAGTTCAAACCTAATGCTGATTAACTAACGAAGCAGGATGACAGGAATCGGTTTCATGCATGTCCAATGCTCTGTTTGTGTTTGAGCTGTTAAAGCTGGCATAAAAAACACACCGAAACAAGAAGCTAACGAAAATTAGCAATGCCAAACATGACATTTCTCAGGCGAATGATAGAAGTGCGTCGGTTTTCAAAATGGTAGATCAGCAACTTTTTTCCAAAAATTTGCAATTTACTGTAGCATGCCACAACGTACAAAAATAAGTTTTGGGAGAAGATGAAGTAGCGGTGCTAATGACTACATTTCTCAGGAATGATATAGTGGAGGTGTTTTCTAGTCAGCTAGTTTTTCAAACGAATTGCAATGAAACTCTAAACTGCTGTTTTTGTTGTTAAACTGTGTAGTGCTTGACTAACCGATTAACTAGCAAAGGAAGATGAAAGGCTTCAGTTTTGATCTTGAGTGCCCACAGCACAATTTGTGGTTGAGATGCTAAATCTTAAATAGACAGTGTTTAGAAAAAGCTAACTAAACGTAGCAATGCTAAAAATGGCATATCAATAAGAGAATGATAGTTCACAGTTGTTGTTAAAACCCTACAGTCAGCTCGTTTTTCAACAATTAGCAATGTAGCTTGTTGTGACTACCTTTACAAAAACTGTGTTGAGGAGAAGATAACTGAAAGTAGGATGCTAATAGTAGCACAGATGTTTTCATAAAAGTATAGTCAGCTATTTTTTCCAACAATTAGCAATGTAGCTTGCTGCAACTACAAAACAGTGTTGATGAGAAGATAACTGAAGGTATGGGTGATTATATTAGCACAGATGTTTTCATAACAGTACAATCAACTAGTTTTTTTCAACTGTCCTAACAAAATTCTGATTGGCTAACAAAGCAAGATGACAGGAATTAGTATTGTCAATAGTTGTTGAGATGTTAAATCTAACACACCAAAACAGTTTTTGGAATAAGCTTACTAAAAGTAGCAATGCTAAAATTGGCATATCTACAGTATACGATAATGATAGAAGCACAGATGTTTTCAAAACCCTACAGTCAGCTAGTTTTTTTCCAACAATTAGCAATGTAGCTTGTTGTGACTACCTGTACAAAAACTGTGTTGAGGAGAAGTGAAATAGTTTGATGCTAATAGTAGCACAGGTGTTTTTATAAAAGTATAGTCAGCTAGTTTTTCCAACAATTAGCAATGTAGCTTGCTGCAACTACAAAACAGTGTTGAGGAGAAGATAACTGAGTATGGATGATTATATTAGCACAGATGATTTCATAACAGTACAATCAACTAGTTTTTTTAGTAGCAATGGTAATAATTGCATATCTACAGTATAAGTTAATGATAGAAGCACAGATGTTTTCAAAACCCTACAGTCAGCTAATTTTTTTTCTTCCATCAATTAGCAAAGTAGCTTGCTGTGACTACCTGTACAAAACTGATATAAACAGCAAACAAAAACAGTGTTTGGAAGAAGCTAACTAAAAGTAGCAATGCATTAATCTATAAGAGATTGAGAAGCACAGCTGTTTTCAAAACCCTGCAGTCAGCTAGTTTTCCAACAATTAGCAATGTAGCTTGCTGCACCATATAAAAACAGTGTTGAGGAGAAGATAACTGAAAGTAGCAATGCTAATAGTAGCACAGGTATTTTAATAACAGTACAGTCAGCTAGTTTTTCCAACATTTAACAAAGTAGCTTGCTGCAAACTATAAAAACAGTGTGGAGGAGAAGATAACCGTGTGCTTATTTGTGATTCAATGCTAACATTTATTTTAATTGAATGCTGATATTTTTGTGCCAGATAAAAAATTGTGAAAACAGTATACTGTAAATGCATATTCAAATATTTATTTCAATACTAGGCTTAAACTTGTTTCACAATTTAATCTCAATTTTAAAAATAGTCTGACTGTCGTTTATCTGCTTTAAATTAGAAGTAGCTTGTGGCGTGGAAAACTACATTTCTAACTAGCTCCCCAACACTACATAATGCAGATGTAAAATTGTTTCCCTTAGGGATTTTTTACATGAGTGGAATTACCATGTAGGTCATGCAAACTACTCCTCGCATCACAGTACTTATTATACCACCAATTAGAAATAGAAGGATGTCTAATGGGGGCACGTATAATTAGCCCAGGTGCTCTTTTCAATTGACTTTTTTTTTAGTAAACCTGAGTCACACCGTTTCCTGCAGTCCCACAGTTCACAACGCCAGCGCTCTGATTGGATTAATGTAGTCCAGATCGTGTGACCATCTCAAATCAGCGCTAATCTCCCAGTGGGATAACTTTAAAGATCTAATTTTAGTATACGGTCTTTTCCTCTCTAATAATATCAAAGAGAAAGCAACCCTCTGGGGCTGATCGCTCCTAATGTATTCCCCCTCCTCTCAGGAAGCCTACACTCTCCCTTGAGATTTGCACTTAAAACACAATATAAACTTAACTTCACGCCCTATAATTAATCTGACGCAATACTCCTAACAGGGGCTGATATTTTCCGATAGCAAATATAGCCTACTCAGTATCTTGCTCTGCTACAAATAACGTATATTCACTGTAAGCATTAAGTATTAAAATAGCACTGAATGCATTCCTTCTGAATATGAATTTACAAGTTTACTACAATCAGACGCTGTCGATTCTGACCTCTAAAAGAAAAAGAGCTGAATGGCATGGTGAATGCCAGTGATGTTCATTTCGCTGTTCTTGCCACCCTTATCTGCCAAAATCCCGCTGAGGTGAACAGTATCACTGCTCTGCCACCCATCGGCTCAGAGGGCACTGGCATCACAGTAAGGTCGGCAGCCTTTAACACACACAACCCTGTTACATTCTCTGACAGACAACAGCACAATATAGCCGTGAGCGTAGCTAATAATATACAGTTCAATTGAATAAAAACTGGTATGATTGAAAACTGGTAGGCTTTTTTTTACTAAAAGAAAAGTGCATGGAGATACAATGGCAAAGTATTATATGGCATTTAAATTATACACAGTTGATATCAGATTTATTAGCCTTCCTGAATTGTTAGCCCCCCTATATATTTTTTTCTCCAATTTCAGTTTAACAGAAGGAAGTTTTTTTTAACACATTTCCATACTTAATAGTTTTATTAACTGATGTCTAACAACTGATTTCTTTTATCCTCGCCATTATGACAGTTCATAATATTTTACTAGATACTTCAAGATACTAGTATTCAGCTTAAAGTGCAATTAATTAGGTTAATTAGGCAAGTTAAGGTAATTAAGTCATTGTATTACAGTGGTTTGTTCTGTAGACCAGTGGTCCTCAACCACCGGGCCGTGGACCGGTACCGGTCCGTGGATCAATTGGTACCGAGCCGCACAAGAAATCATTAATTATTTCCGTTTTATTTATTATCTCAGTCTGAACGATCTTTTATTTTGAAAAATCTTTTATTTTGAAAAATGACCGTATTCTCTCACTTACATCTCGGTCACTTGAGCGCCCAAATTTAACCCACAAGCAGCAAAATGAGTAAGAAACAGACGTCTTTGGTAAGTGTCTTTGCTAAGGTGAAAAGGCCCAGTAAAGGACCCGCGAACTGCCAAGGAATGGATCCACAACCCATTTGTCAACAAATTAGGTGAATCCACCATGTCTGTGCAAGAAGATCAGGTGCTGGAGATCGCAAATGACGGGAGATCGCATTTTTGGGGCCGTTTGCATCTCGTGTCTTTTCTAAAGCTTGTGCCTTCCAGACGCACCTAGTTAAATGAATGCCGCGAATGCACCGTGGGTCACGTGACAACTGACCAATCAGCTTCAGCTTGTATGGAGTATACACATTACGGTCGACTAATTATATACAAACACAGAACACCCAAACACTGCAGTGCTTTGTAATTTTCACCATAAATAAAACTTGTATCTGAGTGACAGTGTTTAGTCTGGGTTTTCTCATCCTCTGAGAAAACAGATGATGGTCACCTAGCAACCTACAAACTACCATACCCGTCCCCTGTCCGTGGTAAAATTGTCAAGCGTTGACTATAATAAAAAAGGTAATAAAAAGGTTGGGGACCACTGCTGAAATAAAACAAATACATTTTTTCCCAGAAAAAAAAAATATTATAGGGAATACTGTGAAAAATTCCTTGCTCTCTACGTCATTTGGGAAATATTATAAAAAAATTCTAGGCTAATAATTTTGTGAAATAATTCATTATAACTTTGACTTGAACTGTACATAAACATTTAAATTATAATGCGCTGTGCATATATAAGGTTACACTAATACATAAGTGATTGTGCAATTTTTCAAATCCTACATACTATTAATCAATCTGAGAGTCCAGCGGAGGGCTATTAATATCGCTTCAGCACATTCAACCACTCTCCAATATTTCACTGCCTAAATCAGTGGGTCAACATTACAGAAAAGGATTGTGAAAATGACTAATGCTCGAACTGTTTAACCTACAGTAGCTTGATGGAAGCTGGACAATAGCACCCTGGGTCTGCACAGGGTCTGCTTTCATTAAATCATTCAAAGGGCTTTTTTTCCCCTCAATTTGTGTGTCCGGCTACTCGTCCAGCCAATACTGCAAGAGTCGCCTGTATCTGCTTCACCAGGACACAAAGACAGAGAATAAGCATGCGAGAGAGACAGAGAGAAAGAGAGCTCAGCCAGCATGGAACTTCTGCTTGGAGCGAGTAAAGGCTACAGCAGGGGACTGTGTCGATTGAATGGGGAATTGGTGTATGTGTGTGTGAAAGAGAGAGAGAGAGAGAGAGAGAGAGAGAAAGAGAGAGAGAGAGAGAGAGAGAGAGAGAGAGAGAGAAAGAAAAGAGAAAGTGGCAATAGAGAGTGGTGGGTTTGCTCTTTGGGAAAGGAGCCAATCCAATTACAGGCAGCAGTGCAAGCCCGGTTTCTTCAGCTGAGCTAAATTTCACATTTCATCAGTCTCTTCCCTTCTCTTGCCGCCACTGTGCTTCGCTTTTCTCCCTCTTTCTCTGGTTTCCCTCCCTCTGCTCTTTCAGGTGGAGGACAGGAATACGCAGATCTCAAAACTGAGTCCATTCTTCAAAGGATGAGGCACAACTGCTTAATCATGTCCAACAATATATCATCTACAGAGCATCAAACCCCTGAAACATTAGCATGGCCGCAACTAAGGCTAGACATAAAAACGAAATTATTAAATACTTAAATAGTGTATTATTAAAAATATACATTAATCAAAGAAAGTAAAATTAATCAATCAATCAACCTTTATTTATAAAGCACCTTACTATAACCAAGGTTGATCAAAGTGCTTTACACCAGTAAAAACAAATTATACAACAACTACAATGCAAAAACAATGCAAGACATATCAATAAAATACAACATTAAAACTGAGAAAAGTGTCAGGGCTACTATGTATTAAAAGCCATTTTAAACAAGTGCTTCTTAAGTTTGGCTTTAAAAAGTGGCAGGTCAGTGTACGAAGCTCAGTAGCAAAGGTATTGCAAAGAAAATGCTTCTGCATAACCTTTATAATATGATATATGATATAATATGACACATATTTTCTGATTTGTTTCACATTTTTGAACATCTAAGATGATGCTTTACAAATACAAATCAGTATAAATGTACAATACTGGTCATCATATTAGCATAGTGCACCATCGACTAGCTTGCGTGAGCGCCAGATAGCAATAAGTAAGATACATTAGAAAGTACTGCACATGCTCACCAGAAATCCAAAGTTCCCTCAAATAATGTGACAACAGGACAATTCTATGTAGTATACTTGCTCCTGCTGCTTGCAATAGCATTTCTGTGCTGTCATGGCAACACTGGTAAAATGACGCTTCTTGACTTACTGTCGACACCATTTGTACTGTCAATAAAATGTGGTTATTTTTATATCTATTTTATTGGCTTGTGATTTTAAAATCTATATAATTGAAGGTATTGATTTAAATAAAAAAAATGACAAAATTACTTTATATAATTTAATAAAATAATATATTATTTATTACAATTTCGAGTTCAGGCTCAGTTTTGGATTTCAGCCAAGTGTATTGAGAACTTTCGGTTTTAGTTTTGACACAGAATTTTTCATTTCAGTGTCTCTCTAATTTAAAAAGTTGATCAAATGCATTTAAAAGGATACCTACAAGTACATGTACTCTCTGCCTTCTGAACTGACATGGCAAAATAAAAACATAAAATAAAATCCAACTAAAAGTGGCCATAACTAAAAGCATTTGAATGCATGTCAATACCAGGTAAACGTTAATTAATCTGAGATGACCATTTGTGATCTGATCACTATGAAAACTTGAAACAGATCCTAAGTTGCACAGTTGGACAAAAGCTCATGGACCCAAAGTCAAGCCTCTCCAAAATACCAGCTTCCTGAGCTCTCTGGGTTCGTTTGTGAACTCTCCAAGAGACACACTTTCTGGGGCCGTGAAATCTCCGTAACCTTTCCAAAACACACAAGCTCTCATAAGGCCAGTCTCATCCTCTTCCTCCAACACTGTTACACCCTGTGCAGATGTGGCTGAATCCTCAGGGTTTGCAGAGACTATCGCATTTCCATCTATGGCTGTGTTCTATTCTTAAGGGCTCATATATTTGCCCTAAAACCTTCCGAGGGTTTATCCTCCAGTCTTTGAAAGGATGAAGTATGTACAAAAAAGAAAAATGTTCCTTGGAAGGCACTTCTGCATCATCTTGCATCATCCTAATTCCACCCTAATTGTATGCGAAATTCTGCTTTCTTTCCACTAGGGTGGCGATATGCACCAGCCGGAGACCCTACAACAACCTTGAGGCTAGATAAACATGCCACGGCAGCACTTCTAAAAAGAGCACTGTGCTGTTGGCCTAATTTAATTTTACCAACTGTGAGAAGAGAAAAAAATAACATTAATTAATAAGCCACTAAAACAAGAGGATTACAGAGAGCAAATGCCTCTGATGCCACTTCCTGATTGCGATGCTGATTCAATTATAAATTAATTAATCAAGGCGCAAAACACAATTTGGACGTTGCCATGCTACCGGCATGAAACAAACACTTGGTTTTGACACTTTGACATTGTCCGTTCTCCCTGGTGTCTGGGAAGGCAGCTGTTATTTATGTGTGTGTGTTTGAAAGCAAGAGGGGGGGGGCAGGTGGGAATGAGGAACAAAACCAACGTTTGTGGAGCAGGTCTGTCTTTCTGTCTTCATCCCTTTGGTGTCTCCTGCAGCTGCTGCAGGGTGAGGACAGGAGGTGGGCAAGCCTGTTCCTGCTCATCTAACAGGGCCTGTCCTGTCACTCAACGCCATCGTGCCCCAAAGGGGGTCTGAGTCCCAAAAGCAGCTGACAGAGCTCTTCATAATTGCCTATTCCAGGTAGTCTCGTCTTGCTACCAACCGCAGCTGTATCATTAGCCACATGCTAACATGTCAACACAAACTGAACTGGCTGTTCACTAATGGGCAACATTTCGAACCACACAAATAGATCTGTAAAATCAACATGACAGTCTTCTTTTGAACAGTTCAGTACATCTAACACTGTTTATTTGATTAACAAACATTATATTTGAAAATAAGTAATACAAAAATAGGATGTTTTATTGTTCATAAAACCTTTATAAAATAATAGTTGCGCCTCAAATGACACATTATACACTTGTACTCTCAACCATGTAGTGTTTGAATTGAATTTTGTCCCAAATGGAACACTAACATGTTAAATTTCCCAGTTAACGATTTACAAATTAGTGAAATAATTACCAAACTACCAAATAGTACCTGTCGTTTGTATAACTGCATTCACCATTCATTCATTCACCATTCATTCAGCTTTGTCCCTTTATTCATCAGCTAAGCTGCAACCGTTAAGTGCATGAAGTGTTTTGAACTTTCATCAGACTCATGAACTTTCCACACTTCTTTTTAATGGTTGAATAAGTTCACTATTACTTACACTATTTATTCTACGAAATGGCATAGACTAGCGCACAACTATGCGATTTGGGATGCACCTCAGGTCAATAATTAGCACCAAACACACAAAAAAAAACAACACATATAAAGTTCATCACAGTCCGCATTATTAATAATAATAATATGAAAATTAAAGGCTTGACTCACAAATATTATGATTATAATGATTAAGATATACGTCTAACAACTGTTGTGAACATAAATGTATAGCTGAGCTGACACTATAAGTATAACACCAGCACAGACAAGATCCTTGGAATACTGCATTAGATTGTTCAAGCCGAATAACAATTAAAACAATGGAAGCCAATTGGAATCCATTCTACTTTAACAAGCTTAAGCATTTAAAGAGACAGATGACACAGATGCAGCACACGGTGAGAATGAACAGAAATATATTGTTCGTTGGTTGAACAGGCTCTGAATCCTTTAATTATTCAATTTCTTGTTAAAAAAAACTTTCGCAAATTAAACAGGAAGCAAGTAGTTTCATGTTGACTTCGAGCAATAGAAGCCGAGTGATGGTTTCTTGTTGTAATGCTACTATTACCAACTAAAAGGTGCTTGACATCACATTATCTCCTTGCCCTTTATCTGCATTATACTGTATATAATATAGATATTAGAGATATACATCTGACACAACCCTATACTCTCCAAAGCGTCTGTGGCTCTTATGTCTTACATTCTTTCCTAGGGTTCGGCTGGGAAGACATTCTATTAAAATTAATAGACTAGGGAGGTAGACAGGAGCCCCAGAGGTCGCTTTAAGCTGCCCATTATGGATGGAAAAGTGAACAGAACCAGAAGAATCCTACAAAAAGGTATTTAATATTTAAACGAAAAGTTTCTGGTTGCCTTTTTCCCTATCCATACTTTTAAATGAGGCCAGTAGAGCAGCTCAAAGCAGCGTTCCAGAAGACACCATTAATAACTAACGTGACTCGCCGGTTGTGAACGAAAACATTGTTTGTACCCGAGGTTAAAGATGTACAACGTCTCCATTTAACATCCAAAACATATCAGCTTCTCAAAGCCGCAACTTTCAAAAACCACTGCTGAAAAAAAAAAACACGTGCGCTCAAGACTTACCTTTTTCAGTCGTCCACTCTTGGTGCCAACAAAAGCCACGCAGAAGCCATTATAGACATAGGAGGTCACTGAAGTCATGCGATCCCGGCTTTCTGTATAAAGTGTGTGCCCGGTCACCAGTTGAGAGCCGCCAAGGGGCTGGTTGATGTCCAAACCGCAGAAGGAGTCATCAATAGGGACAGGCTGCAGGAGGAGAAAGGTCAAGCGAGAGTCAGCAGTTTGCTTTGCATCTAAAAGTCAAGGTCAGTTTGGTTGTTTATACAGACAACAGTAGGAGAGTGAAAAGGTTACACTGATTTTAATACAGCGAAGCACTTAGTAAGCAAATCACATTAAACGATCCAACGTCAGCTGCATGTTCTGTTGTCAAATGAAGGTTGGCAATAGATCAAGGAACGCTAAAGGTCGACTTGCACCTTTTAAGTATAAAAAAGTAGCACAAAAATAATGAATCTTTACAAAGTTTTTTTATGAAGGTACATTTAAGACTTTTTAAAGACCATTTTAGATAACGTCAAGAACATTTTATGAATAATTTGAAGGGAACACAGTGTGTTCTGTAAATGATCCTTTATAGGGAGCACACAATGAGGTGAATTACAGCACTTCCAAAAATGAAAATGAATGAAACACTGCATGTCCTACATAACTTTTTCATAGTTTTACACACACATACAGATACATGTGTGCACACAATAACCACAACAATTCAAAAAATGTATCTAACTCCATTATTATTACTGTGTACAGTATGTGTCCCCCTACCCCAAAAAATAACTTTAAAATATATATTTTAAATGTGATACATCAAGACCAAAGACTAAGCTTAGTTAGTAAAATTTGATAAAAAAAAGATTTTGCAAAAATATTAAGCAAATATTTCAGTCCTAACAATAATATTTAAAATATTGAGCAGCAACATTACTAATAATCAGAGTTGGGAAAAGTTACTTTAGAAAGCAATGCATTACAATATTGAGTTACTCCCCCAAAAAGTAACTAGTTGCGTTACGTAGTTACTTTTTATGGAAAGTAATGCGTTACATTACTTTTGAGTTACTTTTTCATACCTTTTTTCATACTTTTTCAGGCTTGATCTCTTTCAGAACTTGCAGGGTTGTTTTTTTTAAATAGGGGAGCTCTGCATTTAACGACACACTATATAACCTACACCTTCATTCACCTTTAAAAAACAAACAAACTTTTAAAAATAATGCTACCTCAAACTTCCTGATGCTATACATGCCATATATACAGATTAATGAAAGTTGAAAGCAATGTGTTTGCTACTTTTGTATTTTTGTCTTGTTAGCTGAGTAAAATCACTGTCCATTGAGACAAACCCCTTTTCTTCCTTGTGTTCAAAATAATGAGAATGCTTCCATCACAGAAATGTATAGGCTCTTCCATCTTGGTTTCTGTCTGTTCCCGCGGGGAGCTCATTCTCTCATTGAATGTGATTCAACGTGATTACACTCATTTTAATTCAGCAAATTATTTTTTAAAAGTGAATTTATTCATCTAAAAAGTAGATAAATACTTTTTTTCACATAAAGCTACATTTGCAACTCAAATATTACTACTTTTTTTTTTTTAAGTAATGCGTTGATTTACTTATTACTTAGAAAAGTAATATTGTTACGTAACTCAAGTTACTTGTAATGTGTTACCCTCAACACTCCTCATAATGTTATTTCAACTTGTATTAATATTCAACAATATAACAGTTTTTACTATGCATTTCATCAAATAAATTCAGACTTGGTGAGCATCTGTAAAAAGCATTAAATCTTACCAGTTCAAACCTCTAAACAATAGCATAGAAAGGAAAATAAAATCTCTGATATGTCTGTGTTTTCCACGGTATTCAGTTTTACTAGTGTACCACACTATCAACTGAAGCCCAACCATCCCGTATTATGGGTTTATAGTGAGGGCCAGAGAAAACGGACTCTTGCTCAGTGTGTGTGAGGGGAGATGGTAACCGGACCACTGAGTGTGGTTTCCTCAGCCAGACACTTGGTTTTGTGTTCAGCTGGGCAGACATGTTTCCGCTCTGCTCTGCCGGCCTTCCTGACTGCCTCATTACCCTGTGCTATGAGAATAGTGGAGCTCAGCCCAGCTGGGGACCAAAGCACATTCACACACACTTACACACCACACCGGCAGACAGCAACACCTAAACACATGAGACAGCGACTCAAACCATAAGCACAGACTCGAACTCTGATTCAACTTCAATCTGGATGGACAGAGTGTTTATGCAACTTATTTTATTTAGTATTTTAATTTGTAAAACTTTTTTGTCATGACTTTCAATAATTTTAAAGAGTATAATAAAATATGAATCACATACATGAATCATATACATATACTTATGCTCAGATATATATTATATCATATACTTATGCTCAGAAAAAAGACTGTTTTGATTGTTTTGATGCTTCAACTTGAGCAAGTTACTTGGTAACTAATGTGGAAAAAGTGAAAGTATATATCTAATAAAATATGTTAGTGTCTTTGTGTGTGTGTGTGTGTGTGTGTGTGTGTGTGTGTGTGTGTGTGTGTGTGTGTGTGTGTGTGTGTGTGTGTGTGTGTGTGTGTGTGTGTGTGTGTGTGTGTGTGTGTGTGTGTGTGTGTGTGTGTGTGTGTGTGTTTATTTAAATTAAAATTTGAATGTATATAGCTATTATTCTTAGCATGACAAAAATAACCCAACACTTTTATTCCAAAAAAGTACTATAAGGTAGAGCTGCACGATATTGTAAAAATCTGATACTGCGATGTTTTTTTTTTCTGCGATATATATATATATATTGCGATATAAATACAATTTCGGCAGATGACTTGAATAGCTCTATTTGGAGTGAAATCATTCATTTAGATTGATTGAAATATGCTTGAATCAAAGAAATTGCAAGCATAAAAAGATGGAGCAAAAATTTAAGTAAATTAAGTAGTCAGATATTCAGGTACAGTTATCTGACACAATACGATATGATACTATCATGATATTTTGCCCCCAGCATATGATAGATCACAATACCTACAATATACCACAAGCAAACCATCCACAATGTATCATGATATCTGTAAATGAAGGGGGGAAAATGCATCAAAAAGTTATAAGACGTATTTCTTTCATTAACAGCACACATATTTTATAGAATTGTATCACGGATGTGTTTTCGACCGTCCATTACGAGACGTGCCACCTCATGTACTGCGATAAATGGTAGCAGTGCAGGGTTGATGATTTAATTCAGATCTTTTGTACCTTTACATATCAATAATTTGCTACATCGATAATGTATTGCGGGTGGAATTATCACGATAATTCAGCATATTGATATTTTGTCCAACCCCTATTATTGAATAATCAAATGTAATGTAAAATAACACCGTACTTTCTTCATTGCTGATCAACTATAATTTAAACTCCACATTGCAGATCCTGCTATGTGACTATTGCGAGAGTACACATTGCGATTTTAATGCTGAAACGATATATTGTGCAGCCCTACTATAAGCATTTTCAGTAGAATTTAATTCATATGACTTTAGAAACTGTATAGAAGCCTCTGTACAATATATCCACTTTTGGACACTGTAAGTAGACAAATAAACTAGTCAGAGCATGAAACGTGTTTCAGCAGGACCTAAAAATGGCCAACCCATAATGTCCTCTCTACCAGTTCCCTCTTGTATCCCCTCCTCTCCTCTCTCTTGGACACATGCATACACACCAACTTAAACTTAAAGAGATTGAAGCTTGTAAACATTTACAATCTAATGGGAGGGTCCATGGCCCATTTTTCATGTCGCATGCAGGCATGGGCCACTATCAATCCCCATTTGGGCTGGGGCTGGGGAGTTACAACACTCGGCGGCGTTTCGATTCAGGTCATCGGAGTTTGTGACTGACACTGGCCTCAAAGTGCCATGTAGAGTAAGAGGGATGGATACTGTGCACTCGCTCATGGTGCTGAACGCAGCACTGCTCATCCCCAACACTCCGAGGCCCTTTAATATCTGCCTGCGCCACTACAGCCTCACGCTATAAAATCTTTTACGGCCTCACAGCCCTTCACAAGCTGGGGGACGGCAATAAAGCAGGGATGTAAATGCCTCGTACTCGGCAGATCTTGTTCCTTCGGTGCGTTTGCTTTTATTTCCAGATCCAAAAATAGCTGCCTTAGAGAAGTGCAGGAGTGTTCTTGGAAAGGTGTTGGCCTTTACTGTATATTATTTAAATATGTTTGTATGCAAAGTTCTTTTGTAGTCCACATACACATTCGTCTTGTTATGCCACAGGGTGGATCCGTTTTAGTCTTATGCTAATCCCTAATAAAGGTTTTATTCAATAATTTATATACTTTGAAGGGAAAAAATGCCTACTCACTAATAAAATCTGATGGAAATGTATCATATCATTTTGTTACTTTAGCTCAATCAGTAAACGTTAACCTTTAGCTAAAGTAGCATAATGTAAATTCCTAAATTAGTATAATTAAACAATAGAAATAAAATGTAAATTAGTTTTTTTATTGATTAAAGCGACAAGATTCAATAACTTCTGTTTATTTACAGAGGGGGACAGTAGCAATGTAAAAAATATAATCTACTAAAATAAAACAAAAAAACGTAAAGAAACATATAAACTTAAAATATCATTATTATCTCATAATATAATAAAATATGCTACAATTTTCCCCTTGCAATTTATGCTAGACAGTAGGGCTGGGCGATTAATCGAGAAGTAATCGAAATCGACATTCTTTAACAACCTATAATTGATCATATTTTTCCAGGTCAATTTTTTCCATTACTTTCCCTACCACGTGTGGAGTCACGTGACCCCGCTCTGTTAAGGCTGATTTATACTTCTCTGTCGAACACACAGGTATGGTCTGGCGCAGCCTTCGCGAGCTCGTATACCTGCGCACCTCTCAAAAAATGTAACTAAACGTCGCACGTTTGCACTACATTGACGATGATTGGAAGCTGCGCCAGAGATGCCTTGAGACAGCATATTTTCAATTATGATGTTTAATAAATAATCATAGAGAGTGCGTGTTTCCTTCAATTATTTTAAAATCAAGTAATGCACCCTTCATTCAAAAATGCACCCTTCATTCAAAAATCAGCATAGTTTTTCAAATAAACAAGAATGTTCACTTGGCATGTTTCTTAATTATCTGCAAACATATTATGGTATTTTTATGGTTAAGAAGAGTCAAAAACATACATACAGCACCTTTAAATTTGAAATGTAGCTGTACAATCAAAGCTTTAGTTTTATTTATATTAAAGAGTCTTATTTAGTTTGTATTATTCATTTTTTTTATTTGGATTTTGTTTTAAAAATCCAATTTAGTTATAGCAGAAAAGATTTTATTTTGTAAAAAACAAAAGTGAGAAAAACATTTAAGAAAAACATGCTGACTAAATCAGTGACTAAAGGTGAATCGTTACATCCCTACATTTAATAATTTTAAATTTAATAACATTCAAATATGATTTCACATACGCACACACATTATACTTATTTTATAAAATCAAAAGGGTGATGCATTAATATTAATATGTTGTTTAATATGTGCTGCCTTATATATGCCTTATTGCTAATATAGTATGTTGCTAATATAATATATTGCTTTATAATACAGTAAAAATCACTTATTTTGATTCAGCTTTTGAACATTAAGTTCTGCCTCTGATGTTCTCTTTGATATGGACTCTAAAGTGCCTGATCGCATATTCACACAGCAACCTTTCTGCTTCTCACTTTGGAACTCATTTCCCATGACTGCCATTTCGGGCAGGGGGTTTTTGTTCCATACACAAATTTGGACAAGGGTCGTCCCTTTGGAAAGCACCTGATCAACAGAGTGTCCTCTTTAGATCACGGCTCAAACTGGCACCGCGATAGGCTTGATCAGGCAGCCTGATGAAACGTAACACCGCCTGAATGAGTGAATAGCATCAAAGAGCTGGATGTGAAGCAGCGAGCAGGTTGGCCAAGCAGGAAGACAGTTGCAAGCTGGGTTCTGTGATAAATCTTTCATTCGGCCTTCTCGGCTTATGACTTCTCTTCCTCTCTCTCTTACTTTCACTTTATCTGTGATTCAGCAGAGACACTAGAGCCGAAGCCAGTAGACTGAAGCCATGTTTCCAGTGATCAAAAATAGCCTAAAATAACTGACAGAAAATTAAATAAAAACAGCATGGTAGGGGAGTTTTAGTAGTACTGTATGTCTTAGGTAAAATAAGCTTGAATAGCAAACAAAAATGTTTGAGGAGTATTACTTAGCTATAAAAATATTTTCATACTCCTACCGGTCTTGAAAAGGCAGTAAAAAAAGAAAAGCTTGTAATGTGAGTGGCATTTGATTTGTGTGGGCTCACAGGCTTTGCTATGCTAATCGCTAAAGATCTATGTGCATAATACTATAGATTTATTGAATGCTATTGACTGAGGAGTGTTTACACTACATACGGTCTAATGTTTTTATATCCCAAACTTCCTCCTCAGTTAATCCTGACACATTCCTACAGGGCCAAGAGAGAAGTCACAGGAGGTTTCTAGTGCAATGTTTTTAATGAGGCTTAGAAAAATACGGAGGAGGGCTGGCTGACATCATAAGCCACTGACGGCCCCCCTGAGGTCAGACAGGGGATCCTCTGGGGTCCTTAATGGGGCCAGAGTACAGTCTGCCACTACGTAGACCACCCTGCTCAGACACTCAATAATGTTTTCCTCTGAGTGACAATCACCTCTGACTTCATGCTAATGGCGAATTTACTGAAGCTAATAAAGGATACCCTGGAGGGAACCACGTAATGGTGGTTTGTCGTTAAGACTCTCACTTAAACTTCACTGAGTCAGTGATGGCATTAAAAACATGTATTCATATACAGACAAACATTAATGCACTACATGTAAGTGTGATAACTTGTATATAAACATAAACAGAGAGAACTATTTTAGACGCTCGCTTAAACAGCAGAAACTGGTCTTTTGGGAGCATGAGTAGTAAAAAAAAAAAAAAGAAGAATGCTGGAGTAATTTCATGTGGTCTTCTATGAGACCTCCTGGTACTCCTATTAGAATTACTTCATAACTTCTGAACTACTCAACTTATAACAAGTCAGTTTCACCTAATCTTAGTGACATACAATTATTTAACATGCTTTGGATGAGACATTCTAACATTACCATGGCTCCAAATCACATGCCTATTCCTGCCTCTTAGCTTATCAGCACTAACAATTACCACTAATTGCAGATAAATAAAGAATATGTAGAAAACGACCAAAACAAAAGGTAAAAAATATTAGGTTAGAACTTCTTTCATGGGAATTATTGGAGGATGTGCTTTCATGCTTATACTAACCCTAACCATGTCTGACATTCAATCCTATAAGTTACACGGGTCAAGAGGATTGCTTGGATAGGATCGTGTTACACTCGTAAGAGTGAAATATGGATACATTAGAAAAACAACCAGTTACATAAACATTATGATGCAGATCCTATCTGCATTTCAGAGAAAACATAAAATTAGTAACAATTCCCCATCTGTCTGTTCTGATCTACTGAGGTTTTCTAGTGAGCAGAAGCAGGCATGGGAACTGTCAGTTTCTTAGAGGGCAAAAAATGAATCTTGCGCCAGGAGAACAGCAATCAAAAGCAGAGAGCTAGAAATAAGGCTCTTAAATAAACCATGCACAACAGATTAAATTATAGTAGTTCAGTTTAGAAAGAACTTCTGTAATAAGGGTTTCAGATACTACATCAAACATAATGCTTTACAAACATGCCTGGTTTAGCAAGGTAGTTACTATAGATAGTAGTAACAAAAAAATTGTTCTTACCGCTTTGGTACAAGGTACATCCTTTCCCAACAGCCAGTTGAGCTCCAAGTTCCCCTCTCCCTGATAACAGGACTGCATACGCTCCTTGATCCGTGCATTGATGTCCCGAATACTAAAGACGCAGAGGGCAGAGTCATCCGGTGGATGGTGGTACTGTTTCTGTCCTTTGGAAAAGACAGCAAAGAGCACATCATCCTGAGCACTGATGTTGAGGGATGCCGCAAGCACTCTCCCAGGCTTGCCCAGGTATGCTGCCTGCAGAAGGCGATATTCAACCCTGTTTCGAACACAACCTATAGGCAAAGACACATAGGAGTGGAATTTGTGGTCATCTTTGCAGAGTCGGACGATTCGAGAAGTGTAAAACAAGTCATTTGAGGGTCCACTGGAAGACATGCTGTTCTCAGGTGTTTCTGGTTGAACAGTCAGAAAGTAGACAAAATTGCCACTAGCAAAGCCATAAATGTAGTAGATGTCAAAATGAGACACCAATGCCAGAGTGTCAGAAGGAATCTTGATAAGGGATGAAACAAAGTCAGTGTGAAGCTCATAGTCCAGCATCGCTGAAGACTCTGGGTCACGAGGAAGCTTTCGGCTGGAGATTGTTGGAAAGTAGTCTTGCTTCCCGTCCACAGCAGTACCAATGAAGAGGGTCCCATCTTTACCCTGTGAGGGCACAATGACTCCATACATTGTGCCTGTCTGGTTTACACTGGAGAGGTAGTGCTCCTTTTTATGTGAGGGTTCCACCAGGATAAAGAGGTCATCCAACCGTAGCAGTTTGCAGACACCTTGGTAGAGGCTTCCACAGGCAAGCAGTCGATTCTGGGAGTAATCAATAAGTAACAGTTTGTTGATGTTGTTGGTAGAAATCAGTGGTTCAGAGCAAGGCTGAACGATAAGTGGAGGGTAACAGGCCTTGTTGTCATCTTCTGGACCAGTATCATGGGATACTAATAGTGTTAGGTTGCCTGATAACTTGTAGACACGGTTGACGGCACCAATGTAGAGTGCCCCTGTCGTCTTGTGAACTGTCAGGTGGTTGAAGGCCCATTCTCGACGCTCAGGGTAAAATGTTGTAAAGGACTGTTCACAGCAAACTATAGGCAAGATTAAAACTAATAACCAGCATGTAAAAGACAATGTGAAACCCTGTCCAGGGCTTTGTTTCAAAGTCCTCTGTGAATCCTGCTGTCCCCCCATGGTTTGAGGGACCTGACAGGTTAGGAAATTAAGACTTTAGAAAAGTTCAAGAAGGCCTTTGTTCTTGCAGTCTGAATGCTAATTCTGTAATCCAGTGCCACACCAGAGTCTTCACATGTTTCTGAAAGAGACAAAGAGA
This sequence comes from Danio choprae, assembly GCA_903798125.1. Classification (NCBI taxonomy): domain Eukaryota; kingdom Metazoa; phylum Chordata; class Actinopteri; order Cypriniformes; family Danionidae; genus Danio; species Danio choprae. The sequence goes on along the minus strand of CAIGQW010000298.1, from coordinate 3,520,252 downwards.
GAGTTATGAGAACATAAATCAGCATCAGAACACCTAGACTCACATATAATCCAAAAGGAAACAGACAATGGAAATTGCCCCTCATTCACCAAAACCAAAGCCCCCCCAACTCCATAGGAGGAATGTGCACACTCACTCAAGAGAGGGAGGCAGCTTCTTTTAAGGACAATGGCAGGAAATTGTTATCTATACATTCAAAAGGAGTTGATGTGCAGGATTACACAATGAAGGAAGCTGAAGCTCATTCTACCAATGGAAATTAGCACGACCTGAGTCACGCTGCTTGCTGGTTCTCTGAGACAGCAGTTTCTAAGAACAGCATTCAGTCAAAGATCTCTAGAGTAGTGCCTGTTTTATAACAGCTAAAAAAAGGTAACAGAAGCGAGAGCATAAATCTGACAAATAATTTTGATACAATTTTTCATTAAGGTGGGGAACAATGATTTTTTTTTTTGTTGAGATGCATTTATGCCAAGAAAACTACGCTTAAGAGCTTTCCTTTGGGGCAATATGAACATTACCCTCACATTTCCGGCCCTACTCTTCTTTCTTATTATCTTCTCTTCCCAACCTAGTTTGTAATTCTAACAGAGCGAAAAGTACATTAAGGAAAAAAAGGGAATAAAGCAATGTATGTAATAACATTTTGCAATGGCTGTAGACCACGATCTCCCCCATATGATAAATCAAAAAGGGGGGTCCCTTTTCTTCTGAATTTATCCCAGGGAGTTAATTATCCAATCCACTGCACGAGGGAGGCCTGGATCTTATTACTACAACAAAGTGTGAACAAATTGGGTGCCAGTTCCATGGACTCTGTTTGTACTATCTGCTCTGTAAGGGGGCTGTTTAACAGGATCTGAATCCATTAATTATGCTTTCCAATTCTGTTCGTCTGTTTTTCCTCCTTTCTCTTTTTTGTATCCCTTTGACACCATTAAGTCCTAGAGGGATTAATCATTGGCACCAGAGCAATCACCCCTAAACGAATAAGGCAGCCATTAGAGATACACAATCTACACAGTCCGAACACATTCACCATATTTCTACTTCTACTTTCTTTCCCCGTTAAATTTGCATGCATTGTCAGTGGTAGGTGGTATGAGAGGACTAACAAGTGTGCATCAGAGAATTACAATCCAACGACTGTAATTAGCTTGAACAAGTTTAAGTGAACAGGGCTTTGCTAGTGTGCTGAAATATGTCAAGATATAGAAGCTCTGGTTCGTCATATTGTGATTTGCATGTAGAGGCTAAAGGGACAAAGTGATCAAAGGTAAAAACGTGTGCAGAATTGTAACCAGCACTTTGCTTACATATATCAGAGCACTTCAATTATAGCTTAGCCATCCACCTTAGAATACACATGCTAGCTCAGCTCAGAGGTGCAGTTTATTAGCATGGCTGTAAAGGGAGCTGTAAAACCCAATCCTGGGGGTTGATTTTGTCCTTCACGCTGCTCTTTTGTGTGACTTCGCACATGCTGGAAGTGCAAACCATGTTCCCCTGGAGGTGTTATCTGGCATCTGCTGAGCAAGCAGCTTTCTGGCTTTTAGGCCTCACCTTAAGCAGCGCAATCACCTCTTGTCTCCAAAAGAAAACCATCATGGATTCATCTAGTATGATACTGCTCGTTTAACTACTACCACCCCTCTCTATTCTTCCTTTCCCCTAACCCTTTATTCCCTGTTCCCTGCTGACTGCTGGCTCGGAGCGAGTGCGATTCTCTCTTTTTATGTCGTAGCGACAGCTGCACTGAAGAGGGGACCGAGTGGTGTAAATAACGACTGTTCAAAGTTTAGCAGCAGTGCTGTCAAGAACAGAAGCAATAGGGGCTTTGTTTATTATGCTTTGTGTTTTTCCCCCTCTTTTCTGCAACGCCTGACAGGACTCTGCTTATTATGCAGCCTGGCCAAAGAATTGAATAGATGAGACTGATTCGCCTCTTAGCTTCCTTTTATTGTTTTTTACACTTGGCTCTCGGAAGAGATTACCATGTCAATGTTTGCACCTGTGAATCATGGGTTCGTCACACCAGAGCCTATAGGGATAATGGCACGATTTAGGCAGGTTTGTCAGAACAGGCATCTGTATTGTGGAGGCAACAGCACAGGCATTTTGGCAAGAGCTGTATTTCACCATGACAGTGATTCACAGCCGTACAGTGCACCAATGGAAAGGTAACAGTTGCCTCATTAGCATATCCATTATGACTTCTCAACCACTAGACACTATGCTTTTATTCGTATGTCCTGCCACTGTCTCTGCTTTGATTTGTGGTGGAGTTGCACCTGCGTCAGTAAAACCTAATGTATACTCCACTTTTTTAAGTGTACATTACCACTTCCGAAGTGTTGCGAACAAACAGCCTTTCAACATATACTCCATTAAATAGCATGCTGTATGTGCACAAAACTGTACTACAACACGTGCATTACAAAGATTCATCCAAGATTCATCACTGTCTTTGTACTTGCTTAAAATTGGATTTACAATCCCCTCCTCTCTTCTGGGGTTATTTTGTTATGATCAAGGCCTGTATTTGATGTTGTGTTTAATCATCTAGCTCGGCTTCCAGTGAATAAATACGCACTTGTTTTATTATTTCATTAAGAGTTTCAGAGTTTGATGTTTTATTTCTATTCAGTTTTATTCCAAATGTTATTCTAAAATTAATGTTTTAATGTCTAAAGTTTAAAAGTACTGTTCTGTTCCAAAGATGAGCTGTAGCAGAAATTGCCCACATTTTATCTGTGTTTGTAAGAGTTTTTTGTAACAATTACTGTGTTTATTATAACAATGGCATGTGACCATAGAAAAGCCAAATGTCTCAATGGTATGTCAGCAGAAGCCCCAAGAAATGCTTATAGCATGTGTTGTCAAAGATAATATCTTTAATTTGTGTAGGGAACAGTGTGCTATGCGTTAACTGTTAAACCTTTCAGAACCTGTAGAAATGATATCAAATAATTATCTCTCTGTCTATAAGTATGAATGTTTCTTTATTTTAGGGCAGGGAAGGTTGAAGCAGTCCTTTTCTACAGCCTATAAAAATGTGGAGAATTTTGTCTTCAATAAACATTGTCAACTGATTTAACACTAACTTTGACTCCTGGTCTTCACTTAACATGTTGGTTTCACTTTGGGTTTTATCTCCAATTCCCCTATACAGGTGTAGTGTTTTTGCCCTTTTCACCAGTCCGTTGTTTTTTGACTATGAAAAACCGACATGTGTGTTGACACTTTGTGGACAATTAGCCCAAAAATGTGTGAAAGTGTATGTGCTTTGTATTATTCTGGTAATTTAATATATATTTGCCCACTGTTCCCAATTATATTTTGGGCTTAAGAAAATATATACAAAAACTAAAAAAATATACAATTACCTACACAATAATTTTCATTATCTCTGCAGCCTTTTACACATTTTACCTTGTTATTCCATATAAACAAAATTAATCTCGTTGTTACTGAGACTTACTCTGAATTCACACCAAATGTGAGCACTGCGTCACTGAGTCTAGTTTACACGCGTAAACCTTTTTTTTTCCACTTGAGTTGAATTGAGTTGAACTTGTGCCGAAGATGCGATTGAGGTGAATTCCACGTTCACAGCAAACAAATCCCACATTCCTCTTCATTCGCACCATCCAGTGAAAATTCCCGTGTTTGCATTGACTTTGTATGTAATCAACCCATGCAAAAACTTAATTTCACTTTTGGTGTGAACTAACATGTGAACTAATTTGGTGTGAGCATTACTAACATATTTTTGTAAATTATTTGGAAAAAAACCCAGTATATTTTATGGGGACTGCACAGTAACAATGTGCACTCTGGTTCGAAATCGCTGGCTTCCTAAAGAAGAAAGCATCACTAGCGCTCCACTGAGCCCCTGACTGTTATTTCACTTCCATCTGACTGAACATCAGCACATGGTTCCACTGAGTGTCATTTTATCATGAGAAAATCCATCCCTGGGTTATAATCCTCTCATCACATTTACATTAAACTGACCTCCGGGATACAATGCCGTTCAGATGGGATCCAAATTTAGCACCACTAATCTCTCATGAACCATGGCGAATTCGAGGCTATGCTTCTAAAAGATTCTTCAGCTGAAATGTGCACAGGCACAGAGCTGAATTTTCAGGCCACACTGGTATCTTTTACACTGCGGTATCCGACTGGATAAAGCTCCAAAAAGGGGGTCATGGAATTTTCTAGCATGTTATATCCGAATGCATGGCCTTGGATTTCAACAGGAAAACCGCTGCATTCCAGTGAGTGCTGAGGCTGTGATTATTGTACAGGAAAACTGTTGTTTTCCGTAATGAACAGTGAGGCAAAACAAACCACATGTTAGTTCTGCATAAACACACAGTGGCCTTGTGACTGACTCTGTGCGGTTCGTTAATCTAAAGAATATGGGCTAAAATAATGATCAGATAGTGCCAGCAACACTGGGTTAGCTACCTAATCTCCGGAAGTACGAGCCATACTTTATATTAGTGCTGGCACGGGGACATTAGAAGTGGTTTAGGGATGAAAGAGTAATGCTATGTTGTGATTCATTTTAGACTGTACCCACAATTCAAAGCGCAGGCGATCCGTTTCAATGGGCAGAAGGGTAATTTTAAGCTTTGTATAGAGAGCCCAGCTCAAGGGCTCAAGCTATGGATACCAGAGCCAAGCAAGCCCCCTCCCCGTGTGCCGTGACATATTTTCCCTCCTTTTATAAGCTACTTAACAATAGAACCAAAGTTGTTTGATCTTTTAAATTCATATTTACAGCTATTGTACTACTTCAGATAAAGAACCTAAACCACAATCCCGTTATGGCGGAAAATCCTATTAATTGTTGTGGAATGGAAAAAAAACGACACTTTGGAATTTCATGCCTGGGATTAATCTGTCGTTCCTAATAACGACTAATCTTTGAGCATGTAATTTAAATGGTTAAATAAACACCAACACAACAGTCATACCGGCAGAGCAAAGAAAGTTAAGCAGGCAGCCAGGAAAAAAAAGAAAGTTAGAAAAGTTGCTGCATCTAATAAGGCCGATCACTTGGCAGTGAAGAGTCTTATCTCTGTTGCCATTTTTTAGCAGGTTAAAAATAGAAAGTCTAATTTTCCTTGAGGGAGGCAGTACTTTGTGGGAGTGCGTCTAAAAAACGATTAGTAGGAGAGGTTAGTCCATTAGTCTTTATTTCTTCCCTGACATTCTCTGGTGGTGATAATGAGAGGCTTTGTGAGAGCAGGGTGTCGTGGCAGTGTAGTGATATTTATAATTTCTTTTGTCTCTGCGGGAGCTCCGGCTGCGCCAGTAATGGCTGCTTCTCTCTCCATGCCAGCTCCCACTGCCGAGCACATCCATTCCCCCAAAGGGAAATGACACGGTGTGAAGGAGGGACGGATTACACTCTCACTGACCACATGGCTTCCTGTTGGTCTTCTCTCATCTACTCAGTGACGTTTAAGATCTTTTCGCAGGAAACTATTGGACGAGTGCTGGAAAAGCGATGTGTCAGAACTCTAAACGACTAGTGGAAAAAGAAAACTCAATCTTAGCTTGTGTATCGTAGAGTTCTGTATTCAGAATTGTAGCAATTCTGTATTGTAGATATACATAATATAATACATATTTGTAGATATTCTGTAAACATGTAGTTATTTTAGTTTACACACACACACACACACACACACACA
>CAIGQW010000298.1:3470170-3503742 GCA_903798125.1 Danio choprae | reverse complement strand
ATTAATTTAAATTTCTTTTATCATTCATCAAGTTTGCTGCCACAAAATAAACTGAGACCTAAAGAGGATTCTCTTCTCAATTTCAAATGTATTTCTAAATGTGGATACTGAAAGGGCTTCTTCCTCCAAACTTCTACAGTCGCAGACTATATGATTCACCAGACAGCTAAAAGTCCCAACCAGGAGGTCTAACAAGTTCCTTCATGGAGACAAAAGGCTCACTGATGAGCAAATATGTGGATAATTCGTGAGTCACTGTGAGCAAACACTGAAATAGACCAAAACCTTTACCCACGTAATCTGGCTTTTAGAGTGCAGTAGAGGGTGGAGGTTAAAAGGTACACAATTTCTGAATCTACATCAGGCAAAACAAAACAGGTCAATGTTAGAGCATGAGTAATGCATTCAACTACATTAATCAAGAAGTGTGGAAAGTAAAATTGCTGATCCTTGCCATTTTATACCAGGTGTTGATAGAAATACTTTGGGTGGAGTACCGGAAATGCCTGTTACAGCAAGAGCATACTTGAGTTTCTGACTAGGCGTCTCTTCAGAAAGGGTGACTTTTCTTGCTTGACCTTAGCGTGGCAGTGTTCCAGCCATCCTCAGTGACCGGCATGTGAAACAGCAAGCCACTTCTTCCGTCCTGTGAGAACGGGTCACACCAATGCCGTGCCCCATCCGTCAAACTTCCCCTGAGCGCGCCTAATATAATGCCCACTTCCTTTTCGCTCCCTTCCTCTTCCCGTCTGACTCACTTTCGCCAGGAACAATCAGAGAGATCTTATTCACATTCCTTCTTTCTTGTTTCCCATTTCGAGTCATATTCCATACTGCCTGCGGATGCTGTCAGTCACTGACTTATAAAAACATAGACAGTAACTAGAACCCAGCAAACTAGAATTGTTTACCACCATGTGACCAAGGGTTGGATTCACAAACCATTCTTATGAACAAAACAGCTACTTTATTCTTAAAGGGATAGTTCATCCAAAATTGATTTACTCACCCTTCACTAGTTACAAACCTGTTTGAGATTATTTTTTTCTATTGAACACAAAGGAATGGAGGTCAATGGTTACAGGTTTCTAACATTCTTCAAAAATAACTTCTTTTGTTCAAACTCATAAAACTTGAGGGTATTGAGTATTTTTTTCACTTTTCGGTGAACTATTAGTTTGTAACAATGTATTTACAAACTTTTTTGTAATAATGTTGCTATCTTTTTTGGGGATTAACCTGTGTTTATATCTGTAAAAAGTTCTATAAATTATCTTTGTAAAAACAATCTTTTACTATACTCTCAAAGACAACAGGCTGCTATAGCATCAAATGGCACCAATGATTGACAATGCCAACAATGATCAGTCATCTTTATACATGAATTCAAAATTAAATTATATAAACTACAATACAAGTCCTACAAGAGTTATATATTCATTCATTTTCCTTCAGCTTAGTCCCTTTATTAATCAGGGGTCGCCCCATGGAATGAACCATCACCTTATCCAGTATATGTTTTACACAGCAGATGCCCTTCCAGCTGCAACCCATACACTATGGGCAATTTAGTTTACTCAATTCACCTATAGTGCATGTCTTGGGACTTGTGGGGGAAACCAGAGCACCCGGAGGAAACCCACGCACACACGGGGAAAACATGCAAACTCCACACAGAAATGCCAACTGACCCAGCCGGAACTAAGAGTTATATCCTTTATTCTAATACATTTCTTAACTTAGAGACATTTGTGAATAAGGCAGGAGCTAGTAGAACTGGTTTCACATGATGTCAATATAAATCGCACCAAACATAAATTGCATTGACATCTCCCTATGAAGCAAGTTTGGGTTAGTTGAACTGCTAAGTGACACAATGATTATGAACCATGACGACTTCAGGAGAGAACCAGACATGCAACCATCTAGTTATCAGTTTTAATATCCAATTATTTGTGATAAAATTGTGTCGTCTTGATATTAGTTAAAGAAAATAGTCTGCCAAACATCAAGAATGCAAAGAACATTTCAGTAATTTCACATACCACAATCTACTGCACATGCCATGTGGACTATACATTTGAATTTATTTAAATATCTAAATATTATTACATTCCAAATAATTTCTTTACGTTTTTTTGTTTTATTTTATTAGATGATATTTTTACATTTCTACTGTCCCCCTCTGTAAATCAACACAAGCTATTGAAACGTGCCACTTAAGTAAATAAAAACTAATATTTATATTATTGTACAATTTAAATTTTATTTCTATAGAATTATTGTACTAATTTAAGAATTTACATTATGCTACTTTAGCTTAAGGCTAACTTTTACCGATTGAGCTAAAGTAACAAAATTATATGATGCATTTTCATCAGATTTCATTCTAGCTAAAATGAATATGTATTTCTAACAGTTTTAAATTGTCATTCTGCAAGGCCAGAAAGAAACATTTATTCAACCCATATTGTTGCTTTCACTGCAATTCCCATCCCAAAATACATCAAAATGAGACACAAAGTCCTCACAATGAAGCCCTGACTCAGAGACACATCTCCCACTTTGCGCTGAGGAACTACCCGAAGTGCTAAACAACTCAAGATTTTTTAAGCCGATAAAAATGAATGTCATCATCACACGTAGGAGGACAAGAAAGCACGAGAGCAGGATGTAAATGCGGAGCGACAGGTTGAAGATGTGAGGGGATTGATGGGCTGTGACCCGCAGTGTGTCAGACTGCATCAGGCATCGCTGAGCTTACCATGATCTCTACATTCATTTAATTCATCCGCTTATCACAGCGTGCAACAGCAATGATGGACACAAACATGATCTGTAGCCACCGCTAGATTTTCTTTAACCACCATTCGAGCATCAAGGAGATTGAGGCTGATAGCAGGTCACAGTATACTGATGGGGTCGTCTGACAGGAGTTACTGGGACAATTTTTGCCATATCTCAAGGTGTTTCTTCAAAGATTTAATCTAGGTGAAGATCTTTTGTTCTGAGAGAGAGCAAAGCAGGCTAACCGCATGATTTGAAGAGTATTGACTCTGTGTGGAAAGCCTGAGGCCAGCCGGCTAGACAGAAGCATATTTTTACAAGACAAACCCATTCAGGGCCTCATACTTATGGTGCTTTTACACTTGATTCGAATGGGTTGTCCCCAAATTCTAGTGCACACCAAAAGTGCTTGAGAAAAATCTCCCAATTCCTTCATGTTGTCCCAACACAAATTGATTAAGTTAATTGTGCTGTTTCAACTCGTTTTAAACACGTGGTTTAAACAAGCGGCAAAAGTCATTTTTGGAGTGTTGGCTTGGTTCAATTCTTTAGTGTGGTTTATTTGAATGAGGGTGGATGCAACAACCTAGATAAGGCTTGACAAGAGAGGGCAAATATATACAGTATTTTAACACTACAATACCCCCATATTCAATCACGCATCCAACAGTCCTCATGCACACACACGCTTGCTTGCAGCAACAAACAGTTCTTTCCTCCACCCCACTGAGCAAACAAAAGGAGGAACAGAGGTACGAGGGAGGGACAGCATTTAGGAGGGGTGGAAAGCTGTCTGCTACAAGCTGTTAATTGTCATGCAGAAACTAAATGAGTAAACAAACAAACGATATAAGGAAAATAAATTTTTAATTCAGGCCCTCGCGAACCATACTGTTCCTGCAGCATGCTCACTTTCAACAAAATTCTTTAACAAACCCTTTAATTGACAGATTCGTTCTGATGCATAATAATGACAGGCAGAGATAATGAAATATTTATCGCCTCCAGCAACAGCAGCTCTGTCTTTTTTCTAAATCCGTTACATAACTGGAGCATTTCCAAAACAGTTGATGTAGGGCCAATGCAATGAGCATATGAGGTGGGTGGTTGTACACGGTTCACCTCTGAACTCTAGCCCGTGGCGATGAGCGCAGTCTTTAACTCAGCTGAGGGTTAAAAACTTCATCTCGAATGTGTTCGCAAACTGCTAAGACGCCTCGGGTTACTGCCAAAAACTTACAAAACAATCCAACCTAAAAGCTTCCAAAATGCTTGTGGTAATGAGAATGTTTTCGCAAAGTTGTATGTTGCTTTTCAGAGTTCATCAGGCTGTTTTATTTAAAAAAGATCAAGGGAAAATGCATTTCTCGTGTGATGACGACCAAGGTTGTGAGCTCTGGTGAAATGCTGTTCTGCATTTGAACTGAATTTGAATTAACTTCAGCATAAGCAGTATGATTTGAATTTATAATGCTTCTAATCCTTGATGGCTAGTCAATAGCTGTGTTTTATGCCAGCTAAAGCACATGGGTGTCACTGCACAACACCCAAACAATCAATATGGAGTCAAAACTGTTCCACATATTATGCATTTAGGCAAATATAACCATTTTTTTTTAATATATAAAATGTAGTATGAGTGACCCCTGTTATTTTATGCCATCACTTTTGGCTTTAATGTTTGTACTGTGTGGTAACAGTTTATTTAAAATTGTTATAAAGTTAAATTTTAAATAAATTCCTAGAATTTATTTTGAATTTTACACATCAGCTACACAAAATGCCTTAACAACACCCTAGCAACCACACAAAACACCTTAGCAACAGCTGAATTCTGTGGAAACCACTCAAATTACCTTCACAACCACCTAGGAATGCTGTAGCAAACCTAAAATCAACATGGCATGGCCAATTTTATTTCCTTACCACATCTACTGTAACATGACATACAAAAGAATGAACGAAAATGAGAAAGAGGTGGAAAAAATATACTGAGTTTTCATTAATCGGTCATTTGGTATTTAAAAAAAAAAAAAAAAACTGCATTCAGTACCAAACTACACACTTTACTTCATTTACTTTTAAACAGTACAAATGTTTTAATATCACATTTTGTAATTGTACTGTAAAATGGTAACATTTTCTGGTTTGAAGTACAAATTATATATTTTTTTGTAACTTTTTATTGAAGATTTTTCAATATATATATATAACAACCCTTTCCCCAACAATTTAACCCCTTACAGGTGGGGGAATACATAAAAAGATAATGATATTATAAATTAAAATATGTAAATAAATAAATATAATATAAATAAAAAAAATAAATAAAAATAAATAAAATAAAATGTACTGCCATCATAATTGCTTTTCAGGGGATACATTTGTACATCAAGTTACATTGTGTTACATTGCAGTTACCTCAAATTACATTGGTGATAGGTTAGGTAACCTCTAAATATACGTATCTAAATATGTTGTAATACTTTTCCACCTCAAAATATCAGTCCTCATTTGTAGACATGCAGTCATTTTTTCCATTACATAGACCTGTTTAAGTCTCTGAATCCACTGAGCCACCTTTAGAGAACCTTCTTCCATCCAATGGACTGTTATCCTTTTTTTTGCAACCAGTAATAATATCCTTAGTACAAATCTTATTTCCTCATTAAACATTTCTTTGGACAGTGCTCCCAGTAAGCACACAACTGGATCGAGGGGCATTTCTATATCTAATATCTTATCTATTTCTTTTTTTAACATTTTTCCAAAATTCTAGAATCTTAAAACAGTCCCAAAAATATGGGTATGATCTCCAATTTTACCACATTTTCTCCAACACAAAGCAACAGATGGTCCTTTTACATATGTAGAAATTAACAGAGGAGTATTAAAGTTGAAGTACAAATTATAAATGAAAAATCTACCATAGAAACTGTAAAAACACATGATATACTTCTTATTAATGTTGTTATCAGTATGTGTTGCATTTAGTTTATGTTTGCATGAACTTATTATATTGCAATGATGTTGTTTTGTCTTTGTAGTGCCATATGAGTATAATCAGCTTGGTGTATTAAAATACATTATTTTAGTCAACAGTTGTAAAACGCACAGGCATCAATATGCCATGCTTAACAGCAGAAACATTGCTACTGTATATTTATATAGAATTTTTGCCAACCACAGCTGCAATTTTTTTCCTCACTGCAAATTTTACAGGATGTTTAGTTTCAGTGGCACTAAATACTACTCAACAAGACCATAAATGTGTATAAAAAGTAAACAGAGTCCATTGTGATTTACGCAGACATCAAAGTTGAGGAAGGCCCCAGGAAACGTCCAACAGCAAGATAACCTGTGATGTGCTGAGCTTACAGAAGTCCTGATATGAACCGTTCATAAAAGCTGATCTTGGATCAGTGCAAGAGCACAGCGCTGAGTAAACACCCAGCTGACACCATTACATCACAGTGACAGAGTGTCACAGATTCCACGCTTTCACTTCTTGTGTGGCAGGCATTAAACAGCATTAACCCATAATCCTAAACTGCTACAGATGCAGACTTGAGCCGCTATTCATTCACAGCAGTGAACCTGCCCAAACCCCCTTCCGTTATCCCTCCCTCTCTCTCTCGCTCCATCCCTCGCCAACCCCCATCCCGGCTTCACCACAGTCATATTTAATCAACATCTCAGCGGACAACACAGGGATCTGCCGTCCTCTGTCGAGACTCTCTTTGCTGTCACACTTGGGATAATTGTCTTAGATACCCTAATTCGACAGTCGCTCCCCTTAAATGCTCAAGAAAAGAAGCGTGGTTGACCTACATTGCTGTTGATCTGTGAATTATACATGATGTCAACATTTGATTATTTATTTCCTGTGGCGTAATTCAAGAGACAAACGCTTGTGTTTGTAATTGTGCTGCCTTTTTAACTAAATGTGGATGGCTGAAAGGAAATGTTGTTGTTGTTGAGGCTTGACACCACAGAGATCACGCTATCCCACACTATCTCACAGGCTATAAAGATACGGAAACTGCTACTGCTTTCCATAAGAATTTTATGTACTATCCAAACAAGTGATTCATTTGATGGGAGAGCTGACAAGCTGAGAAAGGAAAACAGTGATTGTTCATTGTTATCATGATTCCGGACAGATTTGCACAACCTCAAACAGTCGTGCTTTCCGCCCCAAAGGTCAAATTTGTGGTCTAATCAATTGCTAGTGCACCCAATGGCATTGATGTTTTGAATGACTCAATATTTCATTTTGACTATCACATTTGAAGGCAACATGAGGACTAACTATATTCAAGCTATTCCTCAGAAAGCTAACTGGTGTAATTCCAGCTGACATATTTAATACAATTTCCAGGATCAGACAGAATCTGCAGCGTAAAACTAAAAAAATAATCAAAGAAATAATAAGGGAATAAAAAAATAATATGGGAATCTTTTCAGTTCGCAAAAAAGAAAAAATCCTAAATTTGAATTAAGTGCATTCCCATCAAGTTGTTAGTGCAGCTCAGAGCCATTAGCTATGTTCCCATCCAAAGACGCAAATTAAATTTATTCGCATAACTGGAATAGCGCATAAAAGATATGCGCATAAAGCAGCGTTACCATCCAAGTAGTCAAAGAGAACAAAATTGTCACCTCCTGATTAACCGGCGCCAAATATCAAAAGTAAAAAATGGAATTTGCTGCGGAAGGAGAAGCTGCGTCAATCTTTTCTTCATTTAATAAACGGCTTGCGCCTCAGAAGACAGTATGCTGACACACAATGAATGCGTAGTGGCATTTGAAGGCGTGAGATGCAGAGCACAGATGCTCTTGACTATTTTGGAGGTAATTAATAATATAATAACACTAATACTGAAATGGTTAAGACCCTTTAGAATGACCAAAACAACATTTCAGATGTTTTACAATGTGCTCAGCCTGCTGATTTGTCCATTCACACACATTTTTTTCATCACATGATCTCTTATAACAAAATCACATGCCTTTTTTTAATGCTCATGCTGGAATTTGTTCGGTAAAAGCGTTTCCATCGTAGTTCATGCGCAACTTTTCTTACTGAATAAAAAGTTTATCCTACTCAGTTATGCGCATGTTTTATGTGCATTTTATGTGCATTTTCAAAATGTATTCGCATCTTGGCGTTTCCATCAACCGTTTTTTTATGCGCATATCCAAAATGCTAACGTGGATGGAAACGTAGCTAATGATTGTAATATCTGTAATCTAGTAACCAACAGCAAACAAGGCAACTTTAATTGCAGCTGATTAGTCACTGTTCGGTACATCCAGACAGTCACTACGTTTACATTTTTTCATTTTCTTGTTTAAAATAAATAAATAACCAACCATACAAACAAATCAATCTATGTAAAAAAGAAACATAAAAAGCAATATAGTATTATTAAAACTAAATAATACACATATAAGCAGAGAAAGAATTCACACTCAGAAGTTAAAGAACACGAATACATTTAATTAAGGTCATGACTGTTTCAAAGTATACATTTTGAAGAAACTAGAAAGAACTCAAGGAATCTTTGAATTCTATGTGGCTGCTACCCAGGCCAAAGAAAAGATTTCAAACAGAATGCTGAGCATAAGGGAGAACTTTTCAGTCCAGAATACTTTTCCCACTCCTTCGGTATGACCCTCTGTTCTCATTCTAACTATGGATACTTCTTGTTTTCAAAGGAGCATGTCCAATAGTCCTGGCAGCAGCCGGGCCTTCTGTGAATGTGCTCACACAAACCAGCAATGATCATGGGTACACAAAGATGGCATGTGTCATATTTTTAACTTTGGAAGTTGAGAGTTTCATCAACTTTCATCATCACTTTCAGTTTGTTTTGCTCTGTGCTGTGGAAAGTGTTTATCTTCTTGAGTTCCCCTCTGTCTTGTTCCCTGTTTCTCTCTCTGTGTCTCTCTCTCTCTTTTCCGAGGAGCCCTGTTTGCTATCAGGCTCAGGAATGAATTTGGGAGGCTTATCGGAGCTCTTTTCCCAGCTGAGGCGGAGAGGATGTGTTAAGGCGTCTGCCTCCTGACAGGAAAGAGGAGCTATCTCTCCTGATAAGGCCATGGCTGACTTGAGAATAGTAACAAAGCAGACAGCATGGATGCAGGTGGGTACACATCAGTGTGCGTGCATAAGCCCACAGCCAGAAATCCCAGCCAGGTAAAAGGAGGTTAAAAGCAATTATATTCCCACAACAAAGGAATTATTCCCACTAGTGCACTTTAGCGAAACTGGTCAAGGAGTGATTTAAATGCTCTTGAACAGGGCAGAAAAAAAGAGAATGAGTCAACTTCAGTGAAACATTGAAATCACAAAACCGGACATAGCCTCCAGTCAATAGGGGGCAGTGTGCATGCACATGAACCTTGGGTAATCCTTGTACAGTGATCCCTCGCTTTAAAGCGGTTCACTTTTCGTGGCCTCGCAGTTTTGCAGATTTGTTTTGTGTAATTTGACATGCTTTTTTTCTACAGCTCATTGTGTTCTGCGTCCTGATTGGCTGTAGACCACTGTCAATCAATCTCCTCCCCAGAAAGTCGACAAAACGTTCTGCACCCTCAAAGGCACATGCGGTACCACCCAAAAGGCCAAGGAAGATGCTAACCATCACACAAAAAGTTTAACTTCTGGACATGCTAAAGGAAGGTAGAAGTTACACGGCTGTAGGGCGCCATTACGGAATAAATAAATAAAGATCGAATGGTTTTGATCTTTGGTTTCATTCTATAATACTGGATTTATTTTTCTATGACGGTTTAAACTTTGAGAGTGTTTAAACAAGAGAGAGAAGTGTGAAAATGTTATTGCCTGTCTGAGAAAAGTGTATAAAGTGTGTAGTGAGGGGTTTTACAGCCTTAAAACATCTATAATAATTGTAAAAAATATAGCTGACTACTTCACGGATTTTGCCTGTTGCAGGATATTATTAGAACATAAATCCTGCGAATAACAAGAGACCACTGTATACAGCATCATGCCCATTTTCATTCCATTTCATTGCCACATGGAACATGAAAAATATCTACTACATATGGATTTGTCCATGCAATAAAACAAATTAGTTTGGACGATTCTACATGCCATCCATCTATCCCATTCAAAACCATTTCAGTTTGTGAGTACAAAGTTTTTTGTGGGGTGCACTATCCCTTTAAATGAAAAACACATTCAACGTATGCTAACTCTTTTCAGTCAAAAAAAGATTCACTGTATGGTCAGAGACTATTACAAAAACAGATCAAGTTAATATTCCAAAAGTGACAGAATAAATTTTGAAATGTTGTGACACATTGTGACAATGCTGTTATAAACCTCAACTTGTTTAGCACATCATTCTTTTTGCCTTGCATGTCTGCGGTGGAATCTCAAGTAAGGGTTTAGCAAACACAACGTGAGGGGTTGTGGTTAAGGGGGGAAATCATTAGTGGTTTGTGGAAGGCACAAAAGGCTTACGTAAGCATACTGTGCCTCCTTTTAGACGCCGTGTAGAAAATCAGCATTAGCATTTTTGAGGTTTAACATACTGATGTGATGTTGCCATACATATCAGTCTACATTACTCTGACAAACAAACAGAAGCACTGGAGTCCATAGATTATTACTGTTATCGTTGGAATAGGCAGTCTTTACATGCTGTGAAATATGGCATGTATGCAGCAGGAAGGATTATATAAACTGAAGAATTATAGAGTCTTAGAGTAGCACCACAATGAGAAAGTGGCAAGCATGCAAGGAACCTGTTGTGCATAAGCCGCTAATGTGTTCCTCGCCAAAGACAGATTGAGGCATTGAAGAATAGCTGTCCCATAGAAGTGTGTCATGAAGGCAATTCCATTAACATCTTAATAAAAGCAGCCCGGACCCAAGAGAGCCTGGAGGCTCTGACTAACGCTTTCAGTCAATGGATTGGGATGAAAAAGTAACAGAGGGCTGCAGAGTGCAAGGAACTTTGTGGCAGCATTTTTCAGGGGCCGTTACTCTTCCCAAAGGACTGCAGTTTGTATGCTCCCCATCATGGTCCACTTGCTCCATTTCCATTGCCATTTTCATTTACTGTCCTTTCTCCCATCTGCTGGATTGAAGATCTAAACAAAAGCTTTTGTTTTCCACAAGCTGGCGGCGACTGCAGGGGGAGAGAAGGAGAAGGGGAGTGTTGGGTTTAACTGGAGAACTCTTGTCTCTTATGACTGGGCAAACAGCAACATGTGTCTTGCTCTCTGAACCACTCTCTCGCTCTCATACAAAAAAAAAAAATCAGTCTTCAAACACTTTCCTTCTGGCTAAAGCCTCAAGAAGTAAAACTCTGTCATGAAAGCCAGCCAAAAGTAAGCACAGACACGGCTCAATCAACCAAAAGACTCAGCCTAGCAAAGTTCCCTTTCTGAACAGCATGCATTACTCATTAAATGGTAGCAGAGCATCTAAATTTGTATTGAAGAAATGGGAGGCGATTGATTTTATCTTGTGTGTTTTGAGTTGGTCATACGAAAGAAGCACTATTTCAGATAGTCGGAGGCAAAAATGGCCTCAACAAGCTACTGAGAGCAATACCAGCACTTCAGATGATCAAAGTGTACAGACAGAGCACAACAAGTGCCTTAAGGTTCTCTAAATCTAACTCTTTAGGACTGTTGTAATACAAGAACATTTACTTAAAAGGAATGTTTACCCCAAAATGGGCAATAGACTGTTGAATCCTGCAAGTTCAGACCTATTTTGCTTATGAATTTCACCATAGACACCACACCTCACATAGAGAATGTTTTATTTTTTTACCTACGCATGACTGATTCGTCCATTTCTGTTGCCCACTCTTTGGAGCTGTAAATGCGTCAACACCCACAATTCTCTGTGACCAATCTGGACACTGGCACCTTCCAAGTATGAGCCTGTCCACCAACTGTTCAAGGGTAATTAGCTGCAGTAAAAAAACACAGGCCTAATTACAGTGTTAGCCGAACGTCAGGTCACCGTATCAACCCCATGCCTAATCCACCAATGCAGAAAACAAATTATCACGCCAGGTTGTTTACAACCTGATAAAGGATGTACAGAGATAGACAAAAAAGCCATTCAGGCAGCTGAAAATGCCTTTTGAGGTAGGCTAGTACATACCAATTTCTATGCACTGTGAATCTGAATCTGACTCCAAACCTAAATCTCAGAGATTAATTGCAATTGCAACCACATCTGGCTCCACTTTGGTACACTTGAATGCATTCACGCGTCTACAAAGCTGCAGCGGGACGCTTCACATAAACAAGAAGGGTCAAGAGTGATAGGGATCTTTGTTGTGACAGTTGGACGGTAGAGAGCACTATATAAACAGTCAAGCGGGAACGCTACAAAAGAGAATGCGAGATCAATGTGTTAAAGCAAACAAATGTTTAATACACACATTATTACATGAGACTAGCATAGAGGAATCAGACGAACTCTCTCGACAAGAGCCCATCCTGCAGGGCATGATCATGCAAGAGTCTGTCTGTGTATACGAGGCGTGGGGGGACGGTGGAAAGCCTTGCACTGCAAAGGCAGCCCCAAATGCATTTGTACTGTTCACTCATTAAGAAATAGGTCAAGGATTCCGCCTGCATGCATAGCAACTTGTCAAAATCTCTTAAGCTAAACAGGGGCAAGCCCGTATGCCACCATGAGAGAATAGAAGTGGGGGTTCTCTTAAGGTGTAGTGCATGCTGGTGACACAGCATGCAACTAAAATGAGCATGGTCACATGAATGACCCACCAACATCAAATGTACCCACTGCCTTTTTGTAAACTGCTCTGGAACCATGTGTTAGTTCTGACATTGTGGTTTGTTGCACAATTTACTCATTAGTAAATTAGCCACTCTGAGGTGGCAAGGGGGTTGGTTCTGATTATCCTTCAAGGATATAATCAAACATTCAGTGAAAGCCAAAAAAAAAAAAAGAACTTTTCCACAAAAAAAAAATCTAAATGCCTGGTGGACAAAAGGAGAGATGAGTGATGAGATAAAATGTTACATAAAACTGAAAGTGTTGTCAGAATGACTGGCACCTTCGTATGATTGACTTGGCGATTTCTCAAAGCATTGATGCATAGACACTCACAACAACATCAAATGCTGCTCTTTCTTTGTGTAATCCACTATGGGACCCTAGGTCAGTTCGGACATTGTGGTCTATTGCTCCAATGTTCTCATCAATAGATGGTGCTACTGAACTATGTGGGCCTATACTGAGGTTTCCAGGGGGATTGGTCATGACTACCCATCAAGCATTCATCCCAACATTCAGTCAAAGCCCGAGAAAGACAAGCTCTACTGCAAACACTAGATGTCTGGTGGACAATGGGAGCGATGAATGATGAGATAGCCCATACTTTAGGATCTTTACATTGCTGTTTTCATAGCTGCAGAGTCTCCTTTGAGCGTACTGATAAGGTAATCTCTCTGACCTCAAAACCCGAGCCAAGAAGATACAAGCACAAATCCAAATTGGCCCCAAAACTAACACACTTGAGCAAAGCATTTAACTGGGGCAAGCAGGATAAGCACTCAGCATGGGTCTCTTGTGGCCACCCTATTGAGTTTCGACCCTTAGCTTCTCCTCAAACGTATACATCTATCTGAGAGCCAGCGGCTAAAGAAGAGGAACAAACCCCCTTTAAGCACATAATACCCTCCAATTACCCTTCAGGAAACGCTTAATGCACCTGACTGAAAGAATCAAATCAATAGCATGGGACCCTATACACAAGAAGATGAGGCTTTTTGACAATCACAACTGGCATGCAGATCTAACTTTGGAAGCTCACGCTATGAGCAATAAAAAGGATGGCTTTTGATTCACTTCATGACTCAATTCAAAATTGCATAAATTCGGTCGGGTAAGGGAAATAAGGAAGCAGGTAAAGTTGATGGGTGTGCACCCAGTGGAGACTTGTCCTCTTGGCTTTGTGTAGTTAACCTTATTGATTAAAGAGCCTGTGATCTGGAGATGCTCTACAGCCTCCTCTGTCTCTCAGCGCCTCATCAAAGAGAACAAACTACAAAGCCTCGCAGCAAGCAGAACAACATACAGAATGTAATCACACTCTACCATGCATAGGGGAGTCAAACCTACACAAGTGACAATGCTTTCAGATAAGCAATGTTTAAACCACTGGCTTATGGGACACTGCAGGGGGTCTTTACACAGCAGTGTGAATTGTACTTTGGTTTAGTCAGAAACTTAAAAAGAATCCACACAGCCTCAGCATAAATTGCAATGGAATCATTGCGGGAAACAATGAATCACAAGCTTGATTATTAATTTATTTTGCATTATTAGTTCACATTGCATATAACATATGCTGCTTAACAGCACAGAAAATGCTGCAAATGTTAATTTTTTATTTTATTTTTTTATAACATGCATGCATGACATCACCGTATCTGGCTGGACTCACAAGACTGCCAGTGGATTAAATGTGGAATGTATACTGAAATTCAGAGATCATCTGTTTACTTTACAGGATTATAACCGAAATGGACAGTCAGGCTGCCAAACATGCAACAACTCTGACTGAAATGGGTTATGAAACAAAAGCTAAGCAAAGAGGAATTCACTTAGACTAGACTACATGAAATATAAAATGTAGAAACTTTTATGTTGTCATATTCATTAATAAAGCCTATTCACAGTCCTTTTCGAAGGGGTCTTGTTTTCAATTAGAGCAATCAGACAAATTAGTGGTACCTAAAGGCAATCAAAAGGTTGCATGATGTTATGTAGCTTCTGTTGCATTTGAGTTTTCCCAGCTTATAGGCTAAGAATAGTGCGAAGTAGCCTACTAATTTAGCTTTTTAAAGCTGATTTTTTTTCTTCTGCCATTAATAGTAACCATAAGCTATCTTGATGAGCGAGACATCTTTTTGTGAAATAACATGTGAAATGTAAATCAACCAAATGTGTTGACTATACCGTCTTTGTACCGTCCGGTCTTAATGGAAACTGCTCGAGTAGCTACTGTTGCTATGGTTACCCTCCTCAGGCAAACGCGATTTTTGTGAGCGTTAATTTGGTGCACCGGTGAACTTGTACCCTAACTTTTGTGGCTACTGAAATGTTTGAAAACGCCCTTGAAACGCATAAAAGCACACTCGCGGTGCTTCCGTTAGATTATGGATAGAATATAGATCTCATTTTCCTTCAAACTCGATTAATTCAGTCGTTCTTCAGTAGCACTGCTCTGCTTTTCAGTTCCTGAATGAGCCGTTTTCTCCCTGCCGACACGCCGTCTCAGGTCAAACCGCTGTTTCGCTTCAACACGGAGATAAAAACGATGATGTGAAGAGGTCACGCTCGAGATGAATTCACCTCATCTTCCTCACTGAAAGCGCCGTTTGATTGTGTTAGTCAGACCGATTAATATCTTCCCTGTCCTTCATAGCAGATGCCGGTGATTCTCATGCAAATGCTGGCCGATTTTCTACTTAAAGAAGCATTTATTTTCTTTAGAGTCGATGTCAGAGCTGTGTGAGAGGGAAAATGAAGATTTGTGAGTGCATCTGCTGTGGTCCAGATGAACGCAGCGGAGTTTGAGGTGAGACTGAGAGAGAGAGAGAGCGAGAGAGCGAGAGCTTTGAATTATGAGCTCTCCGCAACAATCAGTTTCATATTCTGAACGTGTATCAATTTCTTTGACAGCGTCCCACAAAACTGAATATGTGACCGGGTTAGTCGTAAATGGAAGTCAATGTCTGGTCAAAACGACAGCGAGGAAGATTTGGAACACGAGTATGCAGCAGATAAGGTCGCTGAATGTAGAGGTATGAGTAATAACCTTAAATAATAACCGTAAAATAAATGACTAAAACAAGGTTAATTGATTTTGAACGCAGCAGGTTGCCAATAGGACGATATTTGGCTATTTGAGGAGAATAAGTTAAAACAGCATTTTATCTTTGATTCTGATCTCATATTTTATGAGGGAAAATAGCACACATGGAGTGCAAAAATCTAATTCAGTCAAACTAGTTGTCATAATCATTAGCCTATCATTAATAACTTGCAGATTAAGTTGAATAAGTTGACATTGAGGATAAGGTTATTTGTTTTCAAGTAAAACCAATATTGAGACTACCAGCATCAGCAGCAAACATCCCCACATAATGCAAACGCCCCCAGATTATTTCCCATTATCCTAATTAAAACAGCTCGTAAACCACAAGTTCTTTGCGATTTATGAGCAATTGAGTCCATATAACAAGAAATGCTCTGATTTCTCTGCTCATTCCATCTAACACACCGCACAGAACACATTAGTATTCGTGGCCACATCTCTCACGTAAAGCATCTCTGAGCTGAAATGAATTCATGAAGCACGTTTGTCCACTCACCTACAATCCCGAAGAAAGCTGAGGATGGTCTCTAATGTGCAGTTAAAAGATGCCTCTGCGTTCAGCTCAGTTTTGACAGATAGATCCACATCCGAACGCGAACGCCGAGTCTTCAAAGCTAGAGCAGCACCCTTCAATAAATTTCTCACAATTCCTCGAAGATTTCTTGCGTGCGAGACGATGAATGAACGGACGCCGCCGCGGCTTCAGGTAACTGATCTATGCAGCAAAAATTCACCGTCAACGCCGGAGGATGGTCATTCACGAGCGCGTATTGCCAAGCGCACGGAACATTCCCCAAGTCCTGTGAAACTGACAGCGGCTTGACATCACGCCTTTTCATCAGCAGCTCTCCGTCAGACCGTCATGCACGCGCTCATTGCTCGTCTGTGAAGGTTTTACGCGAGACTGGCACAGGCACCGGAGCCCAGCAGCGTTACAGTAGCAGCGCGTTTAAACCCAGCCCCCTGTGCTAGCACTCACTTACGGCCGGCTCCATTTGCATGTCGCATGCTTTAACTGTTTCATGCACTGAACGATGGTCATTTTTCAAAATGCACAACTGTGGTTATTATTAGGAATGCGCATTCGCATGTTAAGCTTTTGAAGAAACCATTTCATAGCTGGGCAATGCGTAGCTCACCGCGCATCTGTATTGTGCAGACGATATGTGGCACTGCATGCAAAGGCTCCTATAATGGCATTATGTGGCTACACTACAACTACACTAATGGGAGTAATTATCTGTTTACATAAAACAGCTGTTTGCAATTAACAGCATCTCCTGTTTGCCCTACATAAAAAGATGCAAAAACAAATCTTAAAAAAATAACATGTAAATAGAGTTTTTAAATGTATAAGCAACTTCAAAAAAGGAGAAAGGTTTTGTTTTACGAAGTTCACGAACTTATATCACTGTGAGCTATAAGAATGCAGAAAAAAAACACTTTTGTTTTGGTTTGGTGTGAATAATAAAAACCTCCCTTACAATATGTACAATCCATTTACAAGTAAATCTGTTTTATTGTCCCTTATTTTACAAGCAGCTGCAAGTGCGAGGGAAATGCAAGCCCAGTACTAATTTTGCTAGACAGTGCCATCTTTGGACAAATGTGTGCAATTACCTCATCTAGATCTAGTGGGACTTCACGCAGGACATAATTTCACTGATTAGGACTATTAGCTTCACAAAATGTTACTAATGTTCGAAGTAAGTAAAAATGGAATCATTTTATATTGAGATAATTAATTATACTTAAAAAATCTTTATTTTAAAGCTAAATCTTCCTTTTGAACTAAACAAATTTATATTACTGTTATAATTAAAATTGTCGGTATAATTTAATAAATCTCTGAATGACATCTAAAGTAAAGTAAATACATCCAGAATCTGATTTTCCCTTAGATTGAAAATAACTTAAAATAATATAAACTATACACAGAACTATCATCTCCATATTTGTAATATTAATGTAATATCTGTCATTATAAGGGGAGCTATCACATTTTAGTATATGAAATAAAAAAATTTACCTTTTGCAGTTTAATAAATAAATAATAATTCAATAAAAAATTATTTAACATACATATTGTATTATATTATATTGTATTATAATGTTACTTAAAAAAGGTTTGATAAACTTAAAACTATAGGTTGAAAAACATACAATGTTGGTATTAAAAGCACACATTTAACTGAACAAAAGCTGAACAAGAACATGGATTATAACAATAAATGAGTACATTGCACTTAAAAAGCATATTTGGCAAACTTAAAAGTGTAAGTTGTAAATTGATCAAATTGAGTTGACATTACTTAAAAGTGCATGTTGAAAAAGGATGATGCGAATAGTTGCTTAAATGGACACAGTATTTTTAAATAGTACATTATGTACAACCCATGTCTTTAGACTTGTGGGGGGAAACCGGAACACCCGGAGGAAACCCACGTGAACACGGGGAGAACATGCAAACTCCATACAGAAATGCCAACTGACCCAGCCGAGGCTCGAACCAGTGACCTTCTTGCTGTGAGGTGACATCCATACCCATTGTGCCACCACGCCACCATACTTAAAATGTATATATTCTAAAAAAAGTCCCTAGTCACAAATCCCTCCCAGCTCTTCTAATCTGTGCTCATATATAGTACATACTGTATACGAGGAGACTCATTTCACTCAACTCACAGTTTCTCTCATTGAGGTTGTCACTTGATTCTGTGATCCAAAGTTTCTTCATAATAAGGGCTGCTGCTGCTTTCCATAAAGAAACATGCATCTATATATAATCACAGGAGTTTTCATTTTGCTTTTTATTTTTACAGAGAAGTTTAAGGTTAAATCTTGCATTCTAGTTTTATATGAAACATTTCCCAGCACCACAGAATCCAACAACTTATATATGGCTGCCAGAGAAGATTAGTGGACCATTAACAGTCTCTTTCTACAGTTAAACGAGATATTGCATCATCAATTCCTTTTTTACAGACTACATCAATCTTTTCCTCATTCTTTTTAGTTTACGGCAGGGAAATACTCTCACATCAGACAACAGGGAAAGATGCTGTAGGTAATAGAACAACCGCAGAAAGGCTCACTGCAGAATTTTGTCACATTTTCCTCTGCCTCAGAATCTTTTAAAGTGGCATTCAACAATCGATAACTTGATCGGTTAGCTCAAACAGAAATGGATTACACATTGGACTGTCTTCTACATCTTTGTACTTAAAAGGGAGCATCGCAGGAGCACTTATTCCATGATCCATCAATAATTTAAAGTGGGGAAAGAACCGGTGGCAGCCATCAAAAGTATTGCAAAACTGCCAGAGGAGAAGAGAGCATCTACAGAGTCTTGTGTAAGTATAGCCTACTAAAAGCTGTGTGTACTTTTAAGAGAGACATGGTCAATATCTGGAGGGCGTCCATATTGAAGTTCCACTACACTAACTCTAAAATGCATCTTAGTCATCCACTGGTAATCAAATATAGGTTTTCTTCAATACATTATTCCCCGGCCTGTTCCGTACAAATACTGTAGTATGTTTAAATGAAGGATAATCTGATTTAAATTGCAAAGATAAAGCTCAATCCTGTTTGACTGAGATAAACGCTCATCTGAAAAAAATGAATGCCATTAGTAAAATAAATTCTGTACAAACTTCACTAGATGCGCAACTGCTTTTGGAAGCATGGATCCATGACAGTGGTTATAAGCTGCTAAAACCAATGCAGGAAATGTGTGAATCAAGTAAAAAACTTAAATAGTAAACCAGTGTGCACAAATCAAAACCCAATTTGAGCTATGATGAAACAGACTGAACTAGAAAATAGGAAGTCCATGTTCTTCATGTCTGTGAATGAATGGGTTTTTGTGTACTATTCACAGTCAAGCATTTGTAACGCTCACGGTGTTTTCTGTTGTCTCACTATTTGAGAACATGGACAGGATATGTCCAACTTTATCTCCAGAGCTGTTCAGTGAGTCACTTCACAACCAATTTACCATTTTGTGCGGAGGGTAAAAAAATACAAATAAAAAAAACTTCCAAACCACTTGAGAGTTTTTCTTTTCGGTTGAACACAAAAGAAGACATTTTGAAGAATATTAGAAACCAGTAACCATTAGCTTCCATAGTAGGAAAAACAAGTACTATGGAACTCAATGGTTACCAGTTTACAACATTTTTCAAAATAGGAAGCCAAACAAAAGTGAATTGATGACATCATTTTTTCCAACTATCTATTTAAAGTCATTAAAGTCAAATTTGGAGTGTCAGTTCTTTCTGTTGATGTCAGTTATTACAATATTCTTAACCACTGTCCTCTTACCGTTAGTTTGCTATGAGGGAATGATGCGCAAATTTGCAGATATGTTAAATATGACATATTTAGTTGATTAGTTTGGAGTGTACTAGTGCCTGATAACTTTTTCAGCAGCCCGTGTTCTATATTTTTCCCCATTATGGCATTATTATTAGATATTTTTAAATGTTATTAAAGTTAGTTGCCATATGGAGAAAATAAATAAAGTTTTTCTTCAGCACTACTCAACTACTGCACTATTAAAAGCAAAATCCTTATATAGATCTGTTTTACTAGTTCTTTTACATTTTCTTCTTTAAACATGCTGGACATGTTTAACCACTGCCTTCCTATATTTTTAGGATGTCAGCATGAAACAGCATTCTAAGTTAAAAGAATTTTAATTTAAGGTTAATTTAGATATAGTGTCTCATAACCTTGTGTTCTCCCCCCATTCCACTGACTGCATGTCTAAATGTAAAATTTCTTAATGTTTTATTTAAAACTGTAGTTCCTTGTTCCAAAAAATTATACTTAGTCTTGGCAAAACATTCATATCTAAAAATCAGAAAAATGACCCTACTCTAAACAATGGTGTCTTATTAAAGGCATAAATGAGCAAATCACTTGAACTATTTTTATGGGAATAAAAACACAGCATTTAAGCATGCACCAGTATCAGCCCACATTCCTCGGACTGCAGTTATTCAAGCTCAAGTCGATGAAAAGAAAAACATTTGACTTTGGCCATTTGAAGTCAGCAGTG
Source organism: Danio choprae (assembly GCA_903798125.1). Taxonomy (NCBI): domain Eukaryota; kingdom Metazoa; phylum Chordata; class Actinopteri; order Cypriniformes; family Danionidae; genus Danio; species Danio choprae. Next base: position 3,482,979 of record CAIGQW010000298.1, on the reverse strand, counting down.
ACAGATGTGTGTGAATGGAGACTGCAGCTGTGTACCGGAGAACACATGTCCCGTGTTAAAACCACTGCGCGGCTTGACTCAAGGTTGAGCTCAAGTGCCAGCCTTGGAACGAATGCTATAATTGGTACAATCCATGAAACATTATCCCTGTCTGACCTTGGCTGTGGTCTTACAATCTGAGCCTAATTACTGATGATTGCTGGACTCTGAGGTGTAGTGAACGTGCCCAAATCGGGTCCGGCTTCCAGATGGTAAAAAAGTAAAATGGATCTGAAATATTTCAGAAGACTCAATTAAAACTGTCGATTATGTTTGCAGCAGATCATTAGGGTAACGACAAGTGGAAGTACTAAAAAATTGGTCTGTTTTCACTTTTCACAGTGTACACAGAAGTACAAAGCTGCACATGTACAGGTTTTCATGTTTTAAATATTGTTGTACATTCATTTACACATAACACTGTTGAAAGATTGGGTTCAGTAATATTTTTATAATTTTTATTTAACAAGGATGCGTTACATTTATAAAGCAGTAAGACTTTTAGAAAATTGTATTTTTGAATTTCTAATAAAATTATACTTTAGATTAAATGCAATTTATTTTCTTGAAATTCCTCACAGACTTTGTTTGGAAAACATTTTTCTGAAATTTTCCAAATATTGACAAGAAAACTGTTTCTAGAACAACAACTGTTAATAAGAAATGTTTGTTGAATAAACATCAAAATCAGTAAGGGCTGAACAAAATGAAACGAAACAAAATAAATAAATAAACAATAAAATAAAACAAAACAAAACAAAACAAAATATTTAATAATAAATAACATTTTGAATACATTTTAAAATAAAACAAAAATACAAATTTAAGTACATGTTAAACATTTAAAAATGCATTTAATTATATTTAAATTTAATTAGAATTCAATTTTAATAATATTTTTATTTATTTACCTACTTTATGAATATTACTGGATAAACATATACATATACACACATACATTTTGTATACTATAAATATTTTCCTACTAATTTATCCTATGTAGATTTTTGATATGTTACTATTTTAAATTAAGAAAGATAGCTTAAAGCTCCAAAGCTCCTTCAGACTGTATTTATCTCATTGTGTCGTTTTTATTTGATGGATGCATTTCCTGCTCTTGATGCTGGAATCTAAAGCCTGCCCTTGAACAGCAGTGTCCACTAAACCTCCCTCTCCTCTTTGTCCTCACTGGCCGAATAATCCTATGCAGTGGATGCAAATCGATTGGCCCATAACTCACACGCACCTCTGCTGTCAAGGGTCTCCATTAAACCCCTGGGATTCTGCCACATGTGAGTTTGTCTATGTACAGGCACACGGCTTCATGCCAGCTGCCCGGCTCGACAAGCTCGGCACTGCAGCAAACAGGCAAACAAAAGTGTGAGTCATTGCTCAGTCTGGTGACAGTTTTTTGCTGCCATGATGTGCCGCTCGCCAGCCATCCGCTGACAGACAGATTCAAACCCCTTAAAATGAGCCTCGCTCCAATTTAATGTCAGTTTGTGATCGTTTTTTCCAATCCAAATGTTCATTTTGAGACAAAGAAACATTTTGCCGCTGCCATGCCATACTGAAAAAAGTAATAGTGATTTAAAAAAAGGGAAAAGCTGTTTGTGATGATTCAACATGACTTCTCTTCACCATCTGTTATTGTTGGTTGTCAGTGTATTATAAAATATATATACAGAGTGGGTTTTTAATTCACATACTGATTTACTAGTTTTAATTTGGATTAGATTGAATTCTTGATTCAATTGTCAAATTATATACATTTAATACAAATGCTATTCAAAATTCTTAAAATGAACAGTGAACATCAGTGGAAGAATTGAAGAAAATTAGAGCCACATACTTGTATTATTATCAGTAGGAGTATCAGCAGCAGCAGCAGCAGCAGTAGTAGTCGTAGTAGTAGTAGTAATAGTTAATATGTAACAGAGTACAACTATTCAATATGTTGTTATAAAAGCATTAGCAAATCACTTAGTTTTTACAGTAAATTTAAGTTGAATCTGTAAAACCTCAAATGTTTTTGCAAATTTTTGGTTGTTGTTTGTATTTCCCCATAAACTTCACCATCTAGTCAAAGTCAACAACCATCATAAACAGTCTTTCCATACCATTCTATCTTTTATAACTTAAGATTTTGCCAAAATGTATTTAAGGAAAGGACAAAACGAGTGCCTACATAGCTGTAATAAACTTTATAACCTTGTTGATGAAACCATAAAGTGATGCGCTTTCTAATTACCTTTTCGATTTATGAATAAATCTAAAAAAACCTCAGATGCGCTGGTCAAAATCATTGCAACTTGAGCTTGTCAGTTGAGCTTGACTTTCATAAATAAATGCATAATATTGTTTAACTCCCTGGGGTCAGCAAACACATATATGTGTTTTAGCACATTATTCATTTAACTTATAGGTGCAGTACGTAAGTTTGACACCCAATGGTCAAACTAGGTATTGCACTCCTGGATCAAAACAAATGTATGCGCAGGATGCCAGATTGAGGACAAAGGGGCAAGTCTGATGATTGAGTCTAAAGGCTAATTTAAGTCGTGTTCTAAATAAAAGCAACAGCACACGCTAGTAGGAATATTTTCTATATTAAAAGGAGTTTTTGTTCTAACCAACACCTCAAATTGATATATTAGAAACGGCTTCTATTTCTTGCAGCTGAACAACAGAAAACTGACAATGATCACCTCAGGTACACCTCATGTGCTTTATTCAGTGTTAAATGCTAACAATGTGTGTTTGAATGCCACTTTACATGACATTCATTGCCACACTACTAAAAGCAGCAGATAGTTTACCTCAGATCTTGAAAATTAACTAAAAATTAACACATATCAGTGATTCAGCATCTACATTTAATAATCTTAAAGAGGTTTAATATGCATTAATTAGATTATAAACCTTAGCATTTCGTGAGTGAGTGCATATTCTGTGCTTCTGAATGGCTATATTTAAATTTCTGTCGTGTTTTGTCTGGTGCAAACAGCCAAATTGCTTATCACTGCAAATCTCATCACGTATAGCGCGTTGTTAGGACACGGGGTTACAATGTAACCTGCTCACCTAATGTTTACATTTGTAATATTTATTTTATTTGCTAAATGATAACTTCATGTGGAACTCTGAATCTGCATCTCATTTTGGAGTCTGCTATTGTCCACCGGAGGTCGCATTTTGGTCACGGGCACATGCTTTGAGAGCTTTTCTAAACGAATGAATGAAATATGCGGTTTTCCAACAAGGCAACCCAAGGTGCTGAAATATAATTGGCTAATCTGGCATTGGGCATATTAAAATAACCAAAACAAAGACAGTGTTCCAGCACGGAACACCCATTTTCAAAGCAGAATAACTGACTTTAGCATTGTTTTTCAGATAAACAAGAATGTTCACTTGGCATGTTTCTTAAATATCTGCAAACATATTATGGTATTGTTATGCTTTAGAAGAGTCAAAAACTTACATACAGCACCTTTAATTTGAAACATTTAAATAAGATGTGACACACAGCTATGGACAGTATATATAATCTAGGTTATATATAACCAAGTTGGTTAAAAAACATATTATGTATTTAAATAAAAAATAAATTCAAAATGTTCTTGTTTAAAAGTTTTCTTATTTTGTTTCTGCACTCTATTTTATTAGTTAAAAGGAATTTCATTAATCATGAAGCACGTACAACTACAGTAACTAATAACAAAAACATTTCAATTTGACAACACTTTAAATGCTACTGTTATTTCCAAATCAGTTTTTATTCATGTTAAACCATTATACATTACATAGCTAATTCTGTTTTTATCATGGAAATCATAGGGCTCTAAATGTAGTAGTAGTACAGTATTTAGACTCTATATATTCTTTTTTAATATTAGAATACGTAACAAAGTAAAACTATTCAATATGTTGCTATAAAATGTTGTTTTTATAATGGAGATCATAGGGCCCTAAATGTTAAAACCACACTACCAACCTTGAGGACACTGTTGAAATATTAAGTATATTAATAAATGCTGCATTCAACTACATTAGTAATGTAGAGCAACATTACTGTAGGCTACTTCTACCAACAATAGGTTTAATTTCCTCCAGTTTGTTGTTCAGATGTGCGTAAAGCGACTGCTGTAAAGTTTATACATTAAATAGGATTTGTTGAGACAAGGGGATGGGATTTGGGGGGTTAAACCTCACTGTATTCTGGAACACAGTGATCGTACGCCATGCTCTGAGCTGATTTCGATTAGTCGGGTGATCAGCTCAGTAGGCGAGTCAGACGCAGGGGCGAGCAGGAAGCGTGCTGAGAGTAATGCAGGGCGATGGCCCGCTACAAGACCGCTGCTCATCCGTTTGTGGATCAAAGTGCTCACATGCCGTAATTTTGTAGCGAGCCGAAAGGTTTCAAAGGGGCTCCAGCTTTGACGCTCCACGGCATCTCGTCTCCCCTGTTTTCTTTTGCTGTCTGAAAGCGTCACAAGGGCAAGCGTGACTCTGTGGGCTCAGCGGGAGAGCCATTCCAACTCTCAGCTCAGCTCACACAACACAAACCAGTCATAACAACAGCTGATTCTCAGACACGCTGAGAGGACGGAGCACTCTAGAACATTCCCTGAATCTGTGATTATGACTGTGTGCTGCTGATGCAAAAAGTAGTGGTGAGTGTCATGCCTTCTTTTGGAGTAATCGCACACTCAGTCGACACACTTCCGATACAGTCTGCATTTCTTCCTGCATGACATAACAGACAGTTCAACTGCAACTGAATTGGTTTTAGCACATTCCTACTACATAATGAAGCAATAAGCAATGAGAGCATGTGCTTTAGTGAAATAGGGGTGTAATGGATCATAGTTAATCTGAGATCTGTACTGACTACACCCCATGGTTTTGAAAGCATCTGTGATCTGCAAATTAATTGGGAAGTTTAACTGTAATTTGCATTGAAATGGAAGTTACAAGTGATTTTAAAGAACAGCAGAACAGCTTTCCTCTGTTACTGTAGCTGGGTTTGATTATTTGGATTAGTACAGTATATCGGGGCTAAACTGGTTGTCTTTGTGTCCGAGACTTGAAGTGTATATAGAGAATATAAGCCATTCAGAAACTCCTACAAAGCAAAAACAAACAATTTTGATGCATGAACAAGTCTCTCACTATCTGCACGTGATCTCAAAGATTGAAGCATCTGTCAAGATAGTTGTGCATGCTGCCATCAATAATTAAGCAAAGCATCTTCTGCTAGGCTAATGACAACACAGTCTCATGAATATTTACAAAACACATATACATCACAAAGTACCATCGTACTGTTCCATGTCACTTGCTGTGAAGTAAAATAAATTTCAAAAGTTTTCTCCCCCTTAATTAAATTGAACCAATTGTTCATGTGCAACAATTGTGTCTTCACTGATGTGCAGCACAAGCCCCTTTGTTAAAATCTCAAAAATAAATCTGTAGTATTTTCTTTGTTCCTGTAGTGCTTTATAATCATTTAAACAATTTACACTTTGCACTGACTGGTTTCGGCACAGGACAGTACTTACTATGATCCTATGTACTTGCACAGTATACTTAATGCAATTTTTGTTTAACACGTAGGACAAAATTCAAATATTGAATTTAAAATAATAGTTAATAATAAAAAGGAGCAAAGAATAATTTATATGTAATAAACATCTGATTTTCTTATTGCTGTTATACAAATGTGCCAGCAGCTATGTAATATTTAATTTGTGAAATTAATATGAATTTAGCGAGGAGTGCAAGACTTTCATATAATATAAAATAGTACAAAAGACTTATTTCCAGTAAATATTTTATTTCTAGAAATCTATAAAAGTCTTCTATTTATGTTGTTACATTTTCAATTAAAAGAATATATATATATATATATATATATATATATATTTTTTTTTTTTATATAATAGTTTTGAATATAATATGTTTTTATAATAATAAAAAATAATAAAAAAATGTTTATTGAGCATATAATAAATTTACCAATCCCAAACCTTTGAATAGTAGTGTTAGTGTACATGATTTACTGAACAGCTAACTTAAAAAATTATATCATCAACTCACTCTAATCTTGTTCCAAACCAAATTTAAATATTTGGGAGCATGAATAACCAAAATTAATTAACATTGGCTCATCAAGTTTGGTCATGGAACCAGTGTCCAGTTCCTAGAAGAAATGTATTGAAATTCTTCAGACACAAGACATATAGTTTTATAGTGTTTCTGTAAAACTATTTATTATTATGCCACATTCACAGCATGCATTTGCTGTATAGAAAACAGCTCTGAAAAAAATGGAGTCTTCAGATTGTCTTTTTTTTGTGTTCCATGGAAGAAATGAAGTCATGCAGGTTTGGAACGACATAAGAGTGAATGACAGAATCTTTCATTTTGGGCTGTACTGTCCCTTTCAGAGATCAGGATTTTCTTTAATTCTGTGTGTCATTGTGTCTGGGTGGCATTGAGTGTCTCGATTACAGTGTCGCTTTTGACAGAGAGGAAACTGGTGTTTGCCATGTCCAACAAATGCGCACACACAGACTATGATCAGTGTGTGTGGCAAAGTGGCTGGGTCAGAACCTCTGCTTACTGAATGGATCATCTTTGTGTAGTGACAGTTGTTTTTGTGGAAGCATGTATTCATGGACACACAAAGGGCTGTCAGATCAGTGGCTGCAGGGCTGACATACATTCACTCCAAACCTCTTCACACAAAAACACACGTGTTTGTCCCCCACTAATGACCCATTAAGGAGGAAGCCTGTGGGAAGCTTGATCATAAACACATGCTAACAACTAGCTTTCTGTTTGTCCTGTCAGGATGTACAGGTAGAGTGAAAGAATGGAGATTTGATCTATGGTAGGTCTATTTTTACAGTATGTTACTTATCCTCATGCTAGTCCAAACTTTGAGTTTCTTTCAAGTGCTGTCAATCTTCAAAACATTTTTACATTGCATCAGTACAGTACTATAGTCAGTTGACAGTCTACTTTATCTCAAATTTACTGTATCTGCCGATACTGAATAATTGTACGCGCTCATTTCATTTAAATTGCGCATGCTCAGTCCTTCAACATATGTTGAAGTACGTTTTGAAGTTTCACAAAAAAACTGAAGCACATATTTCCATTTAGCCTCTGTTGACCTTTTCTGACATTGAATGCTAAGCTTTAAAAAGATTATAATAATTTAATAACACTTTTAGATGCAATCTTCAACAGTTTGAGTCTACTTGCCGAGGCAGGCAAATTGACATAATTTTTATATGTGTCTGTTAAGAACTGAATATGGTGTTTGTCCTGCTTTTTGTGAGCTAAGAAACAATGTGTGAGTTATAAACTTCATATCTTTTTGCACTTTGAATGCTTTAAGTTCACTTGAATGTCTGATTTTGATTGTAATGTAATAACGTAACGTTCACTTTTTACAAAACTGCTTGGGAACAATAATTATTATGAAATGGTCCATACAAAGAGACTTGAATTGTTAAAATAACAGGATTATCAATCAGGTCAGACCTAAGCAACAATAGGTGCATAGGGGAAAAAACAAGTAAGGCAAGTCATTTCACTCGGCAGCCATCTTTGAAACACCTCTCGTGCAGTATGTTCGGGCATTCTGTCTGAATGGGGAAACATCAAACAGTTAGCCAAGTTACATGTTTGGAATCAACAATAAAATTGAACAACAACTGTCTCATAAGTTTTGTTTCTAAATGTTCGAATCAAACAAAATCTGCATATTTTCAGGTTGCCTGAGATAATGTGCATGCACAAGGGAACAAAATCACGACATCAACCTCATTTATGGCCGTGCTACACATTATTATCCTCTGAATAATGCTTCATCAAATCACGCTCGTCTTCTGAAGTAATTTGCAACTTGGTCTTGATGGCGAATCTACTTCAGAAATAACAGCGACTCTTTGTTTACAAGTTTGCGGGCGTTTAAATAGTTGCTGTCATGTGGTATGTGTTTGACAGGACAGACTGTACCTCGCCTTGGTTTCATACAGATTACAAAACCAGAAATCTTTTGTTTTCAAGTGTAGTTGGTTCATTTAAAAGTGGAGGTTTCAAGCTTTATTTGGATATGTTTCTTATGTCTGTAAAGCAAGTATTTGCTGAGATTCCAGAGTCGTAAAAGCACATGTCTGGTCTGAGTTTCTCCTCCAGAGAAACATCAGTCAATAGCAATTGATGAATGGCTCTGGTACTAGTAGGCGGTGCTGCAATCGCCATATTGACTATTACACTGTTCCCCATTCAAAACTATACGAGTGACATGTCTTGTGTATTCTATAGTCTTTGAAAAAATCACCATGTAAAAATGTGCAAAAAAAGAACAAGTAATCCCGCACACTATCAATACTTGCTGAATAATTTGTTAAATGTAACTTTCAGTAGTATGGCCTTCATCACACATATATACATTTTCACAAAATAATAGAACTAAAACAATGTGAAAATTATAAAGGCAGCACAGTGGCGCAGTGGGTAGCACAATCGCCTCACAGCAACAAGGTTGCTGGTTCGAGGCCCGGCTGGGTCAGTTGGCATTTCTGTGTGAAGTTTGCATGTTCTCCCCGTGTTCGTGTGGGTTTCCTCCGGGTGCTCCGGTTTCCCCCACAATTGCAAAGACATGCAGCACAGGTGAATTGGGTAAGCTAAATTGTCCGTAGTGTATGTATGTGTGTGAATGAGTGTGTATGGATGTTTCCCAGTGATGGGTTGCAGCTGGAAGGGCATCCACTGCGTAAAACATATGCTGAATAAGTTGGTGGTTCATTCTGCTGTGGCGACCCCAGATTAATAAAGGGACTAAGCTGAAAAGAAAATGAATGAATGAATGAAAATTATAAACTCAGTCTATGATGTTTAAAGTTACAATTAATTTATAAATCATAAGCATTTCAAACGTGGTACCTGGTCCAAACATCCATATCAAAAAACAAGTATGATCACTCCTTAATAGACACTAAAAATAAAAGTTAATGCTGAAACAATATACAACGCAGCCCTAGAATGGCAGCATTTTGTCAAATCATCCTTTAAAAGCATGTTTAGCATCGATCAGTCTATTCTGAAGATGCCAAAATCTACCCGATCTCCATTCAGCAACTGTCAGAGACCAGTTGCTGAACCACTCAACGCCACTTTATCATTTCTGTGCCTCAAACATGATTCTGTGGATAAATCATCTTTCTGTACCCAACTGATCAAGAATGAAAGACCCTCACACTCGACAGACAACAAACATCATAAAAATGCTTCAACGTGATGCCCTCTGGGGACCTTCACTTACTTCTTCAGAAAACGAAATGCAGTTCCCCGTCCCTGCTCTGCTCTCAGACAGACAAACATAAGAGAGTCTGTAATTGCCAGAAGCGTGTAAGTTTTCATGTGTACGTCGTGGCACATATCACACTGAAGTGTTTATTATTGTTTTTGCCCTTGCTTGAAGGCATCTGACTGACAGGGGGTGGAGGGAACTCGCAGCATCGCCGCGTTCTTGCACATCAAGTGCGTGGGAGAGAGTGGCGGGCCTCGTCAGCAAGTGGTGCTAGCAAAAACAACGGCGGCAGCGCAGAGACTGAACCACACAGATGGCCAAGCCTTCAACACAACGCTGCCATCCGTATCACATAAACATCATCCACACTCCTACCAGAGAGGATCATGATGGAAAAAAAAACAATTAAGCGCGCCACTTTCGCAGCAGAGTCATTTACACATTTCAGCATTCGCAATGACTCATTTTCATAAATATTTCTAAGGCTTCAGACAAAAATTTAGGATACAAATTACTTTTTTAGTTGGCGGATAAATGTATTTGTCAGAGATGATTGCTCAGAAGTGATAGTTTATTGAAAACATAGCTTTGTTGCTTTATAAAATAAACACTAACGTAATAAAGACATTTTAAAGTTTTAACAGATTCGCAAGCTGATATTCCATATTATCTGGTTGCTTACAACATAATTTTGCAAATAGTATTCAGTTTCTTGCATATTTATAAAGGGGTTGGACAATGAAAGTGAAAGATAGAGATACAAGTCCTGCACAGTGACCAGAGGGATTTTGAGCCATTTTTCTTGCAGAATATTAGCCAGGTCACTGCGTGACGCTGGTGGAGGAAACGTTTCCTGACTCGCTCCGCCAAAGTGGCTCATTAATATTTGGATCTGGTGCAGGTCATGGGAGATGTTCATCTTCACTTTCATGTTCATCAAACCACTCTATCACCAGTATTGCTGTGTGTATCGGTGCAGTATCATCCTGATACACAGCACCGCCTTCAAATTACAATGTTTGAACCATTGGGTGCACATGGTCCTCCAGAATGGTTTGGTAGTCCTTGGCAGTGACGTGCCTATCTAGCACAAGTATTGGGCTGTGGGAAATCCATGATATTGCAGTCCAAACTATCACTGATTCACTCCCATGCTTCATTCTGGGCATGCAACTGTCTGAGTGGTATGCTTCTTTGGGGCTTCTCCACACCATAACTCTCCAGAGGCAGACATTAAGCTCTATATACAGATAAATTGAAGTTTACTGGCATCCTTTCACTTCAGATAAAAATGACAGTAAGAGATGGGTCATATGACACAATGCGCAAATGTCAATTAAACACTTATATTCAGCAGTGTACTTGTGTTTGTTGCCTCATTTCAAACTTACATGGCAAATTTTCCAATATACACATAAAAATAACAAAGGATACAGTTAAACAGACCTTATGCCTCTTTGTGGACGCTAAATAAACTAATAATTTGTCTTTACTGAATTCTGCATTCTGACAACAAGCTGTGATGAGATGACATACTCATATAAATAAGCCCTATAATGTCCATCTCATTTTCACAATAAGAATCCCACATACATAGTAAGCATAATATTAGCTTAGATAAACTTAAAAATGAAATGTTTCACCTTATTTTTTATAAGGTGAAAAATATCATTGTTGTAATCTCATTAGAAAATATTGTGACCAATCAAACACTGCTTGGGACATGCACATTAATGATCCTCTGTGGATTGTCAGAGGATTTTACACTCATAGGATGTACATAAAAACAAGGAAACAATTGTCACATGGCACCTTAATTCTAAAATGCTAACACATGACCAAATGACTCACAAAAAAGGATTAGTTTAAAAGAGTACTTTTTTATGAATCCAATGCAATGACACTAGCTGTATCAATGCGATGACACTTGCAATATCTCAGTTTATAATCACATATCTTTATCGTATTTGACACACAAACCCGCTTAAGTACATACTGTATCTCACAGTCACATATTAAAAGATATCATCTCTAAAGACAATAGATAAACTTGCCTCACAAGGTCTGATAAACACGCAACACAAGTGCTTGCAAAAATTACATGCACAATAAATTGGCCTCCATTTTAATAAGATGCTTATCAGGATGTGGGTCTCTGGAAAATTACTATGTACATGTCTGGCTCTCATAGTGCCGAATCTTGATAATGCATTTGATTTTAATTAGACGTATTTCCACACCCTGCTACGCCAAACACCTCTCATTGTAGCAGCGTCTAGCATTGCGGACGGAAACAGGCATGGACACGTCCCCGCAATTCTGCACGGCTCTGGCCAAATCAGACGCACGGCTATTAAGCAGAACCACACTGCTTAATAGGGTAATCTGCTGTTGATTTTGTCATTATGTCCCCCACAATCAGTAATGAGGCATAGTGTGCATACTAATAAACTACTTTGCATATTAGCAAGGACTTGTGAATTTCCACCAAGTTCAAAATGCTCTTTTTAAAAATGTATTTCTGTATAAAAAAGAACCTGATGTCAGTGACGCACGAGTTATATCTGAAACATTTCTAAAAGGGCACAAAGTCATCCCTTGACTGGTACTTATTTTGCGGTAAGTCACTTCAAAACAGCATCTGCCGACAACATTAATGTAAATGTACATGACACAGGCCTTCCTCAACAAACATTGCCGTCTTGTTGTTTTGCCTGGGGTTCAGTGATTTCCATTTCCCAGATGGACCAACTGAAGAACAAAATTTGTTTTCTTGGAAGCTAAGAAGAAAGAAGAAAACATACAGAGCATGGAGAGAAGACATAGTCGTGACATCTCTCTGCTCTAAAGATAAAAAGAAGGGGGAAAAAAAAACTTTCAGGGATGTTTTGATGTCTTTTATGCTTGGCAATGTTGCAATTATATGATCAAAATTACAATGAATGCAAATATATTTAAAAATGTAATTAATCCTTGAATATGGCAGCACGGTGGCGCAGTGGGTAGCGCTTTCACCTCACAGCAAGAAGGTCGCTGAATCGAGCCTCGGCTGGGTCAGTTGGCATTTCTGTGTGGAGTTTGCATGTTCTCCCCATGGTCACGTAAGTTTCCTCCGGGTGCAAAAACATGTGATATAGGTGAATTGGATAGGCTAAATTGTCAATAGTGTATGTGTGTGAATGAGTGTGTGTGGATGTTTCCCAGTGATGGGTTGCAGCTGGAAGGGCATCCGCTGCATAAAACATATGCTGGATAAGTTGGCGGTTCATTCCGCTGTGGCGACCCCTGATTAATAAAGGGACTAAGCCGAAAAGAAAATGAATGAATGAATGAATGGATGAATAATCCTTGAATATGTTAAGTGCATCCCTACCACTCCCACTGATTTGGCCTTATTATTATTATTATTATTATTATTATTATTATTATTATTATTATT